>CM053035.1:200785252-201090252 GCA_028564925.1 Lithobates sylvaticus
TCCTGTCAGTCATCTGGGACACGTGACAGGTCTCAGATGACTGCGCAGCCAATCGCGGCGCCGGATGCCCACAGTTAGAATGTCGGCGCCGCCGAGCGGAGCGGTGGACGAGCGGGGCTTCGATCCCCCACATCGCTGGACCCCGGGACAGGTAAGTGTCCGATTATTAAAAGTCAGCAGCTGCAGTATTTGTAGCTGCTGACTTTAAATGTTTTTGTTTTAATGGAAACTCCTCTTTAATAAGCTGTCTTTGACTAGACTGAGATGTGTCTTCAGTTTGCTGCAGGCAGGAAGAAGAATTTCCTCTGTCTCCTCTATACCAGAGAACAGATTGCAACATTGTGACTTTGTAGCATGTCCCAGGGTTGGAGAGAACGGCACAGGAACCATGACAAGGCAACATGTTGACCTAAATGTACTGTAGCCCCTCCATTCTTTATGCTCACCTTCTTTTTAGTGCCCCCGATAAAGGCTAAGTTCACATCTATGCATGTTGGGAATGCAGGAATGCATGCAAAATCTCACGCTTTATCGTCATAAAGAAAAAACTTTAACACACATTAAAGTTGTGCTTTAACATGCTTTTTTTGATGTTTTTTGATGCTTCTGTTATGCTTTTTTTAAGCTTTAATGAAGCTTGGTGCCCTATGTGTGGTGATTTTTGATTTGTTTTAAAGGGGCCCAGTAGAATTCCAGATCAGCAGATCGCCAGCTCATTAGTACCCCCGTTCAGCAGATCCCCAGCTTATTAGTACCCTCGTTCAGCAGATCCCCCAGCTTATTAGTACCCTCGTTCAGCAGATCCCCAGCTTATTAGTACCCTCGTTCAGCAGATCCCCAGCTTATTAGTACCCTTGTTAAGTAGATCCCCAGCTTATTAGTACCCTCGTTCAGCAGATCCCCAGCTTATTAGTACCCTCGTTCAGCAGATCCCCAGCTTATTAGTACCCTCGTTCAGCAGATCCCCAGCTTGTTAGAACCCTTGTTCAGCAGATCCCCAGCTTATTAGTACCCTCGTTCAGCAGTTTCCCAGCTTATTAGTACCCTTGTTCAGCAGTTTCCTAGCTTACTAGTACCCTCCTTCAGCAGATCCCCAGCTTATTAGTACCCTCATTCAGCAGTTTCCCAGCTTTTTAGTACCCTTGTTCAGCAGTTTCTAGTTTATTAGTACCCTCATTCAGCAGATTCCCTGCTCAGTAGTACGCCCAGCTTTGCTGATCCCCAACTCAGTAGTAACCCCCAGCTCTGCTGATCCTCTGGTTTGCTGATCTTCCTTGGCAAATGCCCTGTATGTGTTGATTTTTGATTTGTTTTAAAGGGGCCCAGTAGAATTCCATCTCAGCAGATCCCCAGCTCATTAGTACCCCTGTTCAGCAGATCCCCAGCTTATTAGTATCCTCATTCAGCAGATCGCCAGCTAATTAGTACCCTCGTTCAGCAGTTTCCCAGCTTATTAGTACCCTCATTAGGCAGTTTCCCAGCTTATTAGTACCCTCGTTCAGCAGTTTCCCAGCTTATTAATACCCTTGTTCGGCAGTTTCCCAGCTTATTAGTACCCTCATTAGGCAGTTTCCCAGCTTATTAGTACCCTCGTTCAGCAGTTTCCTAGCTTATTAATACCCTCATTCAGCAGTTTCAGAGCTTATTAGTACCCTCGTTCAGCAGTTTCCCAGCTTATTAGTACCCTCGTTCAGCAGTTTCCCAGCTTATTAGTACCCTCATTCAGCAGATACCCTGCTCAGTAGAACCCCCAGCTCTGCTGATCCCCCACTTAGTAGTAACCCCCAGCTCTGCTGATCCTCTGGTTTGCTGATCTTCCTCTCTCATTGGTCCCTGCTCATCCCCGCTATATATTGCTCCCAAGTTGAGCACCACATGTGACATTGCTAGTTTCAACTGGGTTCCCCCCACTCTCCTTATCCTCTGCCACTCAGTCCTCTCTCTCTGGTCCCCAGTCATCTT
The DNA here is from genome assembly GCA_028564925.1 of Lithobates sylvaticus. Taxonomy (NCBI): domain Eukaryota; kingdom Metazoa; phylum Chordata; class Amphibia; order Anura; family Ranidae; genus Lithobates; species Lithobates sylvaticus. The sequence continues at coordinate 200,787,215 of CM053035.1, forward strand.
CTGCTATAGTGTTCCCATGTTGCACACCACCTGTGCCGTCTGCTAGTTGCTCCGCTCCGGTCCAGACCCCGTTCACCTTCCTGCTTCTCTATGCTGCACACCAGACGTGACGACTGCACCAGATCTTTCCAGATCATTTACACATGAACCGGAAGTGACTGCTGATGATGTGTTTCCAGTTCTCTTATTGGTTTCCCAGTGCATCCTGGGATATCTCATACCTGCAATGCCTCCAAAACAAAGCAAAGCTACCGCTGCATAAAAGCCCCTCAAAAGCTGCAGGTGCTGTTAGCCAGCGTTGTCATAGACATCTATGGAGGCTTTGGAGACGCTTTGAAGCACCAAGAAAGCGACATGGGGCATCATTTTTGAAGCAAAGCAAACGCAACGTGTGAACACTACTGTAAGGTAAACATTTTATTTAGTGACAGGGACTTGGATAGAAATTCAGAGTGCTTTAAAAAAGCACCTCCAAATTTTGAAGCAAGTGTAAACGAGCCCTTAGCAGGCACCTAAAGGTGCCATTAAATGTTAAAGGCATCCATACTATTTACAAATACGTATCTTTGCACACACGCGGATAAGGGCAACGCGTTTTTGGAAAAGAGATGGGGACTTCTTTTCCACATTTCTCACGCCTGGGGCAGCCCAAATAATGAACGGCTGCCCTACATGTGACGCACAGTCACATGCTGAAAATGCGCAAAAAAAAAACGGTGTAAACCAAGCCTAAGCAAATGAGACGAGGCAGTGACTCCTCCCCCACCCACCTTGCAGCTAGTGGACAACTACTAGGAATACTGCTGGGATTACTTTGTTATGGGTGCGCCCTGTATATAGGTATATACCACGCTGACTCAAAGAGGTTTCTCATTAGCACAATAGCTACATTGTGAGGCTTTAGCTGCTTTCTAGGTATGCTTAGAGCTCCGTCTGCTGGATGTAAATGGTAAATAAAATAAAATGGTAAATAAAATGGTAAATATCAAATATTCACATGCAGCATTTTTATTTACCTGGTTCAAAGTATACCGACTTATATATTTAGATTTTTTTTTTTTTTTAGTACTAAACAAGAACAAACTAAAAATAATCGTTATATATACATTTTACTAAAAAAATTCTACATTTCTAAACTAATTCTACATTTCTACCCATGGATGTTGCCCTTTAATTCCATTATCTTATTGGATTTTCTTGGATGGCTTAAGGCAATGAACCAGTCCTACTTTCCAGGTATATTTTAGGAAAAAGCTTGTTTAGCACAAAATTTACATTGGGACCAGGAATTATATATATATATATATATATATATATATATATATATATATATATATATATATATATATATATATATTTTTTTTTTTTTTACTGCACAGCAAATGCCAAATTACCTGTTTGTACTTTCTGTAGCAGCGTTGAATGACGGCGGCAGCCACGTCCTGTTGTTCTCTAAGTGGACGACCCTGGACGGAGGGGAGAAAGGAGCAGAGTGAGTGCAGATAGGGATTCTGCTCACAGAAAGGCAGGAGGACCTGCTGTTTCTATCCCTATCACAAGCAGGGGGGGGGGGGGGGGGGGGTGATGAGGAATTGGGTTTATTTGAAATATAAAAAATTGATACTTTTGGAAAGTGTTGGAAAAATTTACGTAAAAATCAAATCTACCGACTTCCGAATGCAAATTATTAATGTCTGGGAAAGTTCTTATCTATCCAAGTGATGGTATATCTGGTAGTAGTCGGTAACATTCAACTGGACTTGTTCTCTGATGTTGACTTTGTAGCTTGTCCAAGACACTTTTTCAGTTCTTATGAATTTTAGGAAAATGCATTTCTATCCAAACACGTAGCACCAACACCTTGATCCATTTACAATGAAAGACGCAGATGTTACTGGCCAAAAATGGATGGGATGTGTTAGTATTGTGGAACCCCTCTGGACCAGTTAGACCGTGCCTCCACAATTTTTACATCTCCTATCCTTAGACCAGTGGTTCTCAACCACCGAGCCATGGTCCACTTCCGGGCTGCGGCATCCCTCCTTCCGGGCCTCAAGTCAGCTGCAGATCCCCTAACCTGCTACAGTGCCTCCTACCCTGTTTCCCGCGAAAATAAGACCTAGCGTGATTGTTGGTGATGGCTGCAATATAAGCCCTACCCCCCAAATAAGCCCTACCCTGTTTCCCCCGAAAATAAGCCCTACCCTGAAAATAAGACCTACAAGGCTAATTTGGGGGTAGGGCTTATATTGCAGCCATCACGACAATCACGCTAGGTCTTATTTTCAGGGGAAACAGGGTAATTCCCATTGTGCCATCCAGCGGGTGACACCGCAACACTAAGATTATATCTTTGGTATTTTTGAGGATCTAGACATCAGTGCCACGCACTTCTTATGAGTCCTCCTGTATTATGCTAGGAAAACGGGGGCACTCCAGTGGATACGTAGAGAACCAATTAATCTCTTTATGTGGAAAAAAGATGAATCAACCATAATCTACCTGTGTACAAATTGACCTACAAGGCCAAAGGGTCTCCAAGGAAATGTTATAAAATCTGGGGTACCTGACTGGTTAGTCAGGACACCAGTGATTCTCTTCTCTCATTAAGCACTGACTCTACTTTTCAAATTAGGAGAGGAGGTGTAGATCGCGCTGGACTGATCAGTCACTGCTGTAGGGTGTGGGCAGATGGGAAGAGTTGGTTTCCAGAGGTTTGTGCCCGGTTTGAGGAAAAACAGGGGGAGCCCTGTTAGGGCCTCTGCTGCTACCTTGGGGTATGGCCTTGTGGTCGACTCCACTTTTGCTTGGAAGGAAGTGAAAGTAAAGGAGCGCCCTTGCGCTCCTTTACTTTCTCTACTTTTTAAATGGCCCTTTGTCCCATTATATCGTGATATATAAAAGGTCTTCATAACGCTTAAAAGAGAAGTATGGACTTTTTTTTTTGCAGATTCGTACTTACCTAGGTGAATGCAGCATCGGTCCGATGCTGCATCTGTCCCCCGCCGGCTCTAACACTAAGAACCGAGCGACCTAACACCGCCGATCGCTCGGTTCTCAGAGCTCCCTGAGCAGAGAGCTGGGGATTATCAGTCACCGCTCTCTGCTCTGCCCCTCTTCGCTCACTGGAGCGCTGGGCTGTGGAGGAGGCAGGAGCGGCTGGCTCAGACTCTCAGTGACTGGTCGAGAGGCTGAGCCGGGTGCCAGTCCAGGCATGTGGGTGGATCCCGAATTCATTGTCACGATCTTGCCTGAGCCTTGACCGGCTCTGTGATTTCAGCCGACAGCGGGCTTCGCCCTGCTGTCTGCCGAAAACAGGTGCCAGGAGTGCAGAACGAACTGCACTCCCGTGATCCACAGGAGAATTACAGCCAAACAAGCTTTGGGGACCAACGCCAGTCAGCTTACGTAGGCTATGGACCCCCTGGTTCTTACATTCGCGCGCCTGGCCTGAAAGTTTCCTGACTCTAGGGGAGGGATGACATTGGTGGGGGTATGGGTATCTCCCTCTCCCGACCAGGCTCTTCCCTTTACTCCCTTTTTTTCTACCCCTTCTTCCCTTTTTTTTTTCTTTTGCCTCTTTCCCTTTTCTTTCTAAGGCCAAGTTGTTGGTTCCAACCGAGGCCGCCAGCTGGGCTATCAGCCTTCTGGATGCCCCTATCCACCAATGAGGTTACGTACTCTTGATCTCTCTATTTGTGAACCACTCTTCTCTTAGCTTCTGGGCTTCTTCCCACCCTCTCCCTCTTGTTTCAAGACTCAACACAATTTTTTATGGTTATGAACTGTTTTTGACTTTCTCGATGGCCTTCGAAATCCTGGTCACAGAGATAAATCTTCCATCCCTGTTGAGGTCTTTAAAAACCATTGGACTTTGCATGCTTTCATTATGCTAGATTATGTTTTTGCAAATGGATGTTACTAATGATTGTAGTTAGGGCCATTGATAAGGTGGCACCATCGGTCCTCCTGTATGGGGTCCAGGCTAGCAGGGGGGCTCCAGGCAGCTGGGTGAATCGGATGTGGGCTGGAAGGGTGGTCGGCACGGCAGGGGGGGGGGGGCAATTACTGTAACCAATGCCCTGTATGACTCTCTCTGCAGTAGCTGAAAGCTGGCTTCTTCTCCTCCCGCTGGCTTTCAGCTGCTGTAGAGAGAGCCTAACAGGGGATCGGTTCCACGAATTGTCCCCAAGCCACACCGATCGCCCTCCCTGTGCACCATAAATTTCTCACTGCTGCCCAGACTCCCCTTTGTTCCCACCCTACCCCCGCAGTGCTCCAGGCTTCCCTCTTCTCCTTCACACCGGCAGCTGCAGGCACACAATAGGATCCTTCAGGATGGAGAGTGGGGGAGGGGTCCGGTAAACATGTCACATTTTCCAGCCCCTTCCTTTTCTAAATTAACACAATGAGTGATTAGTACCGAACCCTCACTGTGCTCATTTATAACTGAAGCATAGTAAACTGCATTTATTTGGGGGGGGGGGGGGCGGCTGTCAGGTTGGCTGTACGAGGCCCCGTGGTTTCTAACAGCAGCCCTGATTGTAGTTACTGCACCTGTATTTGCTCTCAGGCCTTTGGGGCCCATGTATCCACACCCTTTTTTTTTTTTTTTTTTTTTTTTTTCAAATAAAGTATTTTGTGAAACCAAAAAATTAAACTTAGCCCACAGGACCAACATGAAAAGGCTGAAAGTCCAGAGCTATGGCATTCAAATATGCCGTTTTGGCGCACCTTGTACTTTCGGAACACGGTCTGGACAAGTTTAGCAGCTTCATAGAGTTCTCTCTGTTCGTGATCCGAGAGGGTCAGCTGGGCAAATTCATTCTCAACCTTCTCATTGGTGGATGCGCTCAGGAACTCCGACCAATCAGCAGCAGTGGGCAGACTGGGCTTCTCGAAGGTGGTTTCACTCACAGGGGAGCAGGCAGGGCTTAAGCTGGTGTTCGACGAGGGTGTCAGCGGCTCGCTGTAGAGCGACCTGTGTAGAGCAAAATCAATCTTTGTTAATATTTTGGTTGAAGTTTTGCTAAAACCCCAAACTTTTTCGTTTCCTGGACAAAGTAGGGAATGGTTAGCCACCCGGTCAGGTTTGCTGTCTGCAGGGGCGGACTGAGCATTCGGCCACTCGGGCACTGCCCGAGGGCCCCAGGTCCCTAGGGGGCCCCATCAGGGTTGCCAGCCTCAGTAAAACCAGGGACAGTATGTAAAAATTTGTGTTTTTTTTTACATCTGTCTCTGAAATGTCCCTTACCGACATCCTTTTGGTCTAAAAATCCAGAGATTATAGCTGCCCCACCTCTCCAGTACCTTCTCAGCCAATAGAAACATGTCTGTGTATACTATGTGTACATGTATGTGTATACTGTGTGCTTGTTTCTTTGTTTTTTTTGTTTTTTTTCAGTTCTAGCATTTCTAATTGTGTCCCGAATATCATTAGTGGATGTGAAGAGTTATTTCATTAATTATCTAACTTATTTAATGGACTGTTATCACCTATGGGATTAATATAGTATTTAATTGGCGGCCGTTTACCCATTAATTCATCAATTAATTGGCTAATCCATCAGGTTTAGCCTGTATTGGCTTTTGGAATTTATATATCCCCATATGCATCACTGGCATAAACTGGATATTTCCTTTCTTTGACACATTATAACACATACTTGTTTTTACTCACATTTTGAAGCACTTTATTTATTTAAAACACATTGTATCTACTTTTAACACATTGTGTATTTATTTATTTATTAAATTGGTTACAACCTCATTGTAACTTGAAGTTTATATATACTTTTGTGCACCTGGGATTGTCACGCAAGCACTTATATATTTTACTACACCACGACATTTGTCTTTTAACCTCACCTACTGATCTAAATAGACTAAGGTTGATATTGCGCACTATTTATACTCTAGTATTTATTTGCATATTCTTTTAAGTGTAGGACACACTTTAATGGTGCAGCATATCATTTGGTCATCTTATCTATTTTATTTGGTTTTCAAAAAAAATTTTTTTAAATTTTTTTAATTTTTTTTAAATATATTTAAAAAAAAAATTTAATATTTACTTTAGTACTCACGTTGCACATTGTATACTGTGTGGCCCCATAATCTCTGATTGCCTGGGGGCCCCAAAATCTCCTATTGCCCGGGGGCCCCATGAGTTGTCAGTCCGCCCCTGGCTGTCTGAGTCCCCTTGGGGGGGGGGGGGATTCCCTCTATTTGTCCTACTAACCATTGTCTCCAGGACTGAAAGTGATGGAATTGGACGAAGATTACGGAAACCCTCCAATGGGGACACCCGGACACTTGTTGGCGATGACGACCATCTAAGATGGTATTTCCCTTACTTTGGATCGATTTGATCTCACTTCCTGTGGCAACCACATTTTAAAGGGAAACTTTTGTTAAAAATGCTCAGAGATCGATACTTTGCATGCCTTTTCTGATAAGGAAAAATCTTTCCCTGTTCTCCTAGCATTTTTTCTTGTGCAAGTCATACACACAGTGCTGTGTAAGCTCCGGGCCCATGTCCAGCATCTGTGAGATCCAATGGATGGAACTGGGACAATGTAGTTACCCACAGCAACAACTTGCAAATCAATAGTGAGCTTGCTCTAGAATACAGGGTTCCGAGATAATCAGGGTGCTCTAACCCCACGGCAGCCAATCACAAACTCCCTTTCATTGGCACAAATGAAGCAATTTGGTTAGTTACTTACCGTATCTGTGCAGCACTAGGTAAGTGATCAACATCAGCGAGGTAACTGGCCAGCCAGCTCATGGTAGTACTAAAAGCAGCAGTGTCTGCCCTCTCCACCAACGTAGACTCCATGGGTACAAAATTCTCCCGTTTGATGCGCTCAGGAGTCGCTTCGATGATCTGTTCTGCCAAATTCATCATGTTGACCTGGGTGAGAGAAAGACGAATTAGGACCAAGCATGGGCTGTGAGGAAAACACAGTCTTTAGTCTTTGGCTCTTCCTTGGCTCTAAAACAGACAAACCCCCCCCCCCAAAAAACGCCAGCCTAGGCCATTGGTTGTCAACTTACCAGGTCTGGGGGGGCCTTATGACATCATCAAAGGACTGCACATAGTGTTCAGTATACTGTATGTAATGCTATTTATGCAGTCTCCAAACTCTGCGGCCCTTCGCTGGCCTTTCCTTTGGCCCTTGGGGCACTATTCCTTCCACTGGCACCAACAGTGGGGCATAATTCCTGCTGCTGACACCAACAATGGGGTACTATTACTCCCACTGATACCAATGATGGGGCACTATTCCTCCCAGTAACACCAATGATGTTATGCCCCATCATTGGTACCCCCCCCCCCCCACTGATACCAATGTAGGGACATTATTCCTCCCATTGATTCCAATGATGGGGCACTATTCCTCCCAGTAACACCAATGATGTTGTACCCCATCATTGATATCCCCCCCCCCCCACTGATACCAATGTAGGGACATTATTCCTCCCATTGACACCAATGATGGAGCATTATTCCTCCTACTTAGACCAATGATGGGGCACTATTCCTCCCACTAACACCAATGATGTTATACCCCATCATTGGTATTCCTTCCACTGACACCAATGATGGGGCACTATTCTCCCCACTGATACCAATGTAGGGACATTATTCCTCCCATTGATACCAATGATCGGGCACCATTCCTTTCACTGACACCAATAATGGGGTACTATTCCTTCCACTGACACCAATGATGGGGCACTATTCCTCCCACTGGCACCAATGACAGAGCATTATTACTCCAACTAAGACCAATAATGGGGCACTATTCCTCCCACTAACACCAATAATGGGGCACTATTCCTCCCACTAAGACCAATGATGGGGCACTATTCCTCCCACTAAGACCAATGATGGGGCACTATTCCTCCCACTAAGACCAATGATGGGGCACTATTCCTCCCAGTAACACCAATGATGTTATACCCGATCATTGATATTCCTTCCACTGACACCAATGATGGGGCACTAGTCCCCCCCCCCCCACTGATACCAATGTAGAGACATTATTCCTCCCATTGGTCCCAATGATGGGGCACTATTCCTCCCACTGACACCAATGATGGGGTACTATTCCTCCCAGTAACTCCAATGATGGGGCACTGTTCCTTCTACTACTGACCACAGGTGCTATGTAACTGACAACCAGGCCTGAGGCAATGTTTACCCTCACTGATGCTGGGCACAAGACATTTTCTATACCCACTGGCCACAATTCAGCCCCCGTAAGTCTGAAGGACAGTAAATTGTCTCTTTGTGTTTAAAGTTTGGAGCCCCTTGCTATAGAAGAATGTGAGAGACAGCAGACATGGGTGCACTTGGAACTCTTCTGCAGATGGATATTGCAACCTATTAGGCATAGGGGGGCCTTAACTGCAGCCAATGACATCATCCAGGGGGCCCCACATAGTATTCAGTATTTGTAATGCTACAAAAGATTGTGAAGGACAGCGGGCAGGTGTATTGAAAAACCGGCTGCAGGAGACAGTTATGCCGCGTACACACGGAATTCTCGTCGGAAAAAGCTCTGACGGTTTTCCCGACGGAATTCCGCTCAAACTGTCTTGCCTACACGCGGTCACACCAAATTCCGACCGCCAAGAACATGATGACGTACAACACAACGAGCCGAGTTCAATGCTTCCGAGAATGCGTCAAATTGTTTCCGAGCATGCGTATGAATTTTGCGCGTTAGAATTGCTACAGACGATCGGAATTTCCGTCGGAAAAATTGAGAACATGCTCTCAATTCTTTGCTGTCGGAAATTCGGCCAGCAAAATTCTGATGGAGCCTACACACGGTCGCATTTTCCGATGAAGAGCTCTCATCAGTCTATTTCTGGCCGGAATTCCGATCGTGTGTACGCGGCATTAGAGACTGGAAGCATTGTAAATGAGACTGCTGCTATTGCATCCTCTTTGTAGTACATGTGAATGTCCCCTTGCTGGAGTTCAAGGGCCACGTAGTAGGCATCAAAGGGCCACGTAGCAGGTATCAAAGGGCCACGTAGCAGGTATCAAAGGGCCACATAGAAGGCATCAAAGGGCCACGTAGCAGGTATCAAAGGGCCACATAGCAGGTATCAAAGGGCCACATAGCAGGTATCAAAGGGCCACATTGCAGGCATCAAAGGGCCACGTAGCAGGTATCAAAGGGCCATGTAGCAGGTATCAAAGGGCCACATAGCAGGCATCAAAGGGCCACGTAGCAGGTATCAAAGGGCCACGTAGCAGGCATCAAAGGGCCACGTAGCAGGCATCAAAGGGCCACATAGCAGGCATCAAAGGGCCACGTAGCAGGCATCAAAGGGTCACGTAGCAGGCATCAAAGGGCCACGTAGTATGCATCAAAGGGTGACTCGCAGGCTGGACACCATGGGTGTAGGTAACTCCTGTATCCAAGTCTTTCTTGAGTCTTTCCCTCCTTCAATGTTCGCCATTCCTACTATGGTACCTTAAGGAAACACGAACAGGCAGCTAAAAAGTAGTACCCATCGGGCATTTTTGGAATCTCCGGCTTCTGTTTGATGTCTTTAATGAGAAGAGTTTAAGGCCTGGAGTCAGGGCAGGTAAACAGCCTCATGATGTGAGTGGCAGCACCTAACCTACTGTATCTTGTTAGAGTTATGAAGTATCGCTATGAATGGAGCCTGGCACACCGAGCACATTCATCACTGCAGCTTGGCCGCTGTCTCAGGGGGTTCCGGAGATAATGAACTCCGGCGATCAATCTCCAGATGCCTGAATGAGGCCGCTGCCAGTTACAGCGGAATTTACTGCTGATCAAGCCGTGACAACCGCGAGCTCGACCTCTGCCGGGGCTCTACACGCCGAATGGCAACACCACAAGACCGAACGAGCCCAGAGATTTTATGTCACCAGCCAAATGTCAAGAAAAAGAAATAGGGTTCTGGTCCAATTTATAAAAAGGCACAGTAATGCAACGAAGAACCAGTTAAATAAAACACCTGCCCTCTAAAGGAAACCTGACAGAGGATAGAGAACGCTATTGCTGAACCTCTCCTTATAATGCTATTCTCTTGGTTTCCATGCTGATCCTTTGACAGCCAACTGTCAAGGAAAGCCAAGGAAAGAGTTTGAACTCCTGGTCTGCATACTTGTTCTGGATCACTGGCTCAATGCATTAAAGCAACTGGATGCAGGGCTGGTGCAAGGATTTTTGACACCCTAGGCGAAACCTAATTTTGCTGCCCCCTTTGGCCCCACCCCTGACTCCACCCCCTTAGCCCTGCCCATGTATACCCCACCTTTTGAATGAAGAGCCCATCAAATGAAGCCCACCAGCTTCCATCAAATGCAGCCTCACCAGCGCCCATCTAATGCAGCCTACCAGCGCCCATCAAATGCACCCTCACCAGCTCCCATCAAATGCAGCCTCACCAGCGCCCATCTAATGCAGCCTTACCAGCGCCCATCAAATGCACCCTCACCAGCTCCCGTCAAATGCAGCCTCACCAGCGCCCATCTAATGCAGCCTTACCAGCGCCCATCAAATGCACCCTCACCAGCGCCCATCAAATGCACCCTCACCAACGCCCATCAAATGCACCCTCACCAGCGCCCATCAAATGCACCCTCACCAGCGCCCATCAAATGCACCCTCACCAGCGCCCATCAAATGCAGCCCACCAGCGCCCATCAAATGCCGCCTCACCGGCACCCATCAAATGCAGCCTCATCGGCGCCCATCAAATGCAGCTTCACCAGCGCCCATCAAATGCAGCCTCACCAACACCCATCAAATGCAGCCTCACCAGCGCCCATCAAATGCAGCCTCACCGGCACCCATCAAATGCAGCCTTACCAGCACCCATCAATGCAGCCTTACCAGCGCCCATCAATGCAGCGTACCAGTGCCCATCAATGAATGTTTGCTTGCTTCCATTTATTCGGGAGTCGGGGGACACAGACACAGTCCTCCGCCTCTGACACTATGCGTGAACGGAGCGGAAGCTGGCTGCTGATGCTGAGACTTAGTTGCTTGCTGCAGAAAAAAGAGAGTAGGAACACCAGTGGCTGGGCGCCCTAGGCAGCTGCCTAGTTTGCCTAGTGGTAGCACCGGCCCTGACTGGATGAGAATGACAGACAGATAACTAGCATTTTCAAAGCGTGAGTGTGGGTGGGTGCAGCGTGGTGCAGCGCGGCAACACTTATGCCACGTGCACACGGTTGGACTTTCCGACAGGGAAATGTTGGCTGTGAGCTTGTTGTCGGAAAGTCCGACCGTGTGTAGGCTCCATCGAACATTTTCTGACGGACTTTCCGCCAACAAATGTTTGAGAGCAGGTTCTCAAATTTTCCACCAACAAAACTTGTCAGAAAGTCCGATCGTGTGTACACAAGTCCGTCGCACAGAAGTTCACGCATGCTCGGAATCAAGCAGAAGGAGCCGCACTGGCTATTGAACTTCCTTTCTCTCGGCTCGTCGTACGTCTTGTACGTCACCGCGTTCTCAAGTTCGGAATTGTTGGCCAACATTTGTGTGAACGTGTGTATGCAAGACAAGTTTGAGCCAACATCCTTCGAACAAAAATCCACCGTTTTGTTGGCGGAAAGTCCGATCGTGTGTACGCGGCATTAGAGTCCCAGTGCAGAGAAACAGAATTATATTGTAATTGACGTTCGGCAATACACAACAGGCCTGGCGGGAAAGCAACCTAACTGGGAAAACTCAGAGCATAGAACAGTGATGTGTCAGTAGACATTTGCCTCAGGTGTGCCGACATCGTCTGCCTAGAGGGGTGGAATATGGTCTGGCCAGTCTGTACCCAAGTAAGGAGGCTTCCAGAAACATGGCGTGTCCCTGCGCTTTCTCTACTCCTCTGGAACTTCTCCCCGATGCTAAGCACTTTCCCTGCAAGACCGTCGGGTAACTTGTCTCTAATCTAGCCACACTCAAAATGCATGCCAAAGTAGGGAGCCAAGGTCTTAAATAGACTCTGCTTGACCCAAGATGGCCACCATTTTGTAATTGAAGTTTAGAAATACAGAACAGGCCCGGCGGGAAGGCAACCCGACAGGAAGAACTCAGAGCGTATAACAGCGGTGTGTCAGTAGAAGTATGCCTCAGGTTTTCTGACAGCATCTGCCTTGAGGGGCGGAATGCAGCTTGGCCGGTCTGTACCCAAGTAAGGAGGCTTCCAGAAACATGGCGTGCCCCTGCGCTTTCTCTACTCCTCCGAAACCTTTCCCTGGTGATAAGCACTTTGAACTTTCCCTGACAGACGGGTAACTAGTCCCTAATCTAGCCATGCGCAAAATGAGTGCCAAACTAGGGATCAAGGGTCTTAAATAAATTCTGCCTGACCCAAGATGGCCACCAAAGTCACGTGGGGTGCCAGCATCCAATCGGCTGCTGCCTGTCTGTGACCGAGGAAACCATAGAGGAACTAGGCTCCTCTCAACTTCCTCCTCCACTTGCATTGCCGCTGCAGCTGAGCGCCACCTGCAGTGGAGAAAATAGACTGCACATGCATAAAAGAGATATGAAGCAGCAGCCTCTCTCAGGACATGTTTCCAATCACTTGTAGACTAGACCAACACTTTAAAAGAAAAGAACCCAAGTCATCAGTACATATAATTTAGAAGAGCATACCCCTAGGATTTACGGAACAATTTTGAATGTTTTTTTTTCCACAGGTAACTGAAACCTGGATCAAATTTAGCAGTATCAGATTACATTGATCAATCTGAGTAATTTGCGTACCTTAATGATTTTTATGTATATTTTTTAAGAACATATAAAGCAAAAACATAAAATGTGCAAGAAAAAAATATATATTTTAAATGTATTTGTTTTTAATACTGTAATTGTATCTGAAAATTAGGGTATTAAACAGGGACACACTGCCATATGCCATAAACACTATGTAGTTTTACCTGGAGGTCATCTATATGTTGCAAGCATTCTTCGTTCTCCATGTTCTCCCGGTAGGCTAGGAGGTCAGGGTCTACCATTTCTCGCTCTGACATCATCAAAACGTTCATCTGCTCGCTCCGACGCAGCCTATGGCCCACAGAGTCCTTCCCGAGCCCTGCGACCTTTGCACTTCCCGTTACCTGCGCCGCGGAAACCCCCAGGTACAGGTCTTTGGGGTTCCACTTGGGAGCTCTGTAGACTGATGCATCTGTGGTGCGCTGCGGCAGTTCCCTGGCGAAGTGGCGCATTTCCTCGCTGTGGACGGTTTCCGACAGAGGCTGCTTGATTCCGGAGCTCTGCTTTCTGGAAGTTGGCTGCTCCAGGCTCAGAGCTGTCGCAATCACCTTCTCCTGTCGGGCCTGAAAATACTCAGGGTTTAATTTGTGTTTTTTAGCAGCAGGGTAATCTTTTGGGTTCTCACTACTGTAGTAATTGGAAGGCTCGGACCTTGGTCTTCTTAATTCTGTAAGATATGATATAGCAGTAAAAACACGTGATATTGATAACAAAGGGAACGATGTAGTCAATGTTCAAGGCACACACACAGAGGTACAGAATTTACAGAGGATCCCGAAAGTTTAGCAGTTTCTTGGCCACCGTGACACTCCTCGCTACGACCTCTATAGTCATATTATATTCTGTATAAAATTAACCTTAAAGTATAATTAAACCCAAGAAAAAAAATGGAGTATATCGCAGCATACTGGTATTTAGATGCATTTGTTTTCTATTTTCAGGCTAAGAACATTTTCAACAAGTGCAGAAAATACCTCTTCACCTTGCTAGGAATGCAAACACTGCCTGCCCCTGGGTCCAAAGTAGGTTGACTGGTCTGTATCTGAATTTGCACCGCAAAATTAGTTTAATGATTGTGGAATTTTGATCTACGGTCTATCTATCTACACTATATTACCAAAAGTATTGGGACGCCTGTCTTTACACGCACATGAACTTTAATGGCATCCCAGTCTTGGTCCGTAGGGTTCAATATTGGGTTGGCCCACCCTTTGCAGCTATAACAGCTTCACCTCTTCTGGGAAGGCTGTCCACAAGGTTTAGGAGTGTGTCTATGGGAATGTTTGACCATTCTTCCAGAAGCGCATTTGTGAGGGCAGGCGGTGATGTTGGACAAGAGGGGCTGGCTTGCAGTTTCTGCTCTAATTCATCCCAAAGGTGTTCTATCGGGTTGTGGTAAGGACTCTGTGCAGGCCAGTCCTAGTTCCTCCACCCCAAACTTGTTCATCCATGTCTTTATGGACCTTGCTTTGTGCACTGGTGGGCAGTCATGTTGGAACAGGAAGGGGCCATCCCAAAACTGTTCCCACAAAGTTGGGAGCATGAAATTGTCCAAAATGTCTTGGTATGCCAATGCCTTAAGAGTTCCCTTCACTGGAACTAAGGGTCAACCCCTTAAAAACAACCCCACACCATAATCCCCCCTCCACCAAATGATTTGGACCAGTGCACAAAGCAAAGTCCATAAAAACATGCATGAGCGAGTTTGGGGGTGGAGGAACTTCCTGACCTCAACCTGATAGAACACCTTTGGGATTAAAGCAGAGACTGCAAACCAGGCATTCTCGTCCAACATCAGCGCCTGGCCTGACAAATGCGCTTCTGGAAGAATGGCCAAACATTCCCATAGACACATGGCCAAACATTCCCATAGACACACTCCTAAACCTTGTGGACGGCCTTCCCAGAAGAGTTGAAGCTGTTATAGCTGTAAAGGGTGGGGCCAACTCAATATTGAACCCTACGGACTAAGTCTGGGATGCCATTAAAGTTCATGTGCGTGTAAAGGCAGGCATCCCAATAATTTTGGTAATATAGCATATCTATCGAGTTATCACAGGAAGGTCATATGAGGACACATCAATCTCCATGAGATTACACAGTTATTCTGTACACTGGAATACACAGACTAGTGAAGTGCTATGCGGCAATTAGAGTTGGAAGATAAGCAGTTTTTTCAAAGGTAATAGCTTTATAATTCTTCATTTACATTTCCCTATCACCCATACAAACAATGTAGCTAACCACTAGAAGCTATGGGAAGTGTTCTACTGACCACATTAGAGAAGCCTTCAATTATTTTTTATTCCAGGTCCCCGTAGCTACTGCAGAGAAAAAACATCTCTACATTCCCTGCTTTGGGTAACCCTTGTACCAGTAGCTCCTTGAAGATGGCCTAAATTCTAAATTGAGGTCCATCTTGGTAAGGTGCACTAGCCCATCAGCTTGTAGAAAGCAGGTTCCAATGCCGCGTACACACAAGAGGACTTTTCGACAGCAAATGTCCGACGGAACGAATCCGTCGGACAATTCGATCCTGTGTGGGCTCCATCGGACTTTTGCTATGGAAAAATCCGACAGACTTTAGAAATAGAACATGTCTTAAATTTTCCCGCCGGAACTCCGCTGGACCCAGTTCCTATCGAAAAATCCGCTCGTCTGTGTGCTAGTCTGATGGACAAACAACGACGCTAGGGCAGCTATTGGTTACTGGCTACGAATTTCCTTATTCTAGTCCGGTCGTACGTCATCACGTTCAAATCCGTCAGAATTTAGTGTGATTGTGTGTGGCCAAGTCCGTTCATTCGAAAAGTTTGTCGGAACTCCGGCGAAAGTCCGTCGGAAAAAGACCGTCGGACCTAGTCCGTCGCAAAGTCCGCTCGCGTGTACGCGGCATAAGAGTTCCCATTCTGTGTGATCTAATCTGCAACAACCCTGCAGTTGTTGTCAAGGTTGGCCAAGTCTTCATCCTGAAGACTTTGCTGGTCTCTTCCATCACAGCTTCAGGCCAGGCAGTCCCGAACTGGAGGAATGCCGCTTGTTACAGCTTACTGGTAAGTTTATGATGACTTCCGTACTCCTACCTTCCCTCCCTAATGACTTTTTTTAGGATTCAAGTTGGCCTAAGTTTACAGAGTTGCCGTAGATCTGGTCTGGTTAAAAACAAAAAGGCTCCTTGAGAAAGGAGGAGGTAAAATGAAAAGATGGTTTTCCAAGAATTCTGCTTGATGTTTAAAGAAGTTCAAGTATATACCGTATATACTCGAGTATAAGCCGACCCGAATATAAGCCGAGGCACCTAATTTTACCACAAAAAAATGGGAAAATGTATTGACCCGAGTATAAGCCTAGGGTGAGAAATGCACAGCTACTGTAAGTGTAAAAGAAGGTCAACAATGTCCATTTGCATGCCTCACTGTGCCCATTTGCAGCCTGTGCCCATTTGCAGCCTCACTGTGCCCATTTGCAGCTATAGGTCCCCCAAACTTCAAACTTGGTAGTTAAGGGTTCATAGATGCCCCCTGGCTGCAGCCATTTGGGGTCTCTGGACCCAAAGGGTCCCGAAATGACATTACTGCAGATGGACACAGTTGAACGACTGTTCCTAGCACTAAGTGGCCCCGAGATACGGGGCCCCAAAGTCGGGTCGGAAAATGTCAAGCACTTTTCTGCAGCAGAGTATGACATTTTCCAAACTGACTTTGGGGACCCATATCTCGGGAACACTTGGTGCTAGGAACCCCAAATAATTGGATATGTTGTAGTGCTGGTTCCACTGGGTTTGCACACCAAATTTGGGGTTCCTAGCACTAAGTGGCCCCCGAGATACGGGCCCCAAATTCGGGTCGGAAAATGTCATTCTCTGCTGCAGAAAAGTGCTTGACTCGAGTATAAGCCAAGGGGGCACTTTCAGCACCAAAAAAATGTGCTGAAAAACTTGGCTTATACGCGAGTATATACGGCACATATACATATTTTTATGGTCACTTCAATCTTGGATCCATCCTTAGTTATAGTTCAGATTTTCCCTACATCACCTTCTCCGCTTTGAGATGCTACAATTCACAGAATCTGCAATATTATTTAGGTTATTTTGGTCTCTAACAGCTGCTCTAATTCCCTGGAAGCAGCATTGTTGCAGGAGGAAAAAAATGTCATCCAAACCTGCCAAGGTTAAGTTATCTACCCATCCAAACAAGAGAAGGTAAACTAAATCACTAGTAAGTTATAGGATTTTTACCTGTGTTGGTATTTGATATAACTGTGACTCCCTTCTGAGCCTCTTGAGCATTAATGGCATCGCTCTGCCACTGGCTTAGCCAGCTATCTGCATTGGCATCCGGGCCAGGAGAGCACTGAACCCGAGGGTTGTGCCCCATTTGGGATTGCTCCTCCCTCTGAAGTTGTTCCAGACATTCTGCCAGCTTCACATGTCCCCGGGAACGTGCGATAGATAGAGGGAGCCGACCGAGAGAGTCAGGAATGGAGATAGCTCGCCGATCCCATTTATACAGCACTACGGCAGCCTCGGTATGACCCAAAGCGCAAGCCCACATCTGCAAAGAGAAAAGAATGGTTATGGTCTAGGTTTCCGAGGTGTTCCAACATTTCACTTGTGCCAGTTTGGGCCAAGTTCATTGACAAATTGTATTTTCTATACAAGGCAGTATGTTATTATGCTATGTCATGCATAAGCAGTCATAACCAAAGGCTTTAACTACAGAGAGTGGAAAGAGTGTAAATGTTCCTGTACCCATGAGACCAGGAGGCCCATCCATGATTGCCTATTCCTTATTTGCCCACAGTGTGCTCACTTGTCAACGAGATCATCTGGCCTACATAACCAACTGCATTCTCTATACACCAAGATTAACAACTCAGACTTCCACAGTGTATGAAATAGGACAGTGCGACAGATGCAGATAGACATGATTATGCTGCTCAACTTTCTGATTAGGGATAAGCCGAACACACCCGGTTCCCTTCGCACCAGAACCTGCGAACGGACTGAAAGTTCATGCGAACATTAGAACCCTATTAGTTACAATGGACGCGAACGTTTGAAATCTAAAGTGCTAATTATAACGGCTATTATGCATGTTATTGTCCTAAACAGGGTTTGGGGACCCGGGTCCTACCCCAGGGGACATGTATCAATGCAAAAAAAAGTTTTAAAAACAGCCGTTTTTTCGGGAGCAGTAATTTTAATGATGCATAAAGTGAAAAAAAAAAGTGAAATATTCCTTTAAATATTGTACCTGGGGGTGTCTAAAGTATGCCTGTGAAGTGGCATGTGTTTCCGTGTTTAGAACTGTCCCTGCACAAAATGACATTTCTAAAGGAAAAAAAGCCATTTAAAACTGCTTGCGGCTTTAATGTCATGTCTGGTCCCGGCAATATGGATGAAAATCTTTGAGAAAAATGGCATGGCTACCCCATCGAAAGGGGGTGGGCTTTAACGCTTACATGCCCCATATAAATGTGCATCAGTGATGGAGGTTTCTGTGCTGAGAGCTCGCTTTCAGCACAGAGACCGAGCTGTTAAAGTCTTTAGTAATGCAGGACCAGCTCCTGGTCGTTTGACCGCTGTAACAGCCAATTACCACCTGTCAAACATCCTCTGAAAATGATCCACTGAGGATCACTCTTTAGAGGGTGGCACAATTATAAAGAACCCCTTATTTCACCTGGAAGTGCGACTACTACTTTTTCTTATCAATTAAACCACTTGATGGGCTGGCACCCAAGTCTAGGACTGTACGGGCAAGTATATCTGCAGCAGGGCCTTGGATTTTTTATGCCCTGCTACACTATGTTGGAGCATGTTGCATAACGGAACTCTCCTAAAGACTGGGCCTGGACCAAGGATGTGTGAGGCCTTCAGAAGTAGTAATTGGGCTTGGGCGTGTTCGGGATGCAACCTGCCTGATCCCGCCAGGAAGCCGACACTGCACACTGCCGACACACTAGTGAGACATTTCCCTATCCGCAGCTACACAGATCGAGAAATGTCTCACTGCCTGTGATTAGCGGTGTGCAGTGTCGACTTTCTGGCGGGAACCCGAACACACCGGGGGAGCCCATCTCTATTCAGAGGTATACAACACCTTACCACCATGCCATGCCTCCATGGTCTACTCTTCTAAGAGACAGGGATCCTATGTTAGGGCACATTGCAGAATGTAACTCTCCTAAGGACTGGGCCTAGATCAAGAATGTGTGAGGCCTTTGGAAATATCCAGCTGCTTCCCTCTATGTCTCTATGGTCTACTCTTCTAAGAGACAGGGATCCTATGTTGGGGCATGCTGCAGAACGGAACTCTCCTAAGGACTGGGCCTAGATCAAGGATGTGTGAGGCCTTTGGAAATACTGTATACAGCAGCTTCGCTCTATGCCTCTAGGGTCTACTCTTCTAAGAGACAGTGACCCTATGTTAGGGCATGCACGCTGCAGAACGGAACTGTCCTAAGGACTGGGCCTAGAACAAGGATGTGTGAGGCCTTTGGAAATATCCAGCTGCTTCCCTCTATGTCTCTATGGTCTACTCTTCTAAGCAGCAGAGATCCTATGTTAGGACACGCTGCAAAATTGAATTCTCTTAAGAACTGAGCCTGGACCAAGGATGTGTGAGGCCTTTGGAAATATACAGTGTCTTTTCTCTAAGCCTCTATGGTCTACTCTTCTAAGAAGCAGGGATCCTATGTTGGGGCATGCTGCAGAACGGAACTATCCTAAGGACTGGGCCTAGATCAAGGATGTGTGAGGCCTTTGGAAATACTGTATACAGCAGCTTCCCTCTATGCCTCTAGGGTCTACTCTTCTAAGAGACAGTGACCCTATGTTAGGGCATGCACGCTGCAGAACGGAACTGTCCTAAGGACTGGGCCTAGATCAAGGATGTGTGAGGCCTTTGGAAATATACAGCAGCTTCCCTCTATGTCTCTATGGTTTACTCTTCTAAGAGACAGGAACCCCTATGTTGGGGCCCACTGCGTGACAGAACTCTCCTATGGACTTGGCCTGGACCACAGATCTGCGAGGCCTTTGGAAGTATACAGCAGCTTTCCTCCATGCCTTCCTGCTGAAACAAGTAAATTGTAAAGTGTAATGTGTGTAAAGAACTGCTGGAGGAAAATCAGCGTTCAACGCTATTTCCCTCAAAATGACTCTTTAGTCAATGCTGGGACAGGTGTCCTTGGCAGGTGGGAAGACATTATCCTTCTGGTGTGGTGCCTGGTGTAGTAGCTTGGCTTTTGGCCGTGACAGGTGCTAACTATCACAGGAGCAATACTATCATGCTAAAATAATAAAAAAAAATAAAAAAAAGTAAACTGACAGCATGGCGTTCCCCCAGCAAGTGTGCAGAAGATGATGCAGCGACAGTGAATGCAGGATTTTTGCATGCAAGGTGCAGAGCTCTCAGTCTTACCAGAGGAGTACATGAAAAATGATCAACATTTAAAGGATCCACCTCTAATTCCAGGTCAATGCTGTCAAGATGCTTTGTCCTAAAAACGAAAAAAATTAACAAAAATAGGTTGTTTTTTCACATAGATAAATATAGAGCACAGCGGCACCATTCCATTGGTTTACAATCCAGATAAGAATTAGGGAAGAGCTAGAACCTCTGTAAGGTTTTTTATAATTTGTGTTGTCATTGGGAAAATTTTCCCTCACTTCCTCTGTGGTCACCAAGACAGGAAGTGAGCAAAATCCCTCGAGCAAGGGGCTAAACCAGTAATAAAATATGTTTTTAAGTAGAGCGGGTAAGGGTGAGAACGTCTCTGTATTGCTGGCCCTATTTGAGAGATCTTCTTAAATCATTTGTGGTCACCAGGACAGGAAGTGAGGTTAAATCTCCCCAACTGATGCACAGTAATAAAAAACCTTCCCGCCCTTCCCAATTCTTTCAAACAGCCAAAAGAAACCTTTGTCTGGAGTTGGACTTTAACAACAGGAGTGGCGCACCGCCAGAAACAGCGGACGTCTTTTTTTTTTTTTTTTTTTCCGGAGGGCTCGCTGATTCTTTAATAATATCCAGAGCCGCATATTAAAAATGTAGGAGCCCAATAGAAGAGAATCAGAATAACAAATATTTTCCCCGCAAGGGTTTCATAAGAGCAGCGGAGGCTAAAATATCGGTAATGGACCTCCGGACAGATGTTGTATTTCCCTGGGGAAGGAAAGATAGCGGGGAACCGTGGACAGAAAGGAATATTGAATCTAATTATAGGATCTCATTTTACTGACATCAGGCAGTTATGAAAAAAAAAAAAACAAGAGCCGGAGTTATGAATTATGTTCCGAATGTAGAAACAATTAACCGGGTAATATTGTTGGACCTCTTAGATGGTGCTGCATGGGGACCCCGCTATCTCTACCATCTGATTCTGATAAGTCCCAAATGAAAACAAAGTATCATATTGGGTTCTCCAGGGTACCGCCCATAGTTTCCATAATTTAAAGTGGACAATGCAAGGTCTGCATAAAATATCTGGACCTCCCTCCCCCTTTAAAAATGTTAGTAGTTCCAAAATGTAAAGAAATCATTTAGATTTGTACCAACCTAACCACCGTCTCCAACCTTGTTGGGTGTGATGGAAGTCTTTTCTGGAAGTATCCTGGGGAATGCAGAACAGGCGAACAGGCGAAATCTCAGGAGAAGACACTCCAGGTCAATGCAAGAGCATCTTTTCTTTCAAGATATCAGCTGTTCTGTATTCCCCAGGATCCCGCCGGAAGCAGCGTGATGTCATCCTCGCCTAGGCACGCAGTGCAAAACATAAGGGTGAGGTCATAAGGTCAACTTTAAGTCTCCATCCTGTTTTATACTTAGATGCAGGGGCGGACTGACCTTTCGACCACTCGGGCACTGCCCGAGGGCCCCGGGCCACTAGGGGGCCCCATCAGGGTTGCCATCCTAAGTAAAACTGTGTTTTTTTTTTTTACATCTATTTCTGAAATGTCCCTTACCGACATCATTTGGTCTAAAAATCCTGAGATTATAGCTGCCCCACCTCTCCAGTACCTTCTCAGCCAATAGAAACATGTCTGTGTATACTGTGTGTACACTGTGTGTGTGTATACTGTGTGATTGTATACTGAGTGTGTTCATACTGTGTGGCCACATAATCTCTGATTGCTTGGGGGCCCCATAATCTCCTATTGCCCGGGGGCCCCATGAGTTGTCAGTCCGCCCCTGCTTAGCTGCATTTCTTACATGATGAGGTCAGCTGCACCCCTGTCATCATTTAGGGCACAGTTTCTCAACCAGGGTTCCGTGGTCCCCTAGAGTTCCTCCAGAGGTTGTTGGGGTTCCTTAACTGCTTCCCGACCGCCCACTGTATATTTACGTTCTCAGAAGGGCACGGCTAGGCAAAAGGACGTACATTACTCCCACTGACACCTATTCATTTGAATGAGCTGCTTTAATGAAAAAAAAAAAAACATGCAGAGAGATTTCCTTTCATTTTATATACCAGAGAAACTGCAGGAAGTGAGAGGAAATCTCTTTAAAGGTGAAGCTTAGGTCTAGTAATTTTTACATACTGTAGTTATCAGGGGCGTAGATAAGGGGAGGGGGTCAGGGGGGTTTAAATACCTTACACCTCCGCCTCCCTCCCATGCATCCTGCCAATGTTGATCCAGCTTGGACCAATGCATGTACTGTATGTGCCTTACCTGTGGGATCCCCGTTGAAAAGTTGGAAATCACGGTAGTAGGAACCACAACTACAACTGCTACTGTGATCTCCACTAGCCTCCAGATTCAGTGCTAAGTAGCTGCCCTGCTGAATTGTGGACACAGAAGGAAGCTCACAATACAGCAAGGCAGCCATAGGAAAAAGACCTGGAAACTAGTAGAGATTACAGTAGTAGCTGTGCTTACAACAGTGATTTCCAGCTGCGGTGGGGTTGCCACCATGCCACATGCCACGCACATACTTACATCGGTCCAAGCTGGGCCATTGTAACCATGTAAAAACTTGCTATACCTAAACTTCAGCTGTCACTTGAGGGAAAATCCCCTCTTAGGCAGTTGTCACCAGAACAGGTGTCCCCATTGGAAGATTTCCCCTCGACTCTACTTCTTTTAAGTGACAACTGTAAATGTTTGTATTTCCCATAATTTTCTGTCCGTGGTACGGTCAGCAGTCAGCAGACATTCAGCAGACAGTCAGTCAGCTGACATCAGACATCAGTCAGACATTCAGCAGACAGTCAGCAGACATGTGCATGCATTCGCTTCTCTGTCTCATGGAGGCTCTGTACTCCTTACCTCCATTTAATAAGGGTCTGGATGAGGGTGGCGTAGCCTTGTGCAGCAGCAAGGTGGAGCAGCGTCATTCCTCGAAAGGTCTTGGAATGGATCAGGTGCTTTGATTTTGCCCAGCATGCTTTGCTCATCATCTTTTCACACACCACCACTACCCGACTCTCAAAGCAGTTTCCTATGGATCCTGCAGCGGTGGCACACTGCAGAGAGACGACAAACAGCATTTACAGTCTGGGTTGCATATACAGGAAGTGACAAGAGCTGGCTCCTACTAGACCTACTAGACCTACTAGACCTACTAGACCTATGGGCCGGAAGATTGTTTGCCTTGTTTGGAGGAAAGAAAAATGCGCCATAAATATCAAACCTGTATGTAGAACCAAAGCCCATTGGTGGTAACATATGGATTCTACAGATTCTGGACAGCAAACTAGCTATTAATTACAGTGTTCTATCATAGTGGTCTTCACACTGCAGCCTTTGTTTGCCATTATGTGGTCTTTGGGGCTCTGATCCTGATACAAGGCACCATTACTCCCACTGACACCAATGATGGGGCACCATTACACCCACTGACACCAATGATGGGGCACCATTACTCCCACTGACACCAATGATGGGGCACCATCACTCCCACTGACACCAATGATGGGGCACCATACTCCCACTGACACCAATGATGGGGCACTATTACTCCCACTGACACCAATGATGGGGCACCATTACTCCCACTGACACCAATGATGGGGCACCATTACTCCCACTGACACCAATGATGGGGCACCATTACTCCCACTGACACCAATGATGGGGCACTATTCCTCCCACTGACACCAATGATGGGGCACTATTCCTCCCACTGACACCAATGATGGGGCACCATTACTCCCACTGACACCAATGATGGGGCACCATTACTCCCACTGACGCCAATGATGGGGCACTATTCCTCCCACTGACACCAATGATGGGGCACCATTACTCCCACTGACACCAATGATGGGGCACTATTACTCCCACTGACACCAATGATGGGGCACTATTCCTCCCTCTGACACCAATGATGGGGCACTATTCCTCCCACTGACACCAATGATGGGGCACTATTCCTTCCACTGACACCAATGATGGGGCACTATTCCTCCCACTGACACCAACAAAGAGACACTATTTATTCCACTGGCATCAATGAAAGGGCATAATTCTTCCCACTGATATAATCAATCAGCACCATTCCTCCCACTAATATCATTAATGGAGCGCTATTCTTTCCACTGAACTATTCCCCCTGATACCAACAATGGGGCACCGTTCCTTCCACTGACACCAATGATAAGGCACTAGTCTTCCCAATGATACCAATGATGGGGCACTATTCCTCCCACTGATACCAATGATGGGGCACTATTCCTCCCACTGATACCAATGATGGGGCACTATTCCTCCCACTGATACCAATGATGGGGCACTATTCCTCCTACTGACACTAATGATGAGGCACTAGTCTTCCCAATGATACCAATGATGGGGCACTATTTATCCCACTGACACCAATGATGGGGCAATATCCCCCCTCCAACACCAATGATGGGACACTATTTCTTCCACTGACACCAAGAATGGGGCACTTTTCCTCCAACTGATAACAATGATAAGGAGCACTATTCCTGCAACTGACAACAACAATGGGACACTATTCCTTCCATTGATACTAATGATGGGGCACGATTCCTTCCACTAATATCAATAATGGGGCACTATTCCATCCACTGACACCAAAAATGGTGTACTATTCCTTCCACTGATACCAATGATCG
The DNA here is from genome assembly GCA_028564925.1 of Lithobates sylvaticus. Lineage (NCBI taxonomy): Eukaryota > Metazoa > Chordata > Amphibia > Anura > Ranidae > Lithobates > Lithobates sylvaticus. The sequence goes on from CM053035.1 coordinate 200,812,087, forward strand.
GGCACTATTCCTTCCACTGACACCAATGATGGGGCACTATTCCTTCCACTGACACCAATGATGGGGCACTATTCCTTCCACTGACAACAAAGATGGGGTCCTCATCCTTCCCCCACTGATACCAAGGATGGTGAACTATTCCTCCTCGTACTGACCACAGGTGCTATGTACCGTATTTATCGGCGTATAACACGCACTTTTTCCCCCTAAAAATCGGGGGAAAGTCGTGGGTGCGTGTTATACGCCGATACCCCAAAAAAAAAAATTCAAAAATGGCAAAAATGGCGAGCGCCGCCAAAAAATAGCGAGCGCCGCCGAAAAAAACCGAGGCGCGGCCGAAAAAACCCGAAGCCGCGCCGCAATAGACCGAGCAGACTGTTCGGCTCTACTCGGAGTCCCGCCTCCCTGCGCTCGTTCCGGAAACAGCAGGGAGGCGGGACCGCGATCGGAGCTGAACAGTCGGCTCGGCCTTTTCCGGGGCCGCTTCGGTCTTTTTCGGCCGCGCCTCGGACTTTTTCGGCGGCGCACGCGACAGAGTCTTGGCGGCGGGAAATTTAAACCCGGACCGGACTTCTAATGTCGCTGGGATGGCTGCAATGACCCTGTGCAAGGTACAACGTCCCTGGGCAAGGCTGCAACGATGCTGGGCAAGGCTGCAATGACCCTGGGCATGGCTGCAATGACGCTGGGCATGGCTGCAATGACGCTGGGCATGGCTGCAATGACGCTGGGCAAGGCTGCACTGACGCTGGGCATGGCTGCAATGACCCTGGGCATGGCTGCAATGACCCTGGGCATGGCTGCAATGACGCTGGGCATGGCTGCAATGACGCTGGGCAAGGCTGCACTGACGCTGGGCATGGCTGCAATGACGCTGGGCATGGCTGCAATGACGCTGGGCATGGCTGCAATGACGCTGGGCAAGGCTGCAATGACGCTGGGCAAGGCTGCACTGACGCTGGGCAAGCTGCAAATGACGCTTAAATGTAAGTTTTTTTTTTTCCCTAAACTTCCCTCCTAAAACTTTTTTTCCTTAAAATGCCCTCCTAAACTTGGGGTGCGTGTTATACGCCGGTGCGTGTTATACGCCGATAAATACGGTAATTTTTTATATAGACCAAAACTGGATAAAACAGTCCAAGATCATTTTAATTGTTAGCAAAAAAAGTCATATAAAAAAGCCAATGCGTTTTGGGGACAAACACCCCTCCTTCATCAGGGCTCAACAAAGGATAATACTTGGATGGATTCAGAGAAAACAGATCTATGTTGGAATCGGTAATGAACTCTCCCCATGGAGTGACATGGAGCTGCAGCAATGTTGAGAGAATTGGAGGACTGGCCCAATCATGGAGAACGATTATCATTGGCCAACAAAATCAAATCTAGCTGATGGATCGTTCCCTTATAGGCAGGTTGTCCACAGGCACAGATCTGATCCTATCGTGAGACACATCTTATCAGAGGCGGCTCTAGGCTTTGTGAGGCCCCACCCACGCCCGTAATAGGAAAAAAAATTCAAGCACACAGAAAAGAGGGTGAGATAAAGAGGGGGGGAGAGAATCGGTGATTGAGCACAGGCAAATTAGGAGGCCGTGAGGCCCCTGTAAATGCGAGGCCTTAGGCGACCGCCTAATTTGCCTAATTAGAGAGCCGCCTCTGCTTATGTCTATGGGCAATTTTTACTACTTAGTAAATTTTTTAAAAATTTATACCCTTGTGACATCACTTACTTGTGCTTGGCTGCCCCCACTGTTGGCTCCGCCTCCATTGCCTCCCCCCACGCTTTGTTTGTGTTGTTGGGATCCGGTCATCTCCGCCATTCTCCTCTCCATCTGCTCCAACCGTTCCAGGATCGACATTCTAAACTGGTTGTCTGAAAAAGAAAACACGAGGCAATCAGCGGCCTGTGAGATTGTTACATCGGCTCGATACATTTATTCAACAAAGAACTCGATCGCAGGGATCTCACCGACAGCGCGCCCCAAAAACCACAAGAAAGTGTCAACTGTATTGAGATTTTCAGTTTCGGGTGGACTGACCACTTATCTATATCTGAGCGAGTCGGGAAATGATCAAAAGTTTATCTTTTTTTTTTGGTGCCTCCATGATACTTCACCACCTTTATATGTTACACTATATTACCAAAAGTATTGGGACACCTGCCTTTTCACACCCCATCAATCACATCCATCATGGCCCATTAACCGAGCCCACATACACTATATTGTCAAAAGTATTGGGACACCTGCTTTTACACACACATGAACTTTAATGAAATCCCAGTCTTAGTCCGTAGGGTTCAATATTGAGTTGGCCCGCCCTTTGCAGCTATAACAGCTTCAACTCTTCTAGGAAGGCCGTCCACAAGGTTTAGGAGTGTGTCTATGGGAATGTTTGACCATTCTTCCAGAGGAGCATTTGTGAGGTCAGGTACTGATGTTGGGCGAGAAGGCCTGGCTCGCAGGCTCCGCTCTAATTCATCCCAAAGGTGTTCTATCGTGTTGAGGTCAGGACTCTGTGCAGGCCAGTCAAGGTCCTCCACCCCAAACTCATTCATCCATGTCTTTATGGACCTTGCTTTGTGCTCTGGTGGGCAGTCATGTTGGAACAGGAAGGGGCCGTCCCCAAACTGTTCCCACAAAGTTAAAATCGTCCAAAAATATCTTGGTATGCCGATGCCTTAAGAGTTTCCTTCACTGGAACTAGGGGGCCAAACCAAACCCCTGAAATCAACCACACACCATAATCCCCCTCCCCCCACACCATAACCCCCTCTCCACCAAATGATTGGTCCAGTGCACAAAGCAAGGTATATGGCCGCTCTCAACAAAAACAGCCCCCCCCCCCCCCCCATTATCTAAGGGACCTAAGGTTTAAGATTAATGGGTATAAAAACTAATGAGAGTGCCAGACCAAAGATCATGTCTCCTGATACTGTTGGACCTCAGTGCAGCGTTTGATACTGTGGACCACAATACTCTACTCATCCGCCTCACAGAAGTAGCAGGAGTCACCGGCTCAGATCTACAATGGTTCGGATCCTTCTTAGGAAATCGCTATCAGACGGTGAAACTAGGAGCTTTCACCTCTGAAACCCGGGCAATCTCCTGTGGAGTCCCTCAAGGATCACCCTTGTCGCCAGTGCTCTTCATCATCTACATTCGCCCACTCCTCAACATCATCATCTCTGCTTCCACTCATACGCCGACGACACTCAATTATATTTTCGTATCACCGGACAAAAAGACCATCATCAGCAATTAGGAAAATGCCTCACTATGATAGACGACTGGATGACCACTAGCTCCCTCAAACTTAATGAATCAAAAACAGAACTTCTTATTCTACATGCAAATCATAACCCCCGAACCAAGATCCCTTGGATACCTCCCACCATCTTTGGACAGACCATCACCACTAGGACCAAGGCCAAGAGTCTCGGAGTCATTTTTGACTCAGAAATGTCAATGGATGCGCAAATAGGAGCAGTAGTCAGCGGTTCTCACCATCTGCTCCGCCTGCTACGCAGACTCATCCCCTTCATTCCAAAGGAGGACAAAGCAGTGGTAGTTGGAACAATCATTAATTCACGACTTGACTATGCTAACTCCCTCTACATAGGACTACCCCAATATCAACTTGCGCGCTTACAACTTATCCAAAACACAGCAGCAAGACTGATAACAGGGAAAAAACCTGGGAATCCATCTCCCCTTCCCTGAGGAGCCTACACTGGCTAAATGTAAGGAGTCGGGTCGCATTCAAGACCCTCTGCCTCACCCACAAATGCACACATGGAGACGCTCCGCAATACCTCCTCGAGAAAATAAAACACTACACACCCAATCGCAGTCTTCGATCGGCTAATCAAAATCTTCTCCTCATTCCTAAATCCCGCTACAAATCAAAGGGGGAACGGAGATTCGCATTCCAGGGACCACGGCTATGGAACGCTCTACCAACCGACATTCGCATGGAAGAAAACCATCAGGCCTTCAGGAAGAAACTCAAGACCCACCTCTTCTAGAAACCGATCGCCAATACAGCACCTTGAGGCGATTCAGTTCGCATTGTAGCGCTATACAAGTTATTCATTCATTCATTCATTCATTCAAAGATCCAATAGTCCAACATTTTTTAACTACTTCAGCTCTGGAAAATTCATCCCCCCTTCATGACCAGACCATTTTTTTCGATACGGCACTGCGTTACTTTAACTGACAATTGCGCTGTCTTGCGACGCTGTACCCAAATAAAATTGATGTCCTTTTTTTTCCCACAAATAGACTTTTTCTTTTGGTGGTATTTGATCACCTCTGCGTTTTTTACTTTTTGCGCTATAAAAAAAAAAACTGATAATTTTGAAAAAAATAATCTTTTTTACTTTCTGCTATAAAACATATGCAATAAAAAAATGCCAGAAATCAAACTTCTTCACAAATTTAGGCCGATATGTATTCTGCTATATATTAAAAAAAAAAAAAAAAATCCCAATAAGCGTATATTGATTGCTTTGCGCAAAAGTGATAGAGTCTACAAACTATGGAATTATTTATTTATTTATTTTTCACTAGTAATCAGCGATTTTTAGCGGGACTGCGATATTTTGCGGCAGGCAAATCAGACACTAAATGACACTTTTTTGGGGAACCAGTGACACAAATACAGTGATCAGTGCTAAAAACATACACTGTCACTGTACTAATGACACTGGCTGGGAAAGGGGTTAACATGAGGGGTGATCAAAGGGTTAAATGTCAGTGTCAGTTAGGTGTCCGATTTGTCCGCCGCAATATCGCAGTCCCGCTATAAGTTGCTGATTGCCGTCATTACTAGTAAAAAATAAATAAATGTGTTTTCTATCTTTGGGGGGAGGTGCTTTTACTAGGGGCAGGCCCCTGCTTGGAGCCTTCCCTACTGACAGAACGGCAATCTGCCTGGTTTACATAGACAGACTGCTTTTCTGCTATTCTGTGTACAGAATGGTCAGCGGGTGCCGGCGGACATCGAGTCTGCAGGACCGGCTGATTTTTCAGCTGCCAAAACGCGTTGGGAGTTTTATGAGTTTTATGATTTCTTATGGAGAATACTAATATGAAGATTTTGGATTCTTAGTCCCCCAAATTCACACTGAATGCGACTTTGAAATCACTTGAAGTAGCACGATTTCAAAGCTGCAGGTCAGTGGGAATTCAGGTGCAACTTGCCTGACATCTGTGCGACTTCATGCACAGATGTCTATGCAGGTTGCACCTGAAATCGCCAAAAATAGTGCAGGAACCTTTTATTTTTTTAAATCAGTGTGGCAACGCAAAGTCGGAGTCGCACTGATTTGAACAGTTTCATTGCCGACGCTGAGCTCCCCTGGTGGGGTCTGAGTGAGAGGCGAGTGTCCCTGGTGGGGTCTGAGCGAGAGGTGAGTGTCCCTGGTGGAGTCTGAGCAAGAGGTGAGTGTCCCTGGTGGAGTCTGAGCGAGAGGTGAGTGTCCCTGGTGGGGTCTGAGCGAGAGGCGAGTGTCCCTGGTGGGGTCTGAGTGGGAGGTGAGTGTCCCTGGTGGAGTCTGAGCGAGAGGTGAGTGTCCCTGGTGGAGTCTGAGAGAGAGGTGGGTGTCCCTGGTGGAGTCTCAGTGAGAGCTGGGCACCCTGATGGGGTCTGAGCTAGAGGTGGGCGTCCCTGGTGGGGTCTGAGCGAGAGGTGAGCGTTCCTGGTGGGGTCCGAGCGAGAGGTGAGCGTCCCTGGTGGGGTCTGAGCGGGAGGTGTGTCCCTGGTGGAGTCTGAGCGAGAGGTGAGTGTCCCTGGTGGAGTCTGAGCGAGAGGTGAGCATCCCTGGTGGGGTCTGAGCGAAGGGTGAGTGTCCTGGTGGGGTCTGAGTGAGAGGTGAGCGTCCCTGGTGGGGTCTGAGTAAGAGGTGAGTGTCCCTGGTGGGGTCTGAGCGAGAGGTGAGTGTCCCTGATGGGGTCTGAGCGAGGACTGAGCGTCCTGGTGGAGTCTGAGCGAGAGGTGAGTATCCCTGGTGGGGTCTGAGCGAGGGGTGAGTGTCCTGGTGGAGTCTGAGCGAGAGGTGAGTGTCCCTGGTGGAGTCTGAGCGAGTATCCCTGGTGGGGTCTGAGCGAGGGGTTAGCGTCCTGGTGGAGTCTGAGCGAGAGGTGAGCGTCCCTGGTGGGGTCTGAGCGAGAGGTGAGTTTCCCTGGTGGAGTCTGAGCGGGAGGTGTGTCCCTGATGGAGTCTGAGCGAGAGGTGAGTGTCCCTGGTGGAGTCTGAGCGAGAGGTGAGCATCCCTGGTGGGGTCTGAGCGAGGGGTGAGTGTCCTGGTGGAGTCTGAGAGAGAGGTGAGCGTCCCTGGTGGGGTCTGAGTAAGAGGTGAGTGTCCCTGGTGGGGTCTGAGCGAGAGGTGAGTGTCCCTGATGGGGTTTGAGCGAGGAGTGAGTGTCCTGGTGGAGTCTGAGCGAGAGGTGAGTATCCCTGGTGGGGTCTGAGCGAGGGGTGAGTGTCCTGGTGGAGTCTGAGCGAGAGGTGAGTGTCCCTGGTGGAGTCTGAGCGAATATCCCTGGTGGGGTCTGAGCGAGGGGTTAGCGTCCTGGTGGAGTCTGAGCGAGAGGTGAGCGTCCCTGGTGGGGTCTGAGCGAGAGGTGAGTTTCCCTGGTGGAGTCTGAGCGGGAGGTGTGTCCCTGGTGGAGTCTGAGCGAGAGGTGAGTGTCCCTGGTGGAGTCTGAGCGAGAGGTGAGCATCCCTGGTGGGGTCTGAGCGAGGGGTGAGTGTCCTGGTGGAGTCTGAGCGAGAGGTGAGCGTCCCTGGTGGGGTCTGAGTAAGAGATGAGTGTCCCTGGTGGGGTCTGAGCGAGAGGTGAGTGTACCTGATGGGGTCTGAGCGAGGAGTGAGCGTCCTGGTGGAGTCTGAGCGAGAGGTGAGTATCCCTGGTGGGGTCTGAGCGAGGGGTGAGTGTCCTGGTGGAGTGTGAGCGAGTATCCCTGGTGGGGTCTGAGCGAGGGGTTAGCGTCCTGGTGGAGTCTGAGCGAGAGGTGAGCGTCCCTGGTGGGGTCTAAGTGAGAGGTAAGTGTCCCTGGTGGGGTCTGAGCGAGGGGTGAGTGTCCCTGGTGGAGTCTGAGCGAGAGGTGAGTGTCCCTGGTGGAGTCTGAACGAGAGGTGAGTGTCCCTGGTGGAGTCTGAACGAGAGGTGAGTGTCCCTGGTGGAGTCTGAGCGAGAGGTGAGTTTCCCTGGTGGAGTCTGAGCGACAGGTGGGTAGCTCTGGTGGAGTCTGAGTGGGAAGTGGGCACCCCTGGTGGGGTCTGAGCGAGAGGTGGGCACCCCTGGTGGGGTCTGAGTGGGAGGTAAGTGTCCCTGGGGGAGTCTGAGCAAGAGGTGAGTGCCCCTGGTGGAGTCTGAGCGAGAGGTGGGTAGCTCTGGTAGAGTCTGAGCGAGAGGTGGGCAGCTCTGGTGGAGTCTGAGCGAGAGGTGGGTAGCTCTGGTGGAGTCTGAGTGGGAGGTGGGCGCCCCTGGTGGGGTCTAAGCGAGAGGTGAGCATCCCTGGTGGAGTTTGAGCGAGAGGTGGGCACCCCTGGTGGGGTTTGAGCAAGAGGTGAACATCCCTGGTTGGGTCTGAGCAAGAGGTGGGCACCCCTGGTGGGGTCTGAGCAAGAGGTGAACATCCCTGGTTGGGTCTGAACAAGAGGTGGGCACCCCTGGTGGGGTCTGAGCCAGCGCCGGGCAGGAAGCCACAACAAAGAGAGCGGAGCAGAAGATTGGGTGAGGAGGCTTTTGTTGTGCTCGTGCTGCAGTTTGGTGCAGTGCAGCTGATGTCACCTCCTCCTCCTCTGGCTCTGTTATCATGCACGGCACGTCTACTGCAGAGAATGACAGGCGAGCTGACATCACCGGGCCGGCCCACTTCTCTCACAACATCCCCGCGTCAAAGCACAACAATGTCTGCCCGATGTTTGCTGGATGACAGGTGCCTGCAAACCCGTCACGTGTTAACTGCGGTGCTTTCCCCCCCCCCCCCCACTTTGGTTTTGATTCCCTCGCCCCCTCCGTCCCCCTTCTCCTATTATTATTATACAGGATTTATAGAGCGCCAACTGTTTGTTACAATGTAACAAGAGACGGGACCGTTACAAATTCATTCAAGACAAGAGGGTTGGGAGGGCCCTGATCGCAAGAGCTGACAATCACTTTTGGTTATTATCAAAAGCCCCCAACTGTCCCTGATTTCAAGGGACTGTCTCTGATTTGGAACAAAGTCCTTGTCCCTCATTTTGGTCTAATCTATATATGCTATATTCTCAAAAGTATTGGGACACCTGCCTTTACACGCACATGAACTTTAATGGCATCCCAGTCTTAGGCTGGGTTCACACCATTGCCAATTCGTAATAGCAGGAGATTTTGACCGGCTCTCTATGGAGCCGCCTCACATATCTCCACTGTAGCTCCGGTGCGAAATTGCACAGGAGTCCTGTGCATCCTTTGCGCTGTTTCAGGTCTGAATTCAGCCTGAAATCGGACCTGAACCAGTGAACCAGGACGCACCGGAGCCCCTGCTGGGAGCCACATGCGGCGATGGTGTGAACCCAGTCTTAGACCTTAGGGTTCAATATTGAGTTGGCCCACCCTTTCCAGCTATAACAGCTTCAACTCTTCTGGGAAGGCTGTCCACAAGGTTTAGGAGGGTGTCTATGGGAATGTTTGACCATTCTTCCAGAAGCGCGTTTGTGAGGTCAGGCACTGATTTTGGATGAAGTCTCCGCTCTAATTCATCCCAAAGGTGTTCTATCAGGCTGAGGTCAGGACAAGTTCCTCCACCCCAAACCCGCTCATCCATGTCTTTATGGACCTTGCTTTGTGCACTGGTGGGCCATCATGTTGGAACAGGAAAGGGACCGTCCCCAAACTGTTCCCACAAAGTTGGGAACATGAAATTGTCCAAATTCTCTTGGTATGCTGACGCCTTAAGAGTTCCCTTCACTGGAACTAAGGAGCCAAGTCCAACCCCTGAAGAACAACCCCCACACCATAATCCCCGCCCTCCACCAAATGATTTGGACCAGTGCACAAAGCAAGGTCCATAAAGACATGGATGAGCGAGTTTGGGGTGGAGGAACTTGACTGGCCTGCACCTCAACCCGATAAAACACCTTTGTGATGTAATAGGCTAATTTCACACTGGGATGTTGGGGGCGTCGGCAGTAAAGTGGCGCTATTTTTAGCGACGCTTTACCGTCGTTTATGCAGCCTTTTTCAGCCACTAGCGAGGCGCTTTTAATCCCCGAACGGCCGAAAAAGGGTTAAAAGCGCCCCCGCAAAGAGCCACTGCAGGGGCTCTTTACCATTACTTTCAATGGGCAGGGGCATTGTAGGAGCGGTGTATACACAAAGATGCGGCTTGCAGGACTTTTTTTGGCGTCCTGCCAGGACACCGCTCCAGTGTAAAAGCACTGTGATGTAAAGTGAACTTTGATGTGGACTCTGATAAGTGGGACTCTGGTGGGGACCCAGGATGTAAGGGGGGGAGGGGGGAATTTTGATAGGGAACCTAATCTAAGGGGAGATGCTGATGTATACAGTAGAGGATTCTAATTGGGACCATGATGGAAGGGGTAAAGGATTTTTTCAGCCTACAAATATCTGCAAACAATGCAATGAAAAGTTAGGAGACCCCTGGCCTAAAACATCGAATTAGCCATGAAAGGAAGAGGAGATTGTGACATCACTGCCATGCCTCTCCACCTCGTTCAATCAGAGAACGCTTTGCATTCATTGAGAATAATGTCTTCTCAGAATAGCACCTGTGCCAAGCGAGCGTGCAACCTCCTGTGTTCACAATGCAGCAGGGCAGCCGCTTGGCATGGGACCTGGAACCCAGTGGAGATCACCGTAGTAGCAGTGTAGTAGCGTTGCCTACTACAGTGATTTCCAACTTCCGCAGGGAGACCCCCAGGTATGGCCCATACATACTTACATTGGTTCAAGCTGGACCAACGTAACTATGTAACAATTGCCATTTCTGGAATTCAGCTTTGAGTGAACCTGGGTTTATGCTGTGCATGTTGGTGACAGTGCCCCATTGTTTTGGACCTCAATCTGTGATTGTTTTCAGTCCTCGAGCATCAATGTATTCCTGTTTTCTGACTCATTTTGTGACTGTCACTGTCAATTCCACAAACGTCAGTCTATCTATGTTTGACACAGTATTCCACGTTGTGCTACTCTAGGGCCCCTGTGTATCAACATCATTGTTTTATGAGCCCAACTGTCAGCATATCATTGTTCTGTGTGTGATGGAACTCCACAAGTCATCCTTTCACAGTTTTGGGTCCTCAGTTATTGAGCAGCCATTGGTCATTGTTCTGTTTTGTTACCCCCAATAAATTTCTGGATCCTGTAATCTAGAAATTCAAGTATTGTTTGTACAGGATGCCATGGATGGGTCCTGGAAGGCAGGTATATATCTTGGTTGGGAAATAGCCTCCAACCTTGACTAGAGGTACTGTGGTTCTAAAGGGATTGACCCACCCGCAAAAGGGCAGGAAGTAGCCAGCAGGTGTCTAGGAGCAGGGGCGGACTGACCATTCGGGCACTGCCCGAGGGCCCTGGGCCACTAGGGGGCCCCATCAGGGTTGCCAGCCTCAGTAAAACCAGGGACAGTATGTAAAAATCTGTGTTTTTTTACATCTGTCTCTGAAATGTCCCTTACCGACATCCTTTTGGTCTAAACATCCAGAGATTATAGCTGCCCCACCTCTCCAGTACCTTCTCAGCCAATAGAAACATGTCTGTGTATACTGTGTGATTGTATACTGTGCGTGTGTGTGTATACTGTGTGGCCCCATAATCTCTGATTGCCTGGGGGCCCCATAATCTATTGCCCGGGGGCCCCATGAGTTGTCAGTCCGCCCCTGTCTAGGATAGATCTCAGGTGGGAAAGAGCCTCCAACCCTGCCTACAAGTATTGTGGTTGTAAAGGAGGGAACCCACCTGCAAAAGGGCAGGAAGCAGCCAGCAGGTGTCTAGGAGAGATCTCGGGTGGGAAAGAGCCTCCAACCCTGACTACAGACATTGTGGTTGTAAAGGAAGGAACCCACCTGCAAAAGGGCAGGAAGCAGCCAGCAGGTGTCTAGGAGAGATCTCGGGTGGGAAAGAGCCTCCAACCCTGCCTACAAGTATTGTGGTTGTAAAGGAGGGAACCCACCTGCAAAAGGGCAGGAAGCAGCCAGCAGGTGTCTAGGAGAGATCTCGGGTGGGAAAGAGCCTCCAACCCTGACTACAGACATTGTGGTTGTAAAGGAAGGAACCCACCTGCAAAAGGGCAGGAAGCAGCCAGCAGGTGTCTAGGAGAGATCTTGGGTGGGAAAGAGCCTCCAACCCTGACTACAGGCATTGTGGTTGTAAAGGAAGGAACCCACCTGCAAAAGGGCAGGAAGCAGCCAGCAGGTGTCTAGGAGAGATCTTGGGTGGCAAAGAGCCTCCAACCCTGCCTACAGGCATTGTGGTTCTAAAGGAGGGAACCCACCTGCAAAAGGGCAGGAAGCAGCCAGCAGGTGTCTAGGAGAGATCTTGGGTGGGAAAGAGCCTCCAACCCTGCCTACAGACATTGTGGTTATAAAGGAAGGAACCCACCTGCAAAAGGGCATGAAGCAGCCAGCAGGTGTCTAGGAGAGATCTTGGGTGGGAAAGAGCCTCCAACCCTGCCTACAGGCATTGTGGTTCTAAAGGAGGGAACCCACCTGCAAAATGGCAGGAAGCAGCCAGCAGGTGTCTAGGAGAGATCGTGGGTGGGAAAGAGCCTCCAACCCTGACTAAAGGCACAGATGTGAGAGGGCTGTGGGATGTTAAACAGCTGAGACACTGCTGGTGCTCTTGTGACCTTTCTGGACTCATGGAGCAGGGACTCTAAACCTTGCTGTGGGACTAGTTTATACTGGTGGTGAGCTAAAGTTTTTATTTGTATGCCGGAAGTGTCTGAACTGCTGTGTTTGCTTTTTTCTGAAGAAAGCTGTTTTGTTTGCCTTTTGGAAAAGACTGTTTTTCTTTTACAAATACAGCTAGCTAGTGGCCCAGGCTCCCCAAATTTCAGATGTTGTATCCAAGGATTTGGGGCTCCAGGAGTCACAGAGCCAGGGCCGTTTTTTCCACTGGGCATGCTGGGCAGTTGCCCGGGGGCCCCATTTGTCTGGAGGGCCCCATCCAGGGCTGATCCTCAGCACTGCAATCTTCTGCTTAAATTGACTGACTGCACTGGTTGCTCACTTCGCCGGCGGCAACTAGCTAGCAGCCAGTGACGTCAATCAGAGGCCGCACCCGCCCCAGCATTCATGGCGCACCGCGGCTGCCCCAGTAGCTAGTGAACAGGCTCCGCCCACCTCTGCCATGTTCTTCAGACAGCATGGAGAGGGAGCGGAAAGACGGCCCTTGATAGCTGGTGCTGCCTTGCTGCTGTGAGTGACGCACTGTACTGCACCAGGCCGGCGGCCTCAAGTAAGTCTAACGCTGTCTACTTAAGTAAGTTCAAGTTGTGCATCAAACACAGCCACTGTCTGTGCCCCTCAAAAGCTGCCACTGTGCCCCTCAAAAGCTGCCACTGTGCCCCTCAAAAGCTGCCACTGTGCCCCTCAAAAGCTGCCACTGTGCCCCTCAAAAGCTGCCACTGTGCCGATCAAACGCAGCCACTGTGCCGATCAAACGCAGCCACTGTGCCGATCAAACGCAGCCACTGTGCCGATCAAACGCAGCCACTTTCCCCAAATGCTGCCACTGTGCCCATCAAACTCGTGTTATATTATCCAAACGTTGTGTTAATGTTTAAACACTGATTTTGTTGAAAGTACCAATAAATATAGTCTTATTGTTCATTTGCATTTTTATTCTCGTGCGTGATCGTGTAGACAGGGCCCCAGTGCACTGTATTGCCCGGGGGCCTATAATGCGCTTAAGATGGCCCTGCACAGAGCTATTGTTTGGGTGATAATATACAATTCCAGCAATGCGCGTTGCTCCTAACGAGATTCGTATTGACTTTTTGCCTAATGTTTTACACCGTACCAGTAATGAGAAGGGGAATGACAGATGTACAACCGAAGAAGGCAAGGTGTTAGAAATCGTCCATCAGAAGTCATGAAAGTGCCCAATGTATCAATTACCCGACACATATGTCCTGCTAATGTCGTTCCATCTCTCGCTGCTTTCATCTACTGCGAGCAGCTGGTCCCAACCACGCATCCCATACGAGCTGGAATATGTCTCTAGAGCAGTATGCTTCCACGCCGGACACTCGATCCTGCTCACGGCGCAGTTTTATCGCTTTGCTAACCAACATTGACTTTTATCTTCGGAACAGGCTTTACCTATTATTGCTAAAGTGAAACTATCATTAAAACTGACACTTCATATGAATCAACAGAACCCATGGCACCATGAGCAGGTCACATATTTATTACAGCTGTACGGCTCCTTTATGTGACCTGAAGCCTAGGCAAGCATCACATGGTCTCTGGCTAGAAGGTGGGTACGGTGGGTGCTTCACGTGAGAGAATTGAGACTGCTGGTTTTAACTTGACAGACTCTGTCTGGTAGACTTATGCCCCGTACACACGGTCGGATTTTCCGACGGAAAATGTCCTATCGGACAATGTTGTCGGAAATTCCGACCGTGTGTTGGGTCCATCGGACTTTTTCCGTCGGAGTTTTCCGACGGACAAAGTTTTATCTCCTGCTCTCAAATTTTTCCGACAACAAAGTCCTATCGGACTTTTTCCGATCGTGTGTAGCGAATTCCGACGGACAAAGTGCCACGCATGCTCAGATCACATTACAAGACCAAAGCTATTGGCTACTAGCCTCTATGTAGTCCCGTCGTAGGCAACAAACGTCACCACGTTCAGAATGATCGGATTTTCCGCCAACTTTGTCCGACCGTGTGTACGCAACACCAGTGTCGGACAAAATCCGTCGGAAAAAATCCGATGGATTTTGTGGTCGGATTTTCCGACCGTGTGTACGGGGCATTATAGTTACGGATCAGGGACCTATTCAGCGCAAGACACAGTTGAGCACACCAGGGTCCCCAAACCAGAAAGCCTGCATACCCCCCGCTCCATCCCCCGACCTGACCAAAGGCATATCTGTCATATAGTGTCCACCTATCAAATTTTGTCCGCCCCGTACTGCGAAGGCGCAGCGCTTGCGCAGTACAGAGCACAAGGAGATACGGAAAATCTCCGAAGGAGAACGGCGCCTGCGCCATGAGTACAGATGCAAGCCCCACCATCCAAGTGGACATAGGGCTGCAAATAGAACGGGCCACTCGCGGGGCTCACTTCGCTCGCCACGCTTTGGGCACGGCCTCGCTGCGCTCGGCTCTTTTGGATTCTAACTCTATGTCCACTTGGATGGTGGGGCTTGAACCTGGACTCACGGCGCAGGCGCCGTTCATCTTCGGCTATTTTCTGAATCTGCTTGTGCTGTGTACCGCGAATGCGATGGGGGACAGTATCTGACAGGACACCGGCATAAAACATTCCATTTCCACGGTTATCTCATGATGTGCTCCCTCTCTGTTTACATCATACTGACCACCAACGGGTGTAAATGCCAAGGGCAGGGGTCTTAGAATCACAGTCTGTGGCCTGCTACAATATTTTACATGACCCTCGACATTTTGTCCCGTTTATGCAAAATTGCTCTTCCATGGTGCAGACTAGCTTGCCGCCAGCACCATACCAACCAATGACCTGCTTGCTTTGACAGCACATATACTAAAATTCGAACAATACAGCAAAGATTAGCATGGTCCCTGCACAAGAATGAAATGCAAATTTGTGAAGAGTTCCATATTTTGGATGTTTGGGGAAACATGGGCGCTCACTTGGCACGGAGATACTGGGGGGAGCCCGAGCCGGACCCCATAACCATGCCGGCCAGTCCTGTGGGAGAACAGGTCCAGGAGAGGGTGATGATGGCCTTCCAGGAAAAGATGAACATGGCTCAGCTGCCGTTGCCTCAGCGGGATTACTGCGCCCATCATCCCATCAAACTCATGAAGTGAAAGAGGGACATGTGGCCCAATGTCTTCGCCTGTAAGGACGAGCGACACGAGTGGGAGTGCTGCCAGCACCTGGATTACATCAAGGGAAAGAGGCAGTACGAGCGGGAACGGCGCCTCCTAGTGAGGAAAGCGCTCCGAGAGCAAATGGAAGCTGAGTAACGTCCGTTGTTTTCTCCTTTCTGAGTGGGGGAATAATCATTAAATTACTTTGTAATAAAGATTTCTCTTATAGCAGCAACCAATGGGGCTGAGCTGCCAGGACACATGGCGTCATTCGTTGCTATGGTGCTGTTGAGTAGTCTGAGTGCTGATTGGAGGGAAGGGACACCCCTTCCTTACAGGAACAGAGCTGAAGCTGTCAATCTGCTGAAGCTCCCTCCCCTGTCACCATTTATCTCTTGGTGTCAGAAAAACTTGTCAGAAGTGACTCGTGCAGATAACAGAGGAAGGAGGCAGCAGACAGAAATGACACTTAGTACTCTGGATTGAGACAAGTACACACTATAGAGGGATATGCTTTGTTCATATTTCATGCCTGAGGTTTACAACCACTTTAACGCTGAATCTTTCCCATAACTACAATTATTTTTAGTTTTTTTAGCTGGTCCCAGTCATGTCGGCAGGTCACTGTGAATTGATATGACTTCAAACAATACTTTTTTTTAACTTAATACCCAGTAATGTCGAAGGTAAGCCAAGTCTTACAAGCCCGTGCCAGCAGGGATTATCCTCTCCACTTTCTGCCTGTCATCCACCCAACAGATTATAATAGCAGCCCATTCCGGACCCCTGACCCGTACCGCCGGCTCCGGGAGGGTGATGGGGTGACGCGGTGCCTACCGGAATGTCTACAACATTCCCATTGGTCATGCTCATGGTGAAATGCTAGCTACGCCAAATAATAATTTATGGAATGAAGACTATCAATTCACCAGGAACGCATGACGTCACTCATATCACAGTGTTGACACTTTTTTCCAAAGTAGCCTCGGAGACTGAATATTGTTTTTGCCATTTACAGCGCAGGCCGCAGATCGGTTTAGCATGGGGCTGCCTCAACAATTTAAAGCGGTATTCAAGTGGTTCTAAAGCCTCAAGGTTTTCTACCTTATTGCATTCTATGACTTGCGCATATGGCTCACAGACTCACCCCCCCCCCATCTGAACACCAGTGGCGGACTGTCCATTAGGGGTGCACGGGCGATGCTCCCCCTATCCATGCGTCTGACCCCCTAATCTACATGCAGGGCGCCGGACGCATGGATTCCAATGGGGATTTTTTTTTTTGAAGCACGTGATTAGAACCAGAGGCTCAAATAGGCTTCAAAAAAGGGTGGGCTCGGGGCGCAGAGCACTGCGCCCCGAGCCCACCCAGTTGTGTGACAATATAGAATGAATATTGGCTATTGTCACACTGATCCTCCTCGTGGGCAATCAGGAAACGGGTCCTGAGACCTGTTTCCCAATTGGCCGAAAGGAGAAGCATGCCTATTGGCCTAGGAGGAGCAGGGAGGAGACGCACGGCCAGAGGAGACCCACGGCCAGAGGAGACACAGGGGAAGCCAGACCAACTTACCAGAGCCGCCACTGTCTCCAGCGATGGCTCACCCATAGCGGCTCAACCACATTCAGCACTCCCCAGCTCGGACAGGGGATGGAGGAGGAGGAGGGGAGATCGGAGTGTCATCCTGGGCAGGACATCTGCCTCCTAAGGTAAGGAGGCCTTCCGCCTTCCTGCCCGGCTATCTCCGGCTGTTGCCGGTGTTTCCCACTTTCATGTCCATCTCCTGGGGGAGGGGAGGAGAAACGCCCCCCGAATCTCCCGCTGAGGGGGGGTGGCATTGGTCCCCCCTGCCAAAATTATTGAGCACCAATAATCCTGGCTTTGTCCCTCCTCCCGGGGCAGGTCGATAGCAGCAGGAGCCATTGACTCCTGCTCCTGTCAATCAACTCCAGTGACGAGGGAGCGGACGGCAGGGAAGGGTCCCGCTGTCTGTGTTAATGGACGCAGCAGCAGGGCTCAGGAACGAGCACACACAGGTGCCCACATGGGTATCGGTTTCCTATTGGGGGTAACAGAAAGAGAGGAGGAGCCAGGAGCGCCGACAGGAGACCTGAGAAGAGGAGGATTGGGGCCGCTCTGTGCAATTCTATGCTTTGCATTTTCTGAATGAATGCATAGTGTCTTCTGATTGGACAAGATGGGGAATATGAAGTCCCTGCCCTGCCTCTCCACCTGGCCCAATCAGAGAATGCTTTGCGTTCATTCAGGAAATTCAATCTTTCATTCATCCGCCCGTCCTCCGTTCACAGATTGCTTTTCATTGATGGAAGGTACTGTATAGTACAGCTTGTATGAATGGAGGAGGGGGCAGGAAGGGAGCGGGAATAGTTGAAAAGTGCTGTGGTATTACCACCTACAGCATACCTCCCGACTTTTTGAGATGGGAATGAGGGACACCTTTTAGCAAACGTATGTAGGCATAGGACACACCCCCTGCCACGCCCCCTTAAAGGAGAATTATACAAAAAAATATATTAGTTAAACCCACAAGTGCATTCGTTACTACTACTACAATTCCTTTATAGTGTTTTTTTTACATTTGCAAATGCAGTAATTAAGTAATTGGATGAAAGGTTTAACACTGGGAAACCCTTTTTGATAGATAAGCAGTGCATTTTATATAGAACTATAAAGATCAGACCAAAATGAGGGACAAATGAAGAGGAAAGAGGGACAGAGGGACATTGTTCCAAATCAGGGACAGTCCCTCGAAATCCGGGACAGTTGGGAGCTATTCCTACAGCACCAGAAGATTACTGCTGTGGGGCTAAGAGGGGAGGGGCAAAGGACAGAAGATTTTAATTACCCCTTTGCGCCGCCGCCTCCTGGCCCTTTAAGAGGTTTCAGATGTCGGTAGTTTACGATCATGTGACCGCCACGATTGGCTGTCACAGCGATCACATGATTGGAAAGCTTTCCGTTACCTGCCGGTAACTGTGCCTGAAGCGGGCAGGGCACGCGCTCCTGGCACAGCTGTGTCTGCAAGTTGGTACACAAATATGCGGCCACTCGGCGCCAAGGCCCAGCTGCTGAGAGGCCGCATATTTGTGTACCCTCGGTGCCTAGGGGTAAAAGTGGTTGTAAACCCTTACATATACCCAGTGAAGTGACTGATCTCACTTGATACACAGAGAATAAACAAATCCTTCTATATAAGCCGTACCTGTTTATCTGCAGTCTTCTCTTCTCTACATCCATTCAAAGTCCAGAATTTATAAAGCTTAACTGAGCTCTCAGAAAAAGGGGGCGGAGAGCTCAAATGACACTCTGCAGAGCTCAGGGAGAAGAGCTCTGAAAGCTGATTGGAGGGAAGGGGCATGGATTTTGAACGAGCCAGAGCACTGAATCCTGCAAAGCTGGAGGTGCATGTCTTCCATAGGCAGATCGGAGGGGTCACCTACCTAGGAGTTTTTTAGACAGGCTTGGGAAAGCACAAGTATGGCACCAAGAAAAAGCTTCTTCTTCAAAATGTGGGCAGTGGTTTGTTTTAACTAACCCAACAGACAGATAAACTAGGTGGTTATGGCTATGCTTTATATTGGTGCTGTGCTACTTCTGATCCGCAGAGAACGGGGAATTTATTGGATCTATTAGATCTCATTGTAAATGTGTAACAATAATAAAACACAATGCGATTGATAAATCTCCCCCCCGGCGCTCATCTTCTTTATAGACGATCTGTGTGTCTACTATGCAGACAGCGATATTTCCTCTGAGAATTTACATACATAGCCTGCAACTGTATTCCAGGATTCACGCTTGTTTTAATGGCACGGCGCGGACTGGATGAGTATTTACAATGTCATCATACGGCAACGGAGACTGATTATATAACAAAGATGCCCAACTCCAGACAAAACTTTTTTTTTTTTTTAAAGCCCAACTCTATCTCTTTGTTAAAACTAAAAAAAATAAGGTGTATCCCCTTACACACATACTATATTGTCAAAAGTATTGGGACGCGTGCCTTCACATGCACATGAACTTTAATGGTTTCCCCGCATCCAATTCGTAATAGCAGGAGATTCTTACCGGCTCTCTATGGAGCCGGTTCACATATCTCCACTGTAGCTCCGGTGCAAATTTGCACAGGAGTCCTGTGCGTCTTTTGGTCTGTTTCAGGTTCGAATTCAGCCAAAAATTCGGTCTGAAATCGGACCTGAACCGGTGAACCAGGAAGCACCGGACCCTTGCTAGGAGCCACATGCGGCGATGGTGTGAACCCAGCCTTAGTCTATAGGGTTCAATATTGAGTTGGCCCACCCTTTGCAGCTATAACAGCTTCACCTCTTCTGGGAAGGCCGTCCACAAGGTTTAGGAGTGTGTCTATGGGAATGTTTGACCATTCTTCCAGAAGTGCATTTGTGAGGTCAGGCACTGATGAACGAGTCTGCTTTTGGATCCAATTGCTGTTGGTGATGAAGGACAAGTCCCCATTTGGATCCAATTGCTGTTGGTGATGAAGGACAAGTCCCCATTTGGATCCAATTGCTGTTGGTGATGAAGGACAAGTCCCCATTTGGATCCAATTGCTGTTGGTGATGAAGGAAAAGTCCCCATTTGGATCCATTTGCTGTTGGTGATGAAGGATAGGTCTGCTTTTGGATCCAATTGCTGTTTATGATAAAGGATGAGACTGCTTTCGGATATAATTGTTTGTGGTGAAGGACAAGTTTGCTTTTGGATCCAATTGCTGTGGGTGTTGAAGGACAGGTCTGATTTTTGGTCCAATTGCTGTTGTTGATGAAGGACGGGTCTGCTTTTGGATCCAATTGCTGTTTATGATAAAGGATGAGACTGCTTTCGGATTCAATTGTTGTTGGTGGTGAAGGACAAGTTTGCTTTTGGATCCAATTGCTGTTAGTGATGAAGGATGAATCCGCTTTTGGATCCAATTGCTGTGGGTGTTGAAGGACAGGTCAGATTTTTGGTCCAATTGCTATTGGTGATGAAGGACAGGTCAGATTTTTGGTCCAATTGCTGTTGGTGATGAAGGACGGGTCTGCTTTTGGATCCAGTTGCTGTTGGTGATGAAGGACGGGTCTGCTTTTGGATCCAGTTGCTGTTGGTGATGAAGGACGGGTCTGCTTTTGGATCCAATTGTATATTGGTGATGAAGGACAAGTCCACTTTTGAATCCAATTGCTGTTGGTGAGGAAGGACGGGTCCGCTTTTGGATCTAATTGTTGTTGGTGATGGACAGGTCTGCTTTCGGATCCTATTGCTGTTGGTGATGAAGGACGGGTCTGCTTTTGGATCAAATTGCTGTTGGTAATGAAGGACGGGTCTGCTTTTGGATGCAATTGCTGTTGGTGATAAACGATAAGTCAGCGTTTGGATCCAGTTGCTGTTAATAATGAAGGACGGGTCTGTTTTTGGGTCCAATTGCTATTGGTGATGAAGGACGGGCCTGCTATTGGATCCATTGGCTGTTGGTGATGAAGGTGGGTCCACTTTTGAATCAAATTGCTGTTTCTGATAAAGGACGAGCCCGCTTTTGGATCCAGTTGCCGTTGGTGATGAAGGACGGGTGCACTTTTGGAATCAATTGCTGTTGGTGATGAAGGACAAGTCCGCTTTTGAATCCAATTGCTGTTGGTGATGAAGGATGGGTCTGCTTTTGGATCTAGCTGCTGTTGGTAATGGACCGGTCTGCTTTTGGATCCTATTGCTGTTGATGATGAAGGACGGGTCTGCTTTTGGATCAAATTGCTGTTGGTGATGAAGGACGGGTCTGCTTTTGGATGCAATTGCTGCTGGTGATAAAGGATAAGTCCGCGCTTGGATCCAGTTGCTGTTAATAATGAAGGACGGGTCTATTTTTGAGTCCAATTGCTGTTGGTGATGAAGGACGGGTCTGCTTTTGGATCCATTGGCTGTTGGTGATGAAGGTGGGTCCACTTTTGGATCCAATTGCTGTTGCTGATGAAGGATGAGCCCGCTTTTGGATCCAGTTGCCGCTGGTGATGAAGGATGGGTGCACTTTTGGAATCAATTGCTGTTGGTGATGGAGGACGAGTCTGCTTTTGGATCCAATTGCTGTTGGTGATGAAGGACTGATGTTCTTTTGGATCCAATAGCTGTTGAGGATGAAGGACAAGTCTGCTTTTGGAATCAATTGCTGTTAGTAATGAAGGAAGAGCCCGCTTTTGGACCCAGTTGCTGTTGGTGATGAAGAACGGGTCCGCTTTTGGATCGAATTTCTGTTAGTGATGAAGGAAGAGCCCGCTTTTGGACCCAGTTGCTGTTGGTGATGAAGAACGGGTCCGCTTTTGGATCCAATTGCTGTTAGTGATGAAGGAATGGTACACTTTTGGACCCAGTTGCTGTTGGTGATGAAGAACGGGTCCGCTTTTGGATCCAATTGCTATTAGTGATGAAGGAATGGTACACTTTTGGATCCAGTTGCTGTCGGTGATGAAGGACAGGTCCGCTTTTGGATCCTATTGCTGTTGGTGAGTCGAATCTCATTTCCTGCCACAGTCTGTAAATTCATCAGGATTTATATTTTTATTTCCAATGTGTCTATCATAAAGCAATAAAATTCCTTTAAAAGTTGACAGTGTATAAATGGCCCCCCTCCTGCCAGCAACAAATATTGATAAAAGCTAAATATGAGTGACAGCGAAGCAGCTAAAGGACACTTCATTTCTGCCCTCCTACAGACTTTATTAAGAATTTCACAGCAGTCAATCTGATTGAAGCATCAAAAAGCGCAGATAATTGAAGGTCAGGCCCTGAAATTGCTTTTTTTTTTAATTACCGATGTCCTGATATTCCCATTGCTCTACAGCAACAGGGTCGACCTCAGCGGGCAGCGACACCCATGCATGTTAATTTATGTTTGCAACTCTTCTTGGCAGCAGGTCAAGCTTGCTGGGGTTTGATTGACAGGTCAGGAAGGGCCTGGGGGGGGCGGGAAGGATGCCAAGTGGAGCCCTCTGTACTTTGGTTCACCGGGGGGTATCGTTCTGGCACTCTGAACTCTCCCAGCGGGAGCTGAGAATAAACAACTTGCACGTATCTTTAATTAGCAGGATTGGTTTCTTCTTAGGCTGGGTTCACACTGCTGCGGTGCGGGAACGCTGCGAATACACTGCGAGTTCCCGCACCGCATGTCTCCCGCCGGCAGTTCACACTGCCCTATGCGAGCTGCTGGGGGTGTCAATGAAATGTTAATGACACCCCCATAGCAGCTCGCATATCGCAGTGCGATCTGCAAACTCGGACAGGAATCGGATCGCATGGTGAGAACACCATGCGATCCGATTCTGCTGCGGAGCGAAAAAAAGGGTCCTGTCCGATTTTGGGCCGAATGCGATGCGAATTCAGCCATACTATCTGTATGGCTGAATTTGCATCACACAGAGATCGCATATGATTTGAACTGCAGTGCGGTGGGAATCATATGCGATCTCCCGCACCGCAGCAGTGTGAACCGGGCCTAAAGGAGACCATTTATGCCGTGTTTTGCTAGAGACTTAGACAAAGAATTCCCCGACAAAAACAAATTATGACCACAGTGACTCGTGAGCAATTAGTGGAAGCAAGTGCATGAGTTCAATTGCTAATAAAGGGGCGCTTAGTTTACTTTTATTTATTATTGCAGGTGCCTCCACACTACGGCCCGTGAGCCACATCCGGCGTGCTACCTGGCCGTCAGCCACCTGTTCCGTAATTGGGTCAGGCATTTCCATGGTGCAGGTGGGCCAGTCGCCAGCACCATAACCACCAAAGACGTTGAGCGTCCAGAACACATGGCGTCACTTGATACTGTAGTGCCGGCCGGCATGACCGCGCCTTTTAAAAGCATGATGCTGATCCAGGATGGTGGCAACATTCAGGGCCACCCCAGCATTTAGAAGGGGACCATCTCTGCCTCCCACCTTTTTTCAGACCTGCTCTACCTCCTGGCCTTTGCCATGCTGCTGATGTGGTGAAAATTGTCAGATAGGATTGGTGGGGGTAGGGTAGTCAGGGGCGGACTGACCATTTGGCCACTCGGGCACTTCCCGAGGGCCCTGGGCCACTAGGGGGCCCCATCAGGGTTGCCAGCCTCAGTAAAACCAGGGACAGTATGTAAAAATCTGTGTTTTTTTTTACATCTGTTTCTGAAATGTCCCTTACCGACATCCTTTTGGTCTGAAAATCCCGAGATTATAGCTGCCCCACCTCTCCAGTACCTTCTCAGCCAATAGAAACATGTCTGTGTATACTGTGTGTACATGTATGTGTATACTGTGTGATTGTATACTGTGTGGCCCCATAATCTCTGATTGCCTGGGGGCCCCATGAGTTGTCAGTCCGCCCCTGAGGGTAGTTATTATGTGCAGGTGGGGGGGGGTGGATGTGCAATAGGGGCTTCTAAAGTCATGGGAGCCTCCTGATGTAAAAGCTGGGGGGGGCATGCACATGACTGGAAGGGGGGCTTGCACATGATTGAGGGATGGAAGCCAGCAGAGCTTCACCTCTTTCATTAAAGTAATAGTAAAGGCTCCCTTTAAAAAAAAAAATAACAAACATGTTATAATTACCTCCTCTGTGCAATGTTATTGCACAAAGCAGCCCTGATCCTCCTCTTCCCGGGTCCTCTGCTGGCGCTCCTTGCTCCTCCCCTCTGCCGAGTGGCCCCATAACAAGCCGCTTGCTATGGGGGCACTCGTGTGTGCTTGCTCCCGAGCCCGCTCTGTGTCCACAAGACACACTCCCACTGGTCCCTCCTCACTGGCTGTGATTGACAATGGCTCCCGCTGCTGTGGCTCAGCCAATGAGATGGCAGAAAGCCCGGACAGCAGCAGCTCATGTGCACGTGACTGGATCATAATCAGGCTCAGGTATGTATTTAGGGGGGCTGCAGGGGAAGTAGCAGCCTTTACACCCACTTTAAGCTAAGGCCCCTTTCACACTGAGGTCGGTGGGGGCGTCGGTGGTAAAACGCCGCTATTTTTAGCGGCGCTTTACCACCAGTTGCACGGCGCTATTTGGCTGCTAGCAGGGCGCTTTAACCCCCCCCGCTAGCGGCCGAGAAAGGTTTAAAACCACCGCAAAGCGCTGCTGCAGCAGTGCTATGCAGGCGGAATAGCCGCGCTGCACCATTGATTTCAATGGGTAGGAGCGGTGAAGGAGCGGTATACACACCTCTTCAAAGATGCCGCTAGCAGGACTTTTTTTTACTGTCCTGCCAGCGCACCGCTGCAGTGTGAAAGCACTCGGGGCTTTCACATTGGAGACACAGCAGCGGCTGCTTCAGGGCACTTTGCAGACGCTATTTTTTAGTGCTGTAGCACCTGCAAAGCGCCCCAGTGTGAAAGAGGTCTAAGGCCCCTTTCACACCGGGGCGGTGAGCCGCGGTGACGGTAAAGCAGCGCTATATTTAGCGCTGCTTTACTGTCGTTTTCACCGCGGTTTTCGGCCGCTCGCGGTGCGGTTTTACCCCCCGCGAGCGGCCGAAAAAGGGTTAAACACCCCCCGCAGAGCGCCGCCGTAGCCGCGGTATTGCCGCGGTAACAGCGGTATTGCCGCGGTTTTACCGCGGTCTCCCATTGTAATCAATGGGAAGGAGCGGTATAGGAGCGGTGAACACACCGCTCCTATACCGCTCCAAAGATGCTGCTAGCAGGACTTTTTTTGTCATCCTGCTAGCGCACCGCTCCAGTGTGAAAGCCCGCCGGCTTTCACACTGGAGTTAAAGGGGCCGGATTTTTTCATGCGGTGAACAGGCGCTATTTTTAGCGCTGCACCGCATGAAAAACGCCCCGGTGTGAAAGGGGCCTAAGGGAAAATTCCCTTGCAAATTGAACAGCCTTTTTACCTTTAGTAAAACAACCCCAATATGTTTACTGGTCCCAGCCACACTTGATTTTTGAGCCCACGGCAACCTTGCCCACACACCTTTTGAACATTAGAGGTAAGTTGCACAACCCAGAAACATTGGACAAGAGGCTGCAGTCCTACCCTAAGCACCGGGATCAGTTAAAAGGGGCTATTAGAGTGGACTTTCTGACTTTGGTACAGTTGTATATGTCCTGGATACACTTACAGCCTGGAAGTTCTTCTTTCAAATATCAAACATTGTCTAAATCCATCAGTGTATTCTTGAATCTTGGCGTGCTTTGTGTATTTCTTCCATATCTATCCAGTAATCCAGTGTGAGACTTCATGTAATAAAGACCGCTCACTGCTGATCTCTCTGCTTGTGCAGGGGGACTGGTCTTGTCTCCGCCCCCTTCCTGTAGTTTTCTGTAGGCAGCCTGTAGTAGGTGGGGGCTGCTGCACAGCACAGTGGTGATGTCACTGCTACTTTTTCAAGGTAATATCTGGGTTGGCAAGGATACTTTCTGCACAGTGTGTGGATTTATATTCACTATGGCCATTAAGAAATATATTTAAATTAAAGTTATTGTACCCGGAGATCAGCTTTTATTCTGTTTTCCATTGTCTAATGCCCTGTACACACGGTCAGACATTCCGGCCACAAAATCCGTCGGATTTTTTGCGACGGATTTTGGCCGAAACTGGTGTTGCATACACACGGTCGGACAAAGTTGTCGGAAAATTTGATCGTTCGTAACGAGGCGACGTACTAAACGTACGACGGGACTACGTAGAGGCCAGTAGCCAATAGCTTTCATCTCCAAATTTTTTCTGAGCATGCGTGGCACTTTGTGCGTCGGAATTCTCGACACACGATCGGAAAAAGTCAGATCGGATTTTGTTGTCGGAAAATTTTAGATCCTGCTCTAAAACTTTATCCGTCGGAAATTCTGACGGAAAAAGTCCGATAGAGTCCACACACGATCGGATTTTCCGACAACATAATCCGATCGCACTTTTTCCGTCGGAATGTCCGACCGTGTGTACGGGGCATAACAGTTAAAGCGGTTCTGCACTCTTTTTTTTTTTGGGCTATATGCCAAGGGCATATAGCTCAATTGGGGGACTTACCTGTTCCATCTTCCATCTCGATCGCCGCCGGTTTTCATCTTCATCTCCTTCTTGTCTTCTTCTTGTCTGCTGGGGTCCATCTTGCCTGTGGGCATGTGAAACCCCACAGGGACTTTAGATGGCCCAGCATGCACCGCCATTACTGGCGCGTGCAGAGTAACGGGACATCTGCCAACATCTCACGAGATTTCGGAAGATGTGGCCGAAATCTCGTGAGATTTCGGAAGATGTGGCCGAAATCTCGCGAGATTTCGGAAGATGCCCGCACTGACTCCTGGGATCAATGACACCAGATCCCAGGAGACAGTGCGGCGTGACGACGATCGACGCAGAGACCCCGCCCGCCGCCGAAGAGAGAGAAGACCGGAAGTCATCAATTACAAGGTAAGTAAAAAAAAAAAAAAAAAAAAAACATTTCATTTAGTACTCTTTGCCTGATTTGGAAGGCAAAGAGATTTACTAAATGAAATGGGTGCAGAACCGCTTTAAGTCCAAAGATCTCCTATGGTCCAGTTTTTACACCTTTACACCTCCCATGATGCATCATGTTTCAGAACCTGCCTAGTCACAAAGAGAAGCTGAGTCTAATGCCCCGTACACACGGTCGGAAAATCCGACCACAAAATCCATCAGATTTTTTCCGACGGATTTAGTCCGACACTAATGTTGCATACACACGGTCGGACAAAGTTGTCGGAAAATCCGATCATTCTGAACGTGGTGACGTTTGTTGCCTACGACGGAACTACGTAGAGGCTAGTAGCCAATAGCTTTGGTCTTGTAATGTGATCTGAGCATGCGTGGCACTTTGTCCGTCGGAATTCGCTACACACGATCGGAAAAAGTCCGATAGGACTTTGTTGTCGGAAAATTTGAGAGCAGGAGATAAAACTTTGTCCGTTGGAAAATCCGATGGAAAATGTCCGATGGAGCCTACACACGGTCGGAATTTCCGACAACATTGTCCGATAGGACATTTTCCGTCGGAAAATCCGACCCTGTGTATGGGGCTTTAGCCCCCGTACACACGGTCGGAAATTCTGACCACAAAATCCGTCTGAATATTTCCGACGGATTTTGTCCGAAACTGGTGTTGCATACACACGGTCGGACAAAGTTGTCGGAAAGTCTGATCGTGGTGATGTTCGTTGCGTACTACAGAACTACGTAGAGGCTAGTAGCTAATAGCTTTGGTCTCTTAATTTGATCTGAGCATGCGTGGCACTTTGTCCGTCGGAATTCCCTACACGCGATCGGAAAAAGTCGGATCGGATTTTGTTGTCGGAAAATTTGAGATCCTGCTCCGACGGAAAAAGACCGCTAGAGCCCACACATGATCGGATTTTCCGACAACATAATCTGCTCGGACCCTTTCCAATATCCAACCGTGTGTACGGGGCATTAAAGGAAAGCCTAGTCACATGATCTACTCACATCAAGGTGAAATCATTCTTGGGTAGCGATGTATGCTGTTTCGTCAAAATTTGACGAAGCAATTTTATAAAATGTAATATTGTGTTTTTTATTGAGCTGCAATTTATTCCTCTAGACTGAGCAGAATTTTACCCTAAATTTGCGATGTGAATGGCGTTTTCCCTCTAAGGAAATCTAAAAATGGTTTGTTTTCTGCTCTGCTCAATTATGGCCGTCTACATTTCCGCAAAGCTACAGCATAACAACCTGTGTAATTATACACTGCGGATTCACGCCGGCGACGGTCCTCAGACTCAAACTCCTACCTACCCAATTTGGAAGGATTAGCATTACCATAAAGCCAGCCGGAGCCACATTCATAGATAAGCTGAGGAAAAAAACCCACTTGGGGATCTCCTTATCTGCACAACAGCCAGAGCTGGAAAAAAGAATGCAACACTTTCACTGTAAGAGAAGGAAAAAAAATAGACAAAGAAGCACAATGCAACATAAACCACCCCTCTGGTGTTTGTTTTGGAATACCATTCGAATACAATGTAACTTTTTAAGAAGCCAACCTCAACAGTCAAGTCAGGATTTGCATCAAGTGGACTATTTGGATCCACTAACCATTTTAAATTGCTGTCTCAACCAAAGGTAACCTACTAGGGCTGTTACTGATTAAAATTTTCGTGTTCGATTTTTTTTTTCATCGATTAATCGACTAATTTAGATTAATTATAACGCACATACAGATCCAACTACTTTTAGCTGATCTCCTTGCATTGCAACTCTGCATTAGTCAGTGGTAAATGTGGTATACACTATATACACTCACCCGACACTAGTTAAGCCCCATACACACGGTCGGACAATCCGCGGACCAGGTCGGTCGGATCCTGTCCGTCGTACTTTGTCCGATGTTGGTGTTGCGTACACACGGTCAGACAAAGTTGTCGAAAAATCCGATCATTCTGAACGTGGTGACGTTTGTTGCCTACGACGGGACTACGTAGAGGCTAGTAGCCAATAGCTTTGGTCTTGTAATGTGATCTGAGCATGCGTAGCACTTTGTCCGTCGGAATTCGATACACACGATCGGATTTGGTGTGATCGGACCGTGTTGTCGGCAAATCTTTCCAGCAGGAGATAAGACTTTGTCCGTCGGACAATCCGACGTACACTGTCCGATGGTGCATACACACGGTCTGATTTTTCAACAACATTGTCCGATCGGACAGAATCCATGAAAAAGTCCGACCGTGTGTATGGGGCTTTAGTTATGGCAACAGCCGAAGCCAGACAAAGCTGGGCATGGCTAGGAGGACGTCACACGTCAATCAAAAGCAAGCGCCGCTGTCATGGCAACAGCAGAAGCCGATCCGCACGGCAAAAATATCACAGCTTATCAGCCTCTAAGGACAACAATGTTAAAAACGGAGGTTATCAAATTTACCTACACTTAGCTCACTGAATGATCCCAGTTAACGACATCCATATTTACCATCACTGTCCAGGCTGTCCGGTGACGTCACGGACATCGACATCACCGGACTCCTCCCCCTTCCGTTTGTTAGCAGACAGAAGGGGGGAGGAGTCCGGTGACGTCGATGTTCGTGACGTCACCGGATCTCCGACGGAACTCCCTGAAGACCCGGAAGGCGGCTGAGAGGTGAGTACCAATCAAAAGAATTTTGATCGATCATATTTTTTTTCGATTAATCGAGGAATTAATCGTTAATTTCCGCAGCCCTATAACCTACAATTATTTACAATATTTGCCCAAAACCTCAGGATCCATAGGACTTAGCGGTCAGACTTAATGCCGCGTACACACGAAGGGACAATCCCGCGGGATTATCCGCTGGACTGAAGTCCAGCGGATAATCCCCTCGTGTGTGGGCGCCGGCGGACTTTTTGGCGCCAAAGTCCGGTGGACTTTTTGGCGCCAAAGTTTTAAGTTTGGTTTTAAAATTATCCGCTGGACTTGGCAGTCCGGCGGACAATCCCGCCGTTAGTAGGCAAGTCCGCGGGACTTTTGAAATGAACGGACTTGCCGCTCATCGGCAAGTCCGTTCATTTAGCACGTGACTTCAGGTTACGTAGCTAGCGTAGGCAGTTACTGCCGCCGCGCTAGCTCCGTGACCTGGCATGGATTTAAAGGGACTCCCCACGCCGAAAAAACGGCGTGGGGGTTCCCCCCAAATCCATGTCAGACCCTCATCCGAGCACGCAGCCTGGCAGGCCAGGAAAGGGGTGGGGACGAACGAGCGCCCCCCCCTCCTGAGCCGTACCAGGCTGCGTGCCCTCAACATGGGGGGTGCCCTGGGGAAAGGGGGGCCGTGCGGCCCCCCCACCCCAAAGCACCTTGTCCCCATGTTGATGAGGACAAGGGCCTCTTCCCGACAACCCTGGCCGTTGGTTGTCGGGGTCTGCGGGCGGGGGCTTATCGGAATCTGGGAGCCCCCTTTAATAAGGGGGCCCCCAGATACCGGCCCCCCACCCTATGTGAATGAGTATGGGGTACGATGTACCCCTACCCATTCACCTAAGGTGTAAAATGTAAAGTACAAAAACACACACACTTTTGAAAAAATATTTTATTGCACTGCTCCGGGGGTCTTCTTCCGTCTTGGGGGTCTTCTCGCCGGACTCCCCCGCCATTTACCAAGCTCTTTTACCGAGCGGGGGAAGTCCGGCTACCTTCTTCGTCGTCGCCGCCGTCGTCTGGGGGTCTCGATCCGCCTTCGGGGGTCTTCCGGGGGTCTCTTCTGTTCTTGCGGCGGTCGTCGTCTTCTGCGCCGCCGGCGCCGCCTTCTTCTTCTTGTCCTTCTTGTCCTTCTTCTTGTTCTTCTTCTTCTTCCGATGTTGACCCGACGCTCTCTCTGCCCGGAATGCCTGTGCCACTCTGCGCTGAGACTTATATAGGGGCATGGGGACAGACAGCATCCTCCGGGACTGTGACAACACAAGGGGGCGGGGTCACCATGTGACATGAGCATGTGACCCTGTCCCCCATGTCCCTATATAAGTCCCAGCGCAGAGCGGCACAGGCATTCCGGGCAGAGAGAGCGTCGGGTCAACATCGGAAGAAGAAGAACAAGAAGAAGGACAAGAAGGACAAGAAGAAGAAGGCGGCGCCGGCGGCGCAGAAGACGACGACCGCCGCAAGAACAGAAGAGACCCCGGAAGACCCCCGAAGGCGGATCGAGACCCCCAGACGACGACGAAGAAGGTAGCCGGACTTCCCCCGCTCGGTAAAAGAGCTTGGTAAATGGCGGGGGAGTCCGGCGAGAAGACCCCCAAGACGGAAGAAGACCCCCGGAGCAGTGCAATAAAATATTTTTTCAAAAGTGTGTGTGTTTTTGTACTTTACATTTTACACCTTAGGTGAATGGGTAGGGGTACATCGTACCCCATACTCATTCACATAGGGTGGGGGGCCGGTATCTGGGGGCCCCCTTATTAAAGGGGGCTCCCAGATTCCGATAAGCCCCCGCCCGCAGACCCCGACAACCAACGGCCAGGGTTGTCGGGAAGAGGCCCTTGTCCTCATCAACATGGGGACAAGGTGCTTTGGGGTGGGGGGGCCGCACGGCCCCCCTTTCCCCAGGGCACCCCCCATGTTGAGGGCACGCGGCCTGGTACGGCTCAGGAGGGGGGGGCGCTCGTTCGTCCCCACCCCTTTCCTGGCCTGCCAGGCTGCGTGCTCGGATGAGGGTCTGGCATGGATTTGGGGGGAACCCCCACGCCGTTTTTTCGGCGTGGGGAGTCCCTTTAAATCCATGCCAGGTCACGGAGCTAGCGCGCCGGCACTGCCTACGCTAGCTACGTACCTGAAGTTACGTTCGAAATGAACGGACTGCTCCGTGTGTGGGCAAGTCCGTTCATTTTCAAAAGTCCCGCGGACTTTTGGCCGGCGGATTATCCGCCGGAGAAGTCCGTGCGTGTGTGGGCAAGTCCACACGCTCGGAAAGTCCAGCGGACCCAGCTGGAAAGTCCCGCGGGATTGTCCGCTGGACTAAGTCCGCCGGCAAAAGTCCGCACGTGTGTACGCGGCATTAGAGATTGGAGAATGGAACCACATTGACTGGCGAGGGAACCAATAATCTGAAACTCCGGGAAATGTCAAATGCCAAAGAGGCTTATGTCAGATGGAGAAATGGAACAAAGAAAAGAGAGGAGGCCATAGGTCGCCAGAGAGGTGAGTCTACTATCTATTTTATCACCAGGAACTTTCATCTATATTTATTTAATTAACCTCTTGCCACTCACATAACACATATGTGTCCAAGGGTGGCAGAGCTTTGTGCTGACAGCATGCTCCCAGCACATTGACCGATATGTCAAAGACAGCTCCCAGTCTCCACCAATGATCGTTAGCAGGCAGGACCAGCTGCCAAGCATGTGACCACTGTGACAGCAAATCATAGTGGTCATGAGATCCCTCCGAACCCCCCAGTGAAAAGACCATGTTAAAGGGATGCCGGGGCTGGTTGGGAAGTGGTTAAACTTGACAGGGTGGCTTTAAGCAGGAGAAATGCAGCTTATGGGTTCCATAGCCTTTCAATAGTTACAAATTTATTATTTTAGACTATAGACTAGAAGAAAATGGCTAAATAAAAACCTTCCTGGCCTCAAAAACTTGACTCTGCCCCATACTGCCATCCCCAACCATCCTATTGATCCTTTACTGTAATGGACAGCCTCACTGACCAACAGGGAGTCCTCGGAAGTGGGCCAGGGTGACGCCTACTTTGACCTTTACAATCGAGTTGAGATTTGCATCAGATTGGTGTCACGCTTACCCCTAACGCAGGTGGTCAGACACTATAGCTAGCTTCTGTGTTCTTCACCTATAGCAGCCTATTTACCCATAAGGCAAGCAGGCATACTGGTACTCAGTTTCCCCCAGGTCTTATACACAATGCTATGCTGAGCACAGCAAACAGGTACTTGCAGTGGCAGACAGGCAGAGTGGTTCAATGACAGTCCAGGTACAAGACAGGCAAGGTTCAGAATAGTCAAATCCATAGTCAAAAGGCAGGCAGAGTTCAGAGAACAGTCGATATCTGATCCAAGGTCATAAATAGGGGAAGCCAAACAGCACAGCAGGGTAGACAGACAGAGAGCTTGCAGGTATTATACACTATCACAAGCATGAGACTGCAGGCTTGGCTGGCTTATATCAGGTTTGGTCTCCACCCAGAGACTGGCCACATCAATCACCTTGCAGGTCGACAGACAGACAGGGATGCATCGTAGCCAAGACCAGGATGCTGGAATGAGACCAGCAGCTGTCAAAGAACAGGAGTGTTTACACGCTCCTGACATCTGGTTATTTGGATCTACTAATCATTTTGAAATGCTGTTTCAACCAAAAGTAACCTAGGCTTATGCATTTCATCATAAGGTCAGCATGACTTGCCCAAAATCCAAGGATCTATAGGACTTGGAAGGCACGTAGAAGTCAGGTTTGGTCTCCACCCAAAGACTAGCCACATCAATCACCTTGCAGGTCGACAGACAGACAGGGATGCATCGTAGCCAAGACCAGGATGCTGGAATGAGACCAGCAGCTGTCAAAGAACAGGAGTGTTTACACGCTCCTGACATTTGGTTCTACTAATCATTTTGAAATGCTGTTTCAACCAAAGGTAACCTAGGCTTATGCATTTCATCATAAGGTCAGCATGACTTGCCCAAAATCCAAGGATCTATAGGACTTGGAAGGCACGTAGAAGTCGGAGAATGGAACCACAATGAGTGGTGGGGAACCAAGAATCTGACACTCCCAGAAATGTCAAATG
The DNA here is from genome assembly GCA_028564925.1 of Lithobates sylvaticus. Taxonomy (NCBI): domain Eukaryota; kingdom Metazoa; phylum Chordata; class Amphibia; order Anura; family Ranidae; genus Lithobates; species Lithobates sylvaticus. Next base: position 200,845,359 of record CM053035.1, read on the forward strand.
CCGGAGAGCTTTATGGCAGTTGCAAAATTGGAACAGAGGGGAGGCAGGAGGCACAGAACACAGGGCAGGGGAGTATAATACCTCTTTTATCACCGGGCACTTTAATCTTGACAGGGTCACTTTAAGCGAAGGGAATTGATCTTATGGGTCTAATGGCTCTACGATAACGACTAATCTTATTTCAGCTTGTAGACTAGGAGAAAATGGCTAAATAAAACCTTACTGGCACACGTCCACAGCCTCAAAAGAATTCAGAAGTCAGAGAAGAAAAACACAGTTGCCTACCTGTTTATCTCTATTTTATAAAAGGGGACCAACTGTGCAGATTAATTTAGGTCCTGAAGGCACATTGCAAAGGCAGGTGCCTGTTTTGGCAGGAATACAATGAGAGGCGCTGGGACTTTTATTGTGCCATGGTGAGATGATTGGTCTAAAGCCACTCAGACAGCTGCCAATTGACGTGTGAGCGGTTCTCATCGCCCCCCACAGGTCAACGTACATTCAGAAACGATTGTTGGAAGAACCGCTGATCTACCTGTCAACTGTCTCCTCTCATCCTGGAGCCCATAACGGCAAAACAAAAAAAGCTCCATGGAGCATAAAAACTCCAGTTTTGATAATCCCCTTTGTAACCGTCTAAAACCTTTTTTTTTAAGAGAGAGAATCTGTGGATATTTGCTGTTGTCCTCCTCCCTCTTTTCTATATGGGGTGTTGAAGGCACCCTCCCACTTCTGTTTGAGTTCATTCACACCATACGTGTGTTACACCCCATGCTACCCTGTTTCCCCGAAAATAAGACCTAGCGTTATGGTCGGTAATGGCTGCAATATAAGCCCTACCCCCCAAATAAGCCCTACCCTGTTTCCCCAAAAATAAGCCCTACCCTGAAAATAAGACCTACAAGGACTTTAACTAGGGCTTATTTGGGGGGGTAGGGCTTATATTGCAGCCATCACCGACAGTCACGCTAGGTCTTATTTTCGGGGAAACAGGGTATTTCATGCTTTCAATACACGTAGCCTTAGGCAGCCCCTTAATTTTGAAAGGTCTGTCAATGCGCTTTGACACATTAAAGAACCTTTTACTCTGCAGCGCACAGCACCACATCGGCCATTGACATCCAAGCTTTGTGCATTGCATATGTTCGTTGGAGTACAATTAAAGTATATCTGAATGTGAAATTTCCTTTCACGTTGGACAGAATGAGGGAGGGTTTAAACCCCTGTCCGTTTTTTTTTTGTTGCCATATGTGTCCCATTGTGGAGATTTTCTTTCACATCCTGTCCCATAGCCAAAACAGTAATGCCCCGTACACACGGTCGGAAATTCCGACCACAAAATCCGTTTCGGTTTTCAGGTGTTGCATACACACGGTCGGACAAAGTTGTCGGAAAATCCGATCATCCTGAACGCGGTGACGTTCGTTGCGTACGACAGAACTACGTAGAGGCTAGTAGCCAATAATTTTGGTCTTGTAATGTGATCTGAGCATGCGTGGCACTTTGTCCGTCGGAATTCGCTACACATGATCGGAGAAAGTGCGATAGGACTTTGTTGTCGGAAAATTTCAGAGCAGGATCTCAAACTTTTTCCGTCGGAAATTCCGACGGAAAAAGTCCGATGGAGCCCACACACGGTTGGAATTTCCGACAACATTGTCCGATAGGACATTTTCCTAAATATAGCGCTGCTTTACCGCCGACGCCCCCCGCACCGCCCCAGTCTGAAAGGGGCCTATCTAGATAGAAGAATGTCGAAACTTCTCCTAATTACCGCGCTCAGATGTTTCAGTTGAAGGGTACACATGCTCTTCCAACCTTATAGTAACAGTTTGGTGAAGGACAGCTGGCTGCCCTAGTTGGGAGGGAAGGGTTCCTGCACTTTTTCTGAGCTCTGCTTCTCTCCCTGTGCTTTGAATAAAAAGGGAGAGGACTCTGCCCAGACTCAGTCTGTTCCATGGGTAGAGGACGCAGACAGACCTCCACAATTTAATCTCCTGCTGCTTACAGAGAGCTGTGTCTGCCAGGGGTCTCTCTCTCTGGGAAAACTTCTGCAGAACACTTCAACCACCACCATGTAGGGGTACTGCTGGGACCTGCAGTCTGCCCTGAAGATACCTTGCCATGTATGGACTCTTCCTATGCAGGTATGCTGGGGCAGCCAAAGCCTTAGTTAGAGTTTTAGAGTGGTAAAGACTGTTCGCCTGTTGTGCTAAAGTAAAGCATTGAAACTTTGCAATGCCTGGTCTGAAATTATTTAAAGGGGTGTATGAAAGTAACCAGCACTCTATGCACCCTGGGTCAGTTAAAGCACCTTGTTGGGTGGGGGGGGGAGGTGACATATTACAGAGTGTAAGCAAGTGGTTACCGGGGTAACAGAAGTCTAGCAACCAGTCCAAGCAGCCTGTCGTAAAGCGTGTTACCTATGATGGGCAGGGTGTCCTCTAGCAGCGAGGGGGGATACTTCTGTCACCCTCTTCCGAGTGGGCCATCTCCAAAAGCAACAGGAGCAGATCAGCACTGCCGAGGCCCTTGGCCTGGCCACTAGTTACGTAAGAGGAAGAGTTATCTAAGTGCAAGCATGGAGTCTAGTTTATTTGTTTAAGTATACACGATGTACGGCCAACTTTAGGTTGGCGGTCCTCCCTAAGGATAAGCTATCCCCGAGAGTGGCCTCTGACTTGTTCTTAGGCATTGATGAGCAAGACACAAGTAAAGGAACCCCATGTGCAAGGCGAGTGACCCAGTCCACAAGCTCCATAAAGAGACATGGTTTGTTGAGTTTGGTGTGGAGAGCCCTGACCTCAATCCTACTGAACACCTTTGGGATGAAATGAAACACCAGATATCATCCATACCTGACCTCAAATATGTTCTTTTGGCCGAATGGGCACAAACTCCCCCAGACACCCTTCAAAATCTTGTGGAAAGCCTTTCTAGTAGAGTGAAAAGGGGAACTAACTCCATATTAATGACCATGGTTTTAGAATATGAATATGAAAAACAACGAAAATCCGAAATAACCAAATTAGAAACAACGAAAGTACGAAAGAAAATCCGAAAAACGAAAACAGGAACAACGAAAATCAAAATGAACGAAAAAATTCGTACATTCGTAACTTTTATTTTTTTGTTGAATTGGTAATTTTCCGTGTCTCTTACAATGGCGCTGCTTAACGTGCTTTGAATGGATTGAACGAAAAAATTCGTACATTGGTAACTTTTTTTTTTTTTTCGATTCGTCATTTTCCGTGTCTCTTACAATGGCGCTGGTTAACGTGCTTCGAATGGATTGAACGAAAAAATTCCTACATTCGTAACTTTTTTTTTTCGATTCGTAATTTTCCGTGTCTCTTAAAATGTAATAATAGCATACACATTACATAAAATTATGAATTATGCTCCGATTACGAATCTACGAAAACAATGTTACGAAAGTACGAATAAATCAATCTTACGAAAGTACGAATGTAACTAAATCTACGAAAATACGAACGCGTCCGAATTTCGAATAAACGAAAATTAAACTAACGGAAAAACGAATCAACGAAAAAATAACTCTTACGAAAATACGAATCGTTACGAATACGAACACCGACGACTTACGAGATTACGAATCGTTACGAATCAACGGAAACGAACAGAAACGAAACGAAAATAAACAAATTTTTCTATTGTGCACATGTCTACTCAGGTGTGATGGTCAGATCTCCATCATAAAGAAGCAGATTCTTGAACGATCGAACCTTAAATCCTCAAACCTAGAGATGCCAGGATGGTCAACTTTTGTTTTAGGAACTCAGAAACTGTAATTTGCAGGGTTTCTTCATTTTTCTGTGCACTTATCAGCCTTGCCTGTCATGGTGGTGAAAGTTTGGAGATGTCAGAACTCGCAGTGGATTTCGGGGAGAACATACTGACTGAACATTTGCTCCTGCGATCCCTCTGACAATATGTGAAGATGTGCACATGACAGGACGCAGCCGGTGTCACTGACATCTCCCTTTGCCGCGCAGCACTTCTTTTTCTGGCGTATACAACGTCTTCATAATTAGGAAGCATTTTTGTTCCCATCGAATATGTTCATGCTTATTTCATAATCAGCGGAGAGCGGTGATGTGTGATAACCCGAGGAAGCTCAGGGATTATGTGTAAAGAAGCTGCCGACTTAATTAACCACTTCAGCCCCGGACCAATTGGCAGCTAAAGGACCAGGCCCCTTTTTGCAATTCGGCACTGCGTCGCTTTAACTAACAATTGCGCGGTCATGCGACGTGGCTCCAAAACAAAATTGGCGTCCTTTTTTTCCCACAAATAGAGCTTTCTTTTGGTGGTATTTGATCGCCCCTGCGGTTTTTATTTTTTGCGCTATAAACAAAAATAGAGCGACAATTTTGAAAAAAAATGCAATATTTTTTACTTTTTGCTATAATAAATATCCCCAAAAAATATATAAAAAAACATTTTTTTTCCTCAGTTTAGGCCGATACGTATTCTTCTACATATTTTTGGTAAAAAAAATCGCAATTAGCGATTATTGATTAGTTTGCGCAAAAGTTATAGCGTTTACAAAATAGGGGATAGTTTTATAGCATTTTTATTAATATTTTTTTTTTATTAGTAATGGCGGCGATCATCGATTTTTATTGTGACTGCGACATTTTGGCGGACACATCGGACATTTTTGACACATTTTTGGGACATTTGTCATTTATACAGCAATCACTGCTATTTAAATAGCACTGATTCCTATGTAAATGACAGTTGTAGTTAGGGGGTTAACCACTAGGGGGCGGGGAGGAGTCAGTGTGACGTGTTTGTGTTTTTTTTTACAGTAGGGGGGCGCCGATCACTGACAGTCAGTGTAGGAAGCGCGGGGAGAGGTTTGTTTACACAGACCTCTCCCCGTTCTTCAGCTCCGTAACCCGATCGCGGGATACCAGCGGCGATCGGGTCCGCTGGTCCCGCGGCCGTGGTCACGGAGCTCCCGACCGGGTCGCGCGCGCGCCCCCCGGGCAGGCAAATTAAAGGGGACGTACAGGTACGTGCTTTTGCCTGCCCGTGCCATTCTGTTGACGTATATCTACATGAGGCGGTCGGGAAGCGGTTAAGCTTCCACCTTCCTGCCTTGGCTTCGCTGATATCACGGAGAATACCGAGGTTGCCACTGCCGATCCCTTCATTCTGAGACTGCGAGTGGCCTTAGCAGTGCCGGGACAAGGTCACCCAGCGCCCAGGGCAGAGATGCCAAACTGCGCCCCCCTTTCCCTTAGCGTTAGGGTCAGGGTGCCCCCCACCCCTGCAATAAACCATTGCGCCAGGGGCAGCCGCCCCTCCTGCCCACCCCTTGTCCCGGCCCTGGGCCTTAGCTGTCCTGATGCCAATCCTAGGTCCTCAGTACTTTCTGTGGCACTGGCCTGCATCAAATATACAGATAACACATTTATACTCTGAAATCCCTTCTCCTGCCCCCAGTCCTTTTCTATCCCTCTCTAAAGGCCCCCCAACATTTTTTTTGTGCTCAAAGTGCCCCCCTCAGCTTATACTGGAGTCAAGCACTTTTCTGCAGCCAGGGCCGGATTAGGAGCATCATGTTCTTGGTGCTGAGGGTTTTGGTGGACCTTTTACTGGGCCACCCTTCTGCTTTCCAAGAGCCTGTGCTGGTGTACGCCCCCCAAAAAAATAGGGAAGCCTGGCATTTGATTTGCCAGTTTTCCGTAAGGGCCGTGCATCGGCGTGCACTCCTAGCTGAAAGAGCCGCGCAGGCCTAACACTATGGAAGCCCCAGACTTCTGTAAGAGCCCTGCATTGGCATGCCCCAGGCTTCCGCTCATGCGTGCCCCATTATGAATTCCACCACCCTGCCCAGGCGGTGCATGTGAAATGCAGGGCCCATCAGGGGAGATCTCGTTCCGTTGGCCCATTGCTTTCCATGAGCAGTATGTCCTTTTTGGGTGGCTGGGCCTATATTAAGGTAGGGGCCTGGAGCTGCAGCTCCAATAGCCCCCTACGTTAATCCAGCCCTGTCTGCAGCAGAGAATGACATTTTCCGACCTGACTTTGTGGCCCCGTATCTCGGGGCACTTGGTGGTGGGAAACCCAAATTTGGTAGAGTAAGTAGAACCAGCACTACAACATATCCAAATTTGGGGTTCCTAGCACCAAGTGGCCCTGAGATACGGGGCCCCAAAGTCGGTTCAGAAAATGTCATTCTCTGCTGCAGAAAAGGGCTTGACATTTTCCGACCTGACTTTGGGGCCCCGTATCTCGGGGCCACTTGGTGCTAGGAACCTCAAATTCGGTGTGCAAATCCAGTGGAACTATCACTCCGACATATCCAATATATAAATATTTGGGGTTCCTAGTACCAAGTGACCCTGAGATACAGAGCCCCAAAGTCGGTCAACTGTGTCCATCTGCAGCAATGTCATTTCGGGACCCTTTGGGTCCAGAGACCCCAAATTTTGGCTGCAGCTAGGGGGCATCTAGGAACTCTTAACTACCAAGTTTGAAGTTCGGGGGACCTATGGCTGCAAATGGGCACAGTGAGGCTGCCAATGGGCACAGTGAGGCTGCCAATGGGCACAGTGAGGCATGCAAATGGGCACAGTGAGGCATGCAAATGGGCACAGTGAGGCTGCCAATGGGCACAGTGAGGCATGCAAATGGGCACAGTGAGGCATGCAAATGGGTACAGTGAGGCATGCAAATGGGCACAGTGAGGCATGCAAATGGGCACAGTGAGGCATGCAAATGGGCACAGTGAGGCATGCAAATGGGCACAGTGAGGCTGCCAATGGGCACAGTGAGGCTGCAAATGGGCATTGTTGACCCTCTTTTACACTTACAGTAACTGCGCATTTCTCACCCTAGGCTTATACTCGAGTCAATACGTTTTCCCAGTTTTTTGTGGTAAAATTAGGTGCAAAAATATGTAGAAGAATACATATCGGACTAAACTGATGAAGATATTTTTATTTTAATTTTTTTAGATATTTATTATAGCAAAGAGTAAAAAAATATTGTCAGTTAAAGCAAAGCAGTGCCGTATCACAAAAAATGGCCTGGTCATTAAGGGGGCAAATCCTTCCGGTCCTTAAATGGTTAATAATATTAATTATCTTTTTTTTTTTTTTATTACATTTAAAATGAAACATGTTTAAATGTATTTTTTATTTTTTTTATTAATTATTTATTTAATTTTAGTTTTTTTTTTTTTTTTTTCAAAATTGTTGCTTTTTTTTTTGTTTTAAAAAAATAAAAACCGCAGAGGTGATCAAATACCACCAAAAGAAAGCTCTATTTGTGGGGGGAAAAAAAGACATAAGTTTTGTTTGGGTACAATGTCGCACGACCGCAAAATTGTCAGTTAAAGCATCGTAGTGCCGTATCGCAGAAAATGGCCCGGTCCTTAAGTGGTTAATAATATTAATTATCTTTTTCTTTTTCTTTTTTTATTACATTTAAAATTAAACATATTTACATTTTTTTTAATTATTAATTATTTATTTAATTAATTAGTTATTCTGTATTAATAATAATATTCCCTTTTATATTTCTTTATTATAGAATTTCATCATTTACAGACCAATATACATTCTTGTTGGAAAATATAATACTTATCTCCTTATTAAACTAATACTTAATTTCTTTATTTCTAAAACTATATATAGGGTCAGTCCAAAGCAAGTTCTGATATATTTTTTTCTAATTAATTCTATTAATAATAATATAAATGATTTAATTCATTTAAAAAAAATGTTTAATTTTAAAATTAAAAGTTTTTATATGTATTTTTTTAAATTAATTAATTATGTGTTACCAAGTTCTGAATTTTTTTTTCTAATTAATTCTATTATTAATAATATTAATGATTTAAGACAAATATGCATTCTTGTTGGAAAATATAATACTTATCTCCTTATTAAACTAATACTTAATTTCTTTATTTCTAAAACTATATATAGGGTCAGTCCAAAGCAAGTTCTGAAATTAGTTTTTCTAATTAATTCTATTATTAATAATATTAATGATTTAATTCATTTAAAGAAAAAAATGTTTAATTTTAAAATTAAAAGTTTTTATATGTATTTTTTTAAATTAATTAATTATTATGTGTTACCAAGTTCTGAATTTTTTTTCTAATTAATTCTATTATTAATAATATTAATGATTTAAGACAAATATACATTCTTGTTGGAAAATATAATACTTATCTCCTTATTAAACTAATACTTAATTTCTTTATTTCTAAAACTATATATAGGGTCAGTCCAAAGCAAGTTCTGATATATTTTTTTCTAATTAATTCTATTAATAATAATATTAATGATTTAATTCATTTAAAAAAAATGTTTAATTTTAAAATTAAAAGTTTTTATATGTATTTTTTTAAAATTAATTAATTATTATGTGTTACCAAGTTCTGAATTTTTTTTCTAATTAATTATATTATTAATAATATTAATGATTTAAGACAAATATACATTCTTGTTGGAAAATATAATACTTATCTCCTTATTAAACTAATACTTAATTTCTTTATTTCTAAAACTATATATAGGGTCAGTCCAAAACAAGCTCTGATATATTTTTTTCTAATTAATTCTATTAATAATAATATAAATGATTTAATTAATTAAAAAAAAATGTTTAATTTTAAAATTAAAAGTTTTTATATGTATTTTTTAAAATTAATTAATTATGTGTTACCAAGTTCTGAATTTTTTTTTCTAATTAATTCTATTATTAATAATATTAATGATTTAAGACAAATATACATTCTTGTTGGAAAATATAATACTTATCTCCTTATTAAACTAATACTTAATTTCTTTATTTCTAAAACTATATATAGGGTCAGTCCAAAGCAAGTTCTGATATATTTTTTTCTAATTAATTCTATTATTAATAATATTAATGATTTAATTCATTTAAAAAAATTAAAAGATTTAAAATTAAAAGTTTTTATATGTATTTTTTAAAATTAATTAATTATTATGTGTAACCAAGTTCTGAAATTGTTTTTTCTAATTAATTCTATTATTAATAATATTACTGATTTAATTCATTTAAAAAAATTAAAAATGTTAAAATTAAAAAAATGTATATGTATTTTTTAAAATTAATTAATTATTATGTGTTACCAAGTTCTGCATTTTTTTTTCTAATTAATTCTATTATTAATAATATTAATGATTTAATTCATTTAAAAAATGTAAAAATCTTAAAATGAAAAGTTTTTATATGTATTTTTTAAAATTAATTAATTATTATGTGTTACCAAGTTCTGATTTTTTTTTCTAATTAATTCTATTAATAATAATATTAATGATTTAATTCATTTAAAAAAAATAAAAAAATTTAAATGAAAAGTTTTTATATGTATTTTTTAAAATTAATTAATTATTATGTGTTACCAAGTTCTGAATTTTTTTCTAATTAATTCTATTATTAATACTATTAATGATTTAATTCATTTAAAAAAATTAAAAAATTTAAAATTAAAAGATTTTATATGTATTTTTTTTAATTAATAAATTATTATGTGTTACCAAGTTCTGATTTTTTTTTCTAATTAATTCTATTAATAATAATATTAATGATTTAATTCATTTAAAAAATAAAAAAAAATTAAAATGAAAAGTTTTTATATGTATTTTTTTAATTAATTAATTATTATGTGTTACTATTATTAACTATTATTTAATAATTGTTGTTGATTTTTATGTATGTGATAAAGTTTATTTTTTTTGATCGTCGTCTGGACCCGAATTGGCGCGGTTGGCGCTCCCGTTCTTTCTCAGTGATTTTCTGCCATGCTTAGAGTCTCACTTTAACTGGGATAAAAGCCAATAAGTTTGCTGGCAGTTGTTCCTCGACTCACAAAAATGAAAGCCCTCGGCTTACGATCGTCCCTCAGCACAACTTCTAGGATCGTCTTTCATACTGGCATTTTGTAGAATTAACAGAAACAAATGGCGCTTTAATCAGTCCCTCTACCATTTCATATTACAAGCTAAGCGGCTCTGTCTAGACTGGCCCCCGGCTTGGGTTGCAGGTTGGGCGATCCGGCACAGCCTCCGTTCTAGGGTTACGCGGGGAGATGGAGCATTCCGGCTTTGCGGAATATACATCGGGGCAGCTGGGGGGGTAACCGGACACCCACCATAAACCCCGTCTGTTCAATAAACATTCAAGGAACAAGAGGCGAGCGCAATCGCACACTTATCGAAAGGCGAAACGCTGGATTCGATCTGCAATCATTGTTTGCTAAAACGGTAATCCGATAGTATATAAAGGATGTAATATTTTAAAGTATATATAAACCAAATTACTAAAATCTCATATAAGCTTTAACCGGCTTATACACGATATTTCCAAAAGTATTGGGACACCCGCCTTTACATGAACTTTAATGGCATCCCAGTCTAATGCCCCGTACACACGGTCGGATTTTCCGACGGAAAATGTCCGATCGGACCATGTTGTCGGAAATTCCGACCGTGTGTGGGCTCCATCGGACTTTTTCCTTTGGAATTTCTGAGGGAAAAAGTTTGAGATCCTGCTCTCAAATTTTCCGACAACAAAGTCCTATCGGACTTTTTCCGATCGTGTGTAGAGAATTCCGAAAGGACAAAGTGCCACGCATGCTCAGATCACATTACAAGACCCAAGCTATTGGCTACTAGCCTCTACGTAGTCCCATCGTACGCCACGAACTTCACCACGTTCAGGATGATCGGATTTTCTGACAACTTTGTCCGACCGTGTGTATGCAACACCAGTGTCGGACAAAATCCGTCGGAAAAAATCAGACGGATTTTGTGGTCGGAAATTTCCGACCGTGTGTATGGGGCATTAGTCCGTAGGGTTCAATATTGAGTTGGCCCCCCCTTTGCAGCTATAACAGCTTCAACTCTTCTGGGAAGGCCGTCCACAAGGTTTAGCAGTGTGTCTATGGGAATGTTTGACCATTCTTTCCAGTTAGACGATCGGCAAGTGGGTAATGTTCAAAGGTAGGACCGAACCGGCAGCTCGGTGACATCCATATATGAAAGATTTTATTGGCTGCATGGTCAAAAGCAGTAAATGGACCCCAACGCGTTTCGGCCATCAGGCTTTGCAGCTATAACAGCTTCAACTCTTCTGGGAAGGCCGTCCACAAGGTTTAGGAGTGTGTCTATGGCAATGTTCGACCATTCTTCCAAAAGCGCATTTGTGAGATCAGGCACTGATGTTGGATGAGAAGGCCTGGCTCTCATTCTCCACTCTAATTCATCCCAAAGGTGTTCTAGGTTGGGGTCAGGACTCTGTGCAGGCCAGTCAAGTTTCCCCACCCCAAACTCGCTCATCCATGTCTTTATGGACCTTGCTTTGTGCACTGGTCCAAATCACTTGGTGGAGGGGGGATTATGGTTGGGCTTGGTCCTTTAGTTCCAGTGAAGGGAACTCTTAAAGTGGAGTTCCACCCAAAAATAGAACTTCCGCTTTTTCCGGTTCCTTCCCCCCTCCAGTGTCACATTTGACACCTTTCGGGGGGGGGGGGGGGGACAGATACCCGTCTAATACAGGTATTTTTCTCCCACTTCTGGGCATAGATACCTGAGCCACCTGCGGGTATCTAGGCCACTTCCCCCCTGCTGTCTTCTGGGAGACACACGGGTCCTAGAAAACAGCAGGGACCAGTGGGATAGCGCAGTGCGAGTCGCGCATGTGCAGTAGGGAACCAGGAAGTGAAGTCGCGAGTGAATCCCTTACTGAAGATGGAGGCGGCAGCACCTGACAGCCGAGGGAGAGATCGGCTTCGGGTGCCGACATCGCGGACGCCCTGGACAGGTAAGTGTCATTATTTGAAAAGTATTATCAGGAGTCCAATCATAGCAGAGGACAGGAAGAGAGAATGGGAGAAGACATCGAGGAGCATCGAGACAGGGTAAGTGCAGACAGCGGGCAGGGGGCACACTGGCAGCATTTGATGGCACAGTGGGAGCATTTTATATGACACAGTGGCTGCGTTTGATGGCACAGTGGTGGCAATTGATAGGCACAGTGGCTGCATTTGGGGCACAGTGGCTGCGTTTGAGGGCACAGTGGCTGCGTTTGATGGCACAGTGGCTGGCGTTTGATGGCACAGTGGCTGCGTTTGATGGCACAGTGGCTGCGTTTGATGGCACAGTAGATGCGTTTGATGGGCACAGTGGCTGCGTTTGATCGTACAGTAGCTGCGTTTGATGGGCACAGTGGCTGCGTTTGATGGTACAGTGGCAGCAATTGATGGGCACAGTGGCTGCATATGATGGCACAGTGGCTGCGATTGATGGGCACAGTAGCTGCGTTTGAAGGGCACAGTGGCTGCGTTTGATGGTACAGTAGCTGCGTTTGATGGCACAGTGGCAGCAATTGATGGGCACAGTGGCTGCGATTGATGGGCACAGTGGCGGCAATTGATGGGCACAGTGGCTGCGATTGATGGGCACAGTGGCTGCGATTGATGGGCACAGTGGCGGCAATTGATGGGCACAGTGGCTGCGATTGATGGGCACAGTGGATGCGATTGATGGGCACAGTGGCTGCGATTGATGGGCACAGTGGCTGCGTTTGATGGTACAGTAGCTGCGTTTGATGGGCACAGTGGCTGCAGTATGATGGGCACAGTGGCTGCGATTTGATGGCACAGTGGTGGCAATTGATGGCACAGTGGCGGCAATTGATGGGCACAGTGGCTGTGATTGATGGCACAGTGGCTGCGATTGATGGGCACAGTAGCTGCATTTGAAGGGCACAGTGGCTGCGTTTGATGGTAAAGTAGCTGCGTTTGATGGCACAGTGGCGCCAATTGATGGGCACAGTGGCTGCAATTGATGGGCACAGTGGTGGCAATTGATGGGCACAGTGGCTGCGATTGATGGGCACAGTGGTGGCAATTGATGGGCACAGTGGCTGCGATTGATGGGCACAGTGGCTGCGATTGATGGGCACAGTGGCTGCGATTGATGGGCACAGTGGCTGCAATTGATGGGTTTTTTTTCCGAATTTTTCAGCTTGTTTGCTGATAATGGGCGTGTCTCTGTCAGCTGGTGAGATAAGAGGATGGTCAGGGACTGTGCAAAGTTCCAGGGGCAGCACCAAGACTCAACAAGTGACGGCTCCGAAAATGGGAGTCTCGCTCTTCAGATTAATGCAGCTTTTATGGCGCCGTAATGCACTCGCTGTCACAAGGCAGTAAAGAACGAACGTTTATCCAATTTACTGCGGCAACAAGCACTATTGATGCGCCATCCTGCAGCACGACACGAGCCGATTGGTTATATATTACTCCAAAGACAAAACGCACATGATCTGTAACTGATTACTGTTTCCGCAAGCAATCAAAAATAGATTACCTCTTCAGTGTAATTTAATTAAGATCCAGGCGCCCGGCTCGGCGTTACGGTTTCCCCATTAACATTGCCACATGGAAGAAATTCATCTCGTTTTTTCTACCTTAACTCTTGCCGTCCCGGAGATCTGCTGCACACGGGGACACCAGATTCTTGGAAACGCGCTTCTACGACTACAAACGGCAAACCGCTCCCGTGTTCGGTGTCACCCGAGCCGGCTGGTATACTAGTGCCCCCCCCCCCATTCCCTCCAGTAGCAGAGACAACACTCTCTGGCTTAGGCCATGTTCACACTGATCCGACGCGAAAGTCACGCGACTTTCGATCCGACTTTGTCCTGCGACTTCGGTCCAACATCCATCGATTTTAATGAACAGGATACCACTTGAGATGAGTGCGACTTGGGTCTGGTATGGATTTCCACACCAAATTTACCAGGGGTCCCCCCAAATCCATACCACACCCTTAGGTCTGGTATGAATTCTGAGTGAGAGGTCCCGGGTCTGTACACCTACTGTACTCATAATGAGGGGTTCCCACCATTCCTTCTCTGAGCTCCCAGGTCTGCACTCCTGCTGTGCCCATTATTGGGGGCTTCAGCCATCCATGTTCTTGGTTCTGTACACCTACTGTACCCATTATGAGGGGTTCCCACCACCCCCGCACTGAGTTCCCGGGTCTGTACACCTGCTGTGCCCATTAGGAGGGGTTTCCACCATCCCATGCACTGAGCTCTTGGGTCTTTACACCTACTGTGCCCACTATGAGGGGTTCCCACCATCCTTGCGCTGAGTTCCCAGGTCTGTACACCTACTGTGCCCATTATGAGGGGTTCCCATCATCCTTGCGCTGAGTTCCCGGGTCTGTACACCTGCTGTGCCCATTATGAGGGGTTCCCATCATCCTTGCGCTGAGTTCCCAGGTCTGTACACCTACTGTGCCCATTATGAGGGGTTCCCACCATCCTTGCGCTGAGTTCCCGGGTCTGTACACCTACTGTGCCCATTATGAGGGGTTCCCACCATCCCTGTGCTGAGTTCCCAGGTCTGTACACCTACTGTGCCCATTATGAGGGGTTCCCATCATCCCTGCACTGAGCTCTTGGGTCTTTACACCTGCTGTGCCCATTATGAGGGGTTCCCACCATCCTTGCGCTGAGTTCCTGGGTCTGTACACCTGCTGTGCCCTTTATGAGGGGTTCCCACCATCCTTGCGCTGAGTTCCCAGGTCTGTACACCTGCTGTGCCCTTTATGAGGGGTTCCCACCATCCCATGCACTGAGTTCCCAGGTCTGTACACCTACTGTGCCCATTATGAGGGGTTCCCATCATCCCTGCACTGAGCTCTTGGGTCTTTACACCTACTGTGCCCATTATGAGGGGTTCCCACCATCCTTGCGCTGAGTTCCCAGGTCTGTACACCTACTGTACCCATTATGAGGGGTTCCCACCATCCCTGCACTGAGTTCCTGGGTCTGTACACCTACTGTACTCATTATGAGGGCTTCCCACCATCCTGTGCTGAGTTCCCGTGTCTGTACACCCGCTGTACTCATAATGAGGGGTTCCCACCATTCCTTCCCTGAGCTCCCAAGTCTGCACTCCTGCTGTGCCCATTATTGAGGGCTTCATCCATCCATACACTGTGTTCCTGGTTCTGTACACCTACTGTACCCATTATGAAGGGGTTCCCACCATCCCTGTGCTGAGTTCCCGGGTCTGTACACCTACTGTACTCATTATGAGGGGTTCCCACCATCCCTGTGCTGAGTTCCCGGGTCTGTGCACCTACTGTACTCACCATCCATACTTGACTGTATTCTAGTTTACATGATGGAAACAGGGGGAGCTGAAAGACATAAGGATGGGGGGAAATTACCCAAAACAGAAGTTGTGGGTAGGTGGCTAGATATGAATGGTCCTCTCACAAGTTCCCATAATGTTTATTGTAAAGAAATGTCAGATACAGCCAACACGCTTCAGGGGGAGAGACTCTCCTTCTTCAGGGCTCCACAATGATATGTAACAAAATCTGAACTTTGTAGCCTGAAATTAGGCAGGACAGGTGCTAAATTTCCGCATGACCTGACTGCATTGAGGGCAGCCAATGGGATCCTTCCTTTTCCATCTGACACCCTGAAAAAAGAAGTTCATTCCCCGGAAATGCATTGAATGTATCTGATGTTTTTGTTTATTAAACATTATAATTCTAAGACTTAGCCCACTGGGCTCCACTTATATCTAAAAAATGGGTAGAGCAGAAGTCTCCAAACTTTCTAAACAAAGGACCAGTGTACTGTCCTTCAGACTTCGGGGGGGGTGCAGACTGTGGCCAATGGGAGTAGAAAATGCTCCAGCATCTGTGGGAGTAAACAACGACGCAGGCTTGGTGGTCAGTTGGGGTAAAAAAATTACATAGCACCTGTGGTCAGTAGGAGGAGGAATAGTGCCCCGTCATTGGTGTCAGTGGGAGAAATAGTGCCCCATCACTGGTGTCAGTGGGAGGAATAGTGCCCCATCATTGATGTCAGTAAAAGAAATAGTGTCCCAACATTGGTGTCAGTGGGAGAAATAGTGCCCTATTATTGGTATCAGTGGGAGGGATAGTGCCCCATTATTGGCATTGGTGGAAGGAATAGTGCCCCATTATTGGCATTGGTGGAAGGAATAGTGCCCCATTATTGGCATTGGTGGAAGGAATAGTGCCCCATCATTGATATCAGTGGAAGGAATAGTGTCCCATCATTGGTTTCAGCTGGAGGAATAGTGCCCCACCATCGGTGGCAGTGGAATAAATATTGCCCCACCATTGGTGTCAGTGGGAGGAATAGTGCCCCATCATTGGTGTCAGTGGAAGGCACAGTGTCCCATCATTGGTGTCAGTGGAAGGAATAGTGTCCAATTATTGGTGTCAGCTGGAGGAATAGTGCCCCATCATTGATGTCAGTAAAAGTAATAGTGTCCCATCATTGGTGTCAGTGGGAGAAATAGTGCCCTATTATTGGTATCAGTGGGAGGGATAGTGCCCCATTATTGGCATTGGTGGAAGGAATAGTGCCCCATTATTGGCATTGGTGGAAGGAATAGTGCCCCATTATTGGCATTGGTGGAAGGAATAGTGTCCCATCATTGGTTTCAGCTGGAGGAATAGTGCCCCACCATTGGTGGCAGTGGAATAAATATTGCCCCACCATTGGTGTCAGTGGGAGGAATAGTGCCCCATCATTGGTGTCAGTGGAAGGCACAGTGTCCCATCATTGGTGTCAGTGGAAGGAATAGTGTCCAATTATTGGTGTCAGTGGAGGAATAGTGCCCCATCATTGATGTCAGTAAAAGTAATAGTGTCCCATCATTGGTGTCAGTGGGAGAAATAGTGCCCTATTATTGGTATCAGTGGGAGGGATAGTGCCCCATTATTGGCATTGGTGGAAGGAATAGTGCCCCATTATTGGCATTGGTGGAAGGAATAGTGCCCCATTATTGGCATTGGTGGAAGGAATAGTGCCCCATCATTGATATCAGTGGAAGGAATAGTGTCCCATCATTGGTTTCAGCTGGAGGAATAGTGCCCCACCATTGGTGGCAGTGGAATAAATATTGCCCCACCATTGGTGTCAGTGGGAGGAATAGTGCCCCATCATTGGTGTCAGTGGAAGGCACAGTGTCCCATCATTGGTGTCAGTGGAAGGAATAGTGTCCAATTATTGGTGTCAGCTGGAGGAATAGTGCCCCATCATTGATGTCAGTAAAAGTAATAGTGCCCCATCATTGGTGTCAGTGGGAGAAATAGTGCCCTATTATTGGTATCAGTGGGAGGGATAGTGCCCCATTATTGGCATTGGTGGAAGGAATAGTGCCCCATTATTGGCATTGGTGGAAGGAATAGTGCCCCATCATTGATATCAGTGGAAGGAATAGTGTCCCATCATTGGTTTCAGCTGGAGGAATAGTGCCCCACCATTGGTGTCAGTGGGAGGAATAGTGCCCCATCATTGGTGTCAGTGGAAGGCACAGTGTCCCATCATTGGTGTCAGTGGAAGGAATAGTGTCCAATTATTGGTGTCAGCTGGAGGAATAGTGCCCCATCATTGATGTCAGTAAATGTAATAGTGTCCCATCATTGGTATCAATGGGAGGAATAGTGCCTTATCATTGGTATCAGTGGAAGGAATAGTGCCCCATTATTGGCATTGGTGGAAGGAATAGTGTCCCATCATTGGTGTCAGCTGGAGGAATACTGTTCCATCATTGGTGGCAGTGGAATAAATATTGCCCCACCATTAGTGTCAGTGGAAGGAATAGTGTCCAATCATTGGTATCAGTGGAAAGAATAGTGCCCCACCATTGGTATCAGTGGAAAGAATAGTGCCCATCATTGGTGTCAGTGGACGAAATTGTGACCTATCGTTACTATTATTGGGAGGAATAGTGCCCCATCATTGGTGTCAGTGGAAGGAATAGTGTCCCATTATTGGTGTCAGTGGGAGGAATAGTGCCCCATTATTGGTATCAGTGGAGGAATAGTGCCCCATCATTGGTGTCAGTTGGAGGAATAGTGCCCCATCATTGGTGTCAGTTGGAGGAATAATGCCAGGATAAGCTGGCAAAAGCCAGATAAAGGCAAGCAAAAGGTCACATCTGGCCCACAGGCCACCGTTTGGGGACCACTGAGATAGATGGAACCTTTAAAGAAAACTCTTGAAACATACACAAGACTTGGCAGACATGAGGGAACCTGGCCGAAGGATAGAAGGATAGAAGGATAGAAGGATAGAAGGATAGAAGGATAGAAGGATAGTTCCAGACTTGTACATTTTAAATAAAGTAGAGATGAAGGGCCTTGCGGTACACGAAGTACACGGCGGCCCCTCGCCTGTCCTCACTACAAGACGCTCAGCACAAAAGGTTGATATAAATCAGAAATAATAAAAACTGTTTACTGCTGCAGCTGCTTCGGAGAACATCCCGTCCGCCGCGTCACAAAGAACCTTTTTCAACAGATTAAAAAAATAAAAAAGAACATAAGCGAAGCGCAGGTCCTTCATAACGAAGGATGTCTCTGCTAATATAAAGAAGTGAAAAAAAGTAGCAGTCCTGTTTTTAGGCAATAAGGCGAACGCAAAACTGACACAAAACCGTTTCTTTATTTTCCCTCAGATTTCCTAATGTTATTACCATCGATCCAGCAGACAGCAACCTGCGACTTCTCCCACAGCGCTAATAATTAAACTCCAAGCGCGCTGGACGGGGGAGGCTGGTTAGGAGAGGTGATTGCATTATCATTGAGCGCCTCGCGTTCTGATTGGCCGTCGAACAAATGTGGTGTATTTAATATAAAGGTCCTGCTCCATGGCAGGTCATCTGTTACATCACAGAGGTGGAATATTAATCGGCTCTTTGTTTCCTCCTTATGAGTTTAATTAAAAAGCCGTTTTCCAGGAGGATAAAGAGTTACATTAGAAGACTTTTCATTTGGAAATTTTCTCCAGAACCCGATGAAGTTTAATGCCAAGACTGGTAATTATACTAGTTTGAGGTGGAGACCGCGCTGGACCGATTTAAACGGTTACTTTTTAGGTGGTTCCGCAGGGGAGTGGTGGTGCTGACCTCCCTTTTGGTGGTCTGGGCTGCGACCTTACTCAGGGCCGGTGTTACCACTAGGCAAACTAGGCGGCCGCCTAGGGTGCCCTGCCACTGGTTTTCCTACTCTCTTCTCTCTGCAGCAAGCAACTAACTCTCAGCATCAGCAGGCAGCCGCCTCTCTGTTCACACATAGTGTCAGAGGCGCAGCAGTGGTGGAGGACTGTGTCCCGACTCCCGCAGCAAGCAAACATTCATTGATGGGCGCTGGTAGGCTGCATTGAAGGGCGCTGGTAGCCTGCATTTGATGGGTGCTGGTGAGGCTGCATTTGAGGGGCGCTGGTGAGGCTACATTTGATGGGTGCTGGTGAGGCTGCATTTGATAGGCGCTGGTGAGGCTGCATTTGAGGGTAGCAACAGAAGAATGAGTGGCCAAGGAACAATGTGAGGCTGAACGGGAGGTGGGCGCACTTTGGCATCTTTTCCCTGGGCACTGGATTACCTTGTCCCGGCACTGGTGGTAGCAACAGAAGAACGAGTGGCCAAGGAACACTGTGAGGCTGAACGGGAGGTGGGCGCATTTTGGCATCTTTGCCCACTGTGAGGATGAATGGGAGGTGGGCACTGGATGATCTTGTCCCGGCACTGGTGGTAGCAACAGAAGAATGAGTGGCCAAGGAACACTGTGAGGATGAATGGGAGGTGGGCACTGGATGATCTTGTTCCGGCACTGGTGGTAGCAACAGAAAAATTAGTGGCCAGGGAACACTGTGAGGCTGAACGGGAGGTGGACGCACTTTGGCACCTTTTCCCTGGGCACTGGATGACCTTGTCCCGGCACTGGTGGTAGCAACAGAAGAATGAGTGGCCAAGGAACACTGTGAGGCTGAACGGGAGGTGGGCGCACTTTGGCATCTTTTCCCTGGGCACTGGATGACCTTGTCCCGGCACTGGTGGTAGCAACAGAAGAATGAGTGGCCAAGGAACACTGTGAGGATGAACGGGAGGTGGGCGCACTTTGGCATCTTTGTCCTGAGCACTGGATGACCTTGTCCCGGGACTGGTGGTAGCAACAGAAGAATGAGTGGCCAAGGAACACTGTGAGGATGAATGGGAGGTGGGCACTGGATGATCTTGTCTCGGCACTGGTGGTAGCAACAGAAGAATGAGTGGCCAAGGAACACTGTGAGGCTGAACGGGAGGTGGGCACTGGATGATCTTGTCTCGGCACTGGTGGTAGCAACAGAAGAACGAGTGGCCAAGGAACACTGTGAGGCTGAACGGGAGGTGGGCGCACTTTGGCATCTTTTCCCTGGGCACTGGATGACCTTGTCCCGGCACTGGTGGCAGCAACAGAAGAACGAGTGGCCAAGGAACACTGTGAGGAAAAATGGGAGGTGGGCACACTTTGCAATCTTTGCCCTGGGCACTGGATGACCTTGTCCCGGCACTGGTGGTAGCAACAGAAGAATGAGTGGCCAAGGAACACTGTGAGGATGAATGGGAGGTGGGCACTGGATGATCTTGTCTCGGCACTGGTGGTAGCAACAGAAGAATGAGTGGCCAAGGAACACTGTGAGGATGAATGGGAGGTGGGCACTGGATGACCTTGTCCCGGCACTGGTGGTAGCAACAGAAGAATGAGTGGCCAAGGAACACTGTGAGGATGAATGGGAGGTGGGCACTGGATGATCTTGTTCCGGCACTGGTGGTAGCAACAGAAAAATTAGTGGCCAGGGAACACTGTGAGGCTGAACAGGAGGTGGGCGCACTTTGGCATCTTTTCCCTGGGCACTGGATGACCTTGTCCCGGCACTGGTGGCAGCAACAGAAGAACGAGTGGCCAAGGAACACTGTGGGGCTGAACGGGAGGTGGGCGCACTTTGGCATCTTTTCCCTGGGCACTGGATGACCTTGTCCCGGCACTGGTGGTAGCAACAGAAGAACGAGTGGCCAAGGAACACTGTGAGGATGAATATAAATGGGTTTGAGAAGGTGGGCTTTCAAGAGACCCAGTCACTTTGCCATAGACAAGTTGATGGGGGTGACGGGGTCTTTTTGAAGTTCCAGCCCATTTATTTCCTTTGGGAACCACAGAGGAGTTTCACTCGTGCCAATATTTAGGAACCAATTCTGAACAATCTTCACCTTCACTCATTCACCGTCCAACCCACCTAACCTCCAAAGGAATGGGCAGAGAAGGTTTGCTATCAGACTATCGATCTCAGCCCCGTTATCCGTCCATTGGGACCAAACTCTAGTTCAAAATGGTAAAGATTTCCATGTTGAAAGGATCCATTACAGGAGTCTCTGGAAATTTCTTTTGAAAAGGGCCGTTTTGCTAATTGAATTAGTTATCTCTCTGGAACCTAAACTTGCAAACCATAACTTCAATTAGAGCTAAAAGAGCGGCTTTTTAAAATGGAATCTGAAGCACGGAGATGAACCTTTTGTGGTCCATTGACCAGCGTGATGGATTTTCTACATGTGTTGCGCAAATGTGGAGAAGATGATTTATCGCCTGTCCTCCTCAAACATGGACAGCGGCGAAAAAAAAAAAGTCTTTACATAAAATGGCTTTTTTTTTACAGATCATAATGACCTCCATTATAATCGCAGTGACGTAAATGAGAGGATTTATATACAAAAATCTATAGCATATACCATATAATATCTCTCTCTCTCTCTCTCTCTGTATAATATATATATATATATATATATATATATATATATACACACACACACACAGTATATTCAAATTCATTAGGCGATAGACTAACCCTTTCAATGGGTATATTTATTTGTTTAGTCCTTTTATTTGCTTAAAAAATTCTCACAAATACCAACACGTTCCGGGAGTCTTGGCATGTCACTTCCTCAGGGCTATAGTTAAAAAAAAAAAACGGAAATCTACAATCTCTAAAACTTAATAAAGGTTTAGAGATTGTAAATAGCTCCCAATATAACTAATTATAAAATATAAGTGTAATTTCTATAAACCATGACGTAAAAAAATACAAAAAATAAACACTATCTTTATTAAGAAATCAATATAAAAAGCAATATATGGACCTTGGTACATGTAGATGGAATCTGAAATTAAAACATGACCCACTAATAAAAAATAAAAAAAAATAAAGGAAATAAAAAAAATAAAATGATTGTTTTGGTCTAGAAAGGGGTCTACATACTTTTCAGTACAAGGGCCACTTAGTATACTTAAAAAAAAAATATTCATGGGCCAATTTTTTTAAAAAAAAAATCAGTTTTATTAATAAATGAGTCTCCTTCTATGTCATGGCCCCTATCAGAGTCCCCCTTTACTTCAGGGCCTCCATCAGGGTCCCTCCGTGCATTAAGGTCCCCATCAGAGTCCCCTTTTTCCTCAAGATCCCCATCAGAGTGCTCCTTACATCAGAGTCCCCCCTTACATCAGGGCCACTATCAGAGTCCCTCTTTACATTAGGGCCCCTTTCAGAGTCCCCTTTTTCTTCAAGATCCCCATCAGAGTGCTCCTTACATCAGAGTCCCCCCTTACATCAGGGCCTCCATCAGAGTCCCTCCATACATTAAGGTCCCCATCAGAGTCCCCTTTTTCCTCAAGATCCCCATCAGAGTGCTTCTTACATCAGAGTCCCCCCTTACATCAGGGCCCCTATCAGAGTCCCTCTTTACATTAGGGTCCCTTTCAGAGTCCCCTTTTTCTTTAAGATTCCCATGAGAGTGCTTCTTACATCAGAGTCCCCCTTACATCAGGGCCTCCATCAGAGTCCCTCCGTACATTAGGGTCCCCATCAGAGTCCCCTTTTTCCTCAAGATCTCCATCAGAGTGCTCCTTACATCAGGGCCCCCATCAGAGTCAAGATTAGAGTCCCCATCAGAGACCCCTCCTTACATTAGAGTTCCTCCTTACAACATGGTCCCCATCAGAGTCCCACCTTACATCAGGGTCCCCATCAAAGCCCATCTTATGTCAGCATCCCCATTACATCAGAGTCCCCCTTATATCAGGGTCCCCATTACATCAGAGTCCCCCTTATATCAGGGTCCCCATTATATCAGAGTCCCCCTTATATCAGGGTCCCCATTATATCAGAGTCCCCCTTACCTCAGGGTCCCCATCAGAGTCCCACTTACATCCTCTTCAGAGTCCCCCTTACATCAGGTAAAAATAGAGACCATAGGCTGGCCTGTATCCTCAATCTTTTCACAATAAGAAGATGCCACTGACCTTACCTGCGGGCCATGTAAAATCTTGTAGTGGGTCAGATCTGGCCCATGGGTTGTAGTTTGAAGACCCCCTGGTCTAGAGGAGGGAAAATAACCCCCCCCCCCTCCAACCCTACAGCTACTTTTGCCAATCTTGCCATTCACAATCCTTCCTGACCCCCCCCCCCCCCCACCAGAGGACCAGCAGATCGATTGACTGGATCATCAGACTGTTCTCTTGGCCTTTACTACCGTATTTGCCGGTGTATAAGACGACCCCCTATTTTTGCAGTGAAAACTTAGGTTTGGGGCTATACTCGCCATATTAGACTACCCCCCTTCCGAGGCAACACCATTTACAAAAAACCATCAGAAAAAAAAAAAAAAGAAAAAGGAAAGTGGTGAACTACAAGTGCCAGAGATCCCACAATTGGTAGGCAGCAACAATGAATCCTCTCCTCCATAAATCATACCTGTATTTTAGGGGAGATCTGGAGCTGGATGTGCAGTACAGGATGCTTTGTTAATATGTACAGCACCAAGTACACACAGTATATGATGCTGTGTTAGTACAGTAGCACCAGGTACACTTCAGAATACAGTGTGCAGACAGTGTGCACCGCTGAGCCAATCACAGCAGGCATTGTATTTTACTAATCTGTTGATGGATACAAAGCCTGCTCGGATTGGCAGAGGCTGTGACATCAGCCCGCGCCGCTCTGACTCATGTAGCCTGCTCAGATTGGCAGAGGTTGTTACCCAATCCAAGCAGGCTTAGCAGGCTCTGTATTCAACAAAATGCATCGCCCGCCGGGATTGGCTGAGTGGCGCATACTGTATACATATTACAATTTTACACAGCGCCCGGCGGACTGATAACCATCTGGCGGCTTCTTCACCCGGCGTATAAGACGACCCCCCGCTTTTTGTAATTTCGGTGTAAAAGGTAGTCTTATACGCCAGAAAATAAAGTAATTACCGTATTTATCGGCGTATAACATGCACTTTTTCCCCCTTAAAATCGGGGGAGTCGTGGGTGCGTGTTATACGCCAATACCCCCAAAAAAAAATGACAAAAATGGCAAGCGCTGCCGAAAAATAGCGAGCGCTGCCGAAAAAAAAAAAAAAACCGAAGCGCCCCCGGAAAAAGCTGAGCAGACTGTTCGGCTCCGCTCGTAGTCCCGCCTCCCTGCGTTAGCTCCGGAAACAGCAGGGAGGCGGGACCGCGAGCTTTTGCCGTCTGAGTCGGCTCGGCTTTTTTCGGGGGCGCTTCGGTCTTTTTCGGCCGTGCTTCGGGTTTTTTCGGCGGCGCACGAGACAGAGCGTCTCGGCGGCGGGAAATTTAAACCCGGAAAAGACTGAAAATGACGCTGGGCAAGCTACAATGACGCTGGGCAAGGCTGCAATGACGCTGGGCAAGGCTGCAATGACGCTGGGCAAGGCTGCAATGACACTGGGCAAGGCTGCAAATGATGCTGGGCAAGGCTGCAATGACGCTGGGCAAGCTACAGTGACGCTGGGCAAGCTACAATGACGCTGGGCAAGCTGCAATGACGCTGGGCAAGCTGCAATGACACTGGGCAAGCTGCAAATGACGCTGGGCAGGCTGCAATGACACTGGGCAAGCTGCAAATGACGCTTAAATGTAAGTTGTTTTTTTTTCCCTAAACTTCCCTCCTAAAACTTTTTTTCCTTAACCACTTTCAGACCGGACCAATTTGCAGCCAAAGGACCAGGCCCCTTTTTGCGATTCGGCACTGCGTCGCTTTTAACTGACAATTGCGCGGTCGTGCGACGTGGCTCCCAAACAAAATTGACGTCC
This sequence comes from Lithobates sylvaticus, assembly GCA_028564925.1. Lineage (NCBI taxonomy): Eukaryota > Metazoa > Chordata > Amphibia > Anura > Ranidae > Lithobates > Lithobates sylvaticus. The sequence continues at coordinate 200,870,351 of CM053035.1, forward strand.
TTTTTTTCCCACAAATAGAGCTTTCTTTTGGTGGTATTTGATCGCCCCTGCGGTTTTTATTTTTTGCGCTATAAACAAAAATAGAGCGACAATTTTGAAAAAAAAATGCATTATTTTTTATTTTTTGCTATAATAAATATCCCCCAAAAATATATAAAAAAACATTTTTTTTCCTCAGTTTAGGCCGATATCTTCTACATATTTTTGGTAAAAAAAATCGCAATAAGCGATTATTGATCGGTTTGCGCAGAAGTTATAGCGTTTACAAGATAGGGGATAGTTTTATAGCATTTTTATTAATAATTTTTTTATTATTATTAATGGCGGAGATCTGCGATTTTTTTTGTGACTGCGACATTATGGCGGGACACATCGGACATTTTTGACACATTTTTGGGACCATTGTCATTTTTACAGCAATTAATGCATTTAAATGCATTGATTTCTGTATAAATGACACTGGCAGTTTAGGAGTTAACCACAAGGTGGCAGTGTAGGGGTTAAGTAGGCCTAGGGGTGTTTTTTTTTTTACTGTGGGGGGGGGGCGTGGCTGTCAGCTAGTGAATGCTGATCTCTGCTCCAATCACAGGGAGCAGGATCGGCGTCACTAGTTGCTAGGCAGAACGGGGAGATGCTGTTTATCTCGGCATCTCCCCGTTTAGCCGCTCCGTGAGACGATCGCGGGAGTCCCCGCGGCGATCGAGTCCGCGGGGACCGCGGCCGAACTCACGGGGGTCCCGACCGGCGCGGGAGCGCGCCGCTCCCGGCGCGCTCCCGATGCAACGGACAGGCTAAAGGAGGGACGTATATATACGCCCTCCTGCCTGTACGTGCCATTCTGTCGACGTATATCGTCGTGCGCCGGTGGCAAGTGGTTAAAATGCCCTCCTAAACTTGGGGTGCGTGTTATACGCTGGTGCGTGTTATACGCCGATAAATATGGTATCAGTTTAGATATAGCAAACTTAGTAGAGTATAAAAAGAAAGTTGTCAGACACAACGTCATGTCTCCAACCCCTGAAAACACGAAGGGGGTAAACCTGTGCGGCAGAGAGCGCATAGTGATCATCTCTGGTGAGAGCCGATATTAACTCTGCCAATTTAAATCCAATTATCTTTAATCCTCAAATCAAGTGAAGTCTATTTTTGAGATTGTGAAAGTTCCGCACTTCCCATGCCAAGCCTAATTCCATTGTAACCCGCTCAATCGGGTCTGGTCCTCACAATTTTAGTGTTTAAGAGGTCAGACAATCAAAAAAGAAGTCAGTTTAAAGGGGAACCCCACTGAATGATTATTAAAGTAGATGGTATAATAATACAAAGAAAAAAAAATGGGGGGGGGGGGGGCTTCATCAACCACTCGATCTTTTTCCTGCTGTCATGTCTCTATAAATAAGCTTTATATAGGGTGACAGTATTTATCAGTATGTCGGATAGTGGAAGAGGAAGCAGTGCTGGATCAATAAGCTGTATATAAGGTGACAGTGTTTGATTTACTAAAGCTGGAGAGTGCAAAATCTGGTGCGGATCCGCGAAGAAACCAATCAGCTTCCAGGTTTTTTTTTTGTCAAAGTTTAATTGAACAAGCTGAAGCTAGAAGCCGATTGGCTACCATGCACAGCTGCACCAGATTTTGCACCCTCCAGTTTTTAGTAAATCAGCCCCTGTGTGTCTTGTCAGATAGTGGAGGAGGAAGCAGTGCTGGATCAGTAATTGGAGGCGGAGTTACAATGTGATGGTAGAAATCTTTAAATGAATGAGGAAATCTTCAGGTATTTAGGAATTTTATATAATGGACTTTGTACCCTGAAGCCATTCCTCTCTATACATTTATCGGTTACAAGGAAAACGCTTCCCCTGACAATTACCCCGCGCTGCGTTCTGCTCTGAAAATATACTTTAATTACAAAATACTGTTCATTTAAAAGGTCACACTTCTGTTTTTAAAATATTCATTTGTAACCAAAGTAATTGTCAATTACACCGCGATACACTCCATTTGAGTCTCAACAACAAACAGAACAAAAAAAATAAAAACACATTTGGTGCCCTAACGGGATCCCTAACCACTTAAAGTGGGGTTGCGACCAAAAAAAAAATAATTGGAAAAAAAAAAATTTTTTACTCACCTCTAAATGCCTGTTGCTAGGGGGTCCCTCGTAGTCTGCCACCTTCATTGCCCGGGCTGGCCAAAGACCAGAGCACTGTTTGCGTCGCTTTAACTGACAATTGCGTGGTCGTGCGACGTGGCTCCCAAACAAAATTGACGTCCTTTTTTTTCCCACAGATAGAGCTTTCTTTTGGTGGTATTTGATCCCCTCTGCGGTTTTTATTTTTTGCGCTATAAACACAAAAAAATAGCGACAATTAAAAAAAAAAAAAACGCAAATTTTTTTTACTTTTTGCTATAATAAATATCCCCAAAAATATATAAAAAAAATGTTTTTCCTCAATTTAGGCCGATACGTATTCTTCTACATATTTTTGGTTAAAAAAAATCGCAAAAGTGCCCATCAGTGCTGCCTACCAGTGCCCGTCAGTGCCGCCTATCAGTGCCTCCTCATCAGTGCCCACTAGTTCTGCTAATCAGTGCCCAGCAGTGCTGCCAAAAAGGGAACACCAGTGCTGCCAATAAGTGCCTCATCAGTGCTGCCTATCAGTGCCTCCTCATCAGTGCCCACCATTTCTGCTAGTCAGTGGCCAGCAGTGCTGCCAATAAGTGCCCATCAGTGCTGCCTACCAGTGCCTCATCAGTGCTGCCTATCAGTGCCTCCTCATCAGTGCCCACCAGTTCTGCTAGTCAGTGCCCAACAGTGCTGCCAATAAGTGCCCCATCATCAGTGCTGCCTACCAGTGCCCATCAGTGCCGCCTATCGGTGCCTCCTCATCAGTGCCCACCAGTTCTGCTAGTCAGTGCCCAGCAGTGCTGCCAAAAAGTGAACACCAGTGCTGCCAATAAGTGCCCATCAGTGCCGCCTATCAGTGCCTCCTCATCAGTGCCCACCAGTGCTGCCAGTAAGTGCCCATCAGTGCTGCCTACCAGTGCTGCCTACCAGTGCTGCCAATAAGTGCCCATCAGTGCCGCCTATCAGTGCCTCCTCATCAGTGCCCACCAGTTCTGCTAGTCAGTGCCCAGCAGTGCTGCCAATAAGTGAACACCAGTGCTGCCAATAAGTGCCCATCAGTGCTGCCTACCAGTGCCCATCAGTGCCGCCTATCAGTGCCTCCTCCTCAGTGCCCACCAGTTCCACCTCATCAGTGCCCATCAGTGCAGCCTCATCAGTGTACATGAGTAAAGGAGAAAAATGATCTGTTTGCAAAATTTTACAATAAACTATGAAAAAAGTTTTTTTTTTTTTTTTCAAAATTTTCATTTTTTATTCATTTATGTAGCAAAAAAAAAAAAAAAAACCCAGTGGTGATTAAATACTACCAAAAAAAAAGCTCTATTTGTGTGAAAAAAATATATAAAAGTCTAGTTGGGTACAGCGTTACATGACCGCGCAATTGTCATTCAAGATTGACCTGGGCAGGAAGGGGGTGAAACTGCCCGGTAGGCAAGTGACTAAGATCTGTTTTACCCGTAGGCGCTAAGGGGTTAATAACATTAAATTACAATATGGCTTGTGCAGCAATTGTATATGATATATATATATATATATATATATATATATATATATATACACAGAGTATATATGTATATATTTTTTGCTAGTTCTTCCGCACAAAAGTGGAGTGATCCTTTAAGTTCCTGGAAAGCAGAAAGAGTTAAAGAGTGCCATTGTCTTGTACACGGGTGAAGAGAATGAAGAGGGGGCGGGCACGGTGCATCATGTGAGCGGCTCCGCCTCCCATTATGACATCATCCCCCCTCTTTGTCTTCCAATGTTAAGGAGCTGCTAATTGCAGACAATTAGGTAAGAAGACGCGGAGAGATTTTCTATGTCCAGGAACTGCCTTCATCTCCTTGGCGGATTATTTAGGGAGCTCTATGATTGATTATCCGTGATGTCGGAGAGATCGTCTCTGCTGAGCGTTCGATTCGATTTTATTGGGTCCGGCAAATATTTACATGTGACGGATGATTGGAAACGGTTCCGTTCTCCATGTGCATGCGTGGCGTGCGGTTTCTGGGAAAATGCTTTTCGGTGAAAGTCGCTCCAGCATGTTTAAAGTGAACCTGATCTAATAAATATGTACTGTAGGTGGCCCCCGCTCAACTCCTCCCCTTTGGAAAATGCTAGTTGCTTGGCTGATCCAAGGGCTTGCATTATTTTATGTCTTTGCAGATCAGAGGCAGTCAGGTACTTCCAGAAGGCGTTTGTCAATGTCTGAATCTCTACTTGATTCCTTTAAAGCACAAATCTCCAGATTTTTAAACAAACGGACAATTTACTGTCCTTAGCGGAGAAAATGTCCCAGAATCAGTGGAAGTGAACAATACCTCTGGGTTCCGGAGTGGTGGGACTAAATAACATTTTATAGCGACTGTGGTCAGTAAGAGAAGGAATAGTGCCCCATGATTGGTGTCAGTGGGAGGAATAGTGCCCCATCATTGGTGTCAGTGGGAGGAATAGTGCCCCATCATTGGTGTCAGTGGGAGGAATAGTGCCCCATCATTGGTATTAGTGGGAGGATAAGTGCCCCATTCATTGATGTCAGTGGGAGGAATAGTGCCCCATCATTGGTGTCAGTGGGAGGAATAGTGCCCCATCATTGGTGTCACTGGGAGGAATAGTGCCCCATTATTGGTGTCAGTGGGAGGAATAGTGCCCCATCATTGGTGTCAGTGGGAGGAATAGTGCCCCATTATTGGTGTCACTGGGAGGAATAGTGCCCCATCATTGGTGTCACTGGGAGGAATAGTGCCCCATTATTGGTGTCAGTGGGAGGAATAGTGCCCCATCATTGGTGTCAGTGGGAGGAATAGTGCCCCATTATTGGTGTCACTGGGAGGAATAGTGCCCCATCATTGGTGTCACTGGGAGGAATAGTGCCCCATCATTGGTATCAGAGGGTGTAATAATGCCCCATCATTGATGTCAGTGGGGGGAATAGTGCCCCATCATTGGTATCAGAGGGTGTAATAATGCCCCATCATTGATGTCAGTGGGAGGAATGGTGCCCCATCATTGGTGTCAGTGGGAGGAATAGTGCCCCACCATTGGTGTCAGAGGGTATAATAATGCCCCATCATTGGTATCAGAGGGTGTAATAATGCTCCATCATTGATGTCAGTGGGAGTAATGGTGCCCCATCATTGGTGTCAGTGGGAGGAATAGTGCCCCACCATTGGTGTCAGAGGGTATAATAATGCCCCATCATTGGTATCAGAGGGTGTAATAATGCCCCATCATTGATGTCAGTGGGAGGAATGGTGCCCCATCATTGGTGTCAGTGGGGGTAATAGTGCCCCATTATTGGTGTCAGTGGGAGGAATAGTGCCCCATCATTGGTATCAGAGGGTATAATAATGCCCCATCATTGATGTCAGTGGGAGGAATAGTGCCCCATCATTGGTTTTTCAAAACAACATGCTCTCCAGGAAAACGTATCAGTTACAGAGATGGGACAAACCATTTAACACTGACAGGGGTGCTTACAATGATCAGGATTTATCCCAAAAGGAACAACACCGCCTCCTGTAACTGCTTATAAAGTGTGATCTGGAGCTTGTCTTCAATTTGTTGGTGTATCTAAATCTGTTGTCCATCTAACACTCCCCTGTTGCTGCTGTGCGAAGGTGCCCCCTGTGCTCCTTCATCCAGAATGGGGGGGGGGGGGGCTCTAATACAGGAGGTGTGTTACTGGCCAGATCACCAGGTGAAAACAGAGGCCTGAAAAAAGAAAACGATTGCAGCCGCCACATCTAATGATTGGTAGGTGGCAATGTGTGACATTCTTGGTCCAGAAAGAGACCCTGGAAGTAGGACGGGTCTTCAGTGACTGGCAATGTGACATTACCATAAGATGCCAGGTTGCCAAGTCAGTTTGTCACATCCCCCCCCCCCCCCCCCCCAGCGGTTGGCTGAGACGGCAGAGGAAGAACGGGATTGGCTGGACCTAACCCAAGTGTAAGATATACTGGGAGGATGGATTCAGGCCAAGCCCCACCGCCTGGCATCACTGCCCAACCTTTCCTGACGCTCTGAATGGAAGCGAATGACACCGGTGATGTTCCACCATGGAGTGGGAGCCGCGCCAGGACAGAGAGGACCAGCTTCACATCAATGCCCTTGGCTTTGGAGTATTGAGCTGGCGGCTATCCAGCTACATTGGGTCATATGCAGTATAATCTCAATGCCAAACAGGGTGTCTTGTTGGTAATTGAACCCAGGACTTTAGTACTGCAACGTCACGGTGGCACTAGACACTTAACCACTCGCTTACCGGGCACCTAAACCCCCCTTCCTGCCCAGGCCAATTATCAGCTTTTAGCGCTGTCACCCTTTGAATGACAATTACGCAGTCATACAACTCTGTACCCAAATGAAATTGTTATATTTTTTTCCCCATAAATAGAGCTTTCTTTTGGTGGCATTTGATCACCTCTGGGGGGTTTTTATTTTTTGTTAAAAAAAATTAAAAAGACTGAAATTTTAAATATAAAATAACAATATTTTGTTAATACATTTTGCAAACAGGTAATTTTTCTCCTTCATTAATGAGGCTGCACTGATGGGCACCGATAGGCTGCATTCATGGGCACTGATAGGCTGCATTCATGGGCACTGATAGGCTGCATTCATGGGCACCGATAGGCTGCATTCATGGGCACCGATAGGCTGCATTCATGGGCACTGATAGGCTGCACTGATGGGCACTAATAGGCTGCATTCATAGGCACTGATAAGACTGCACTGATGGGCACTGATAGGCTGCATTGATGGGCACTGATAAGGCTGCACTGATGGGCAACGATAGGCTGCATTAATGGGCACCGATAGGCTGCATTGATGGGCACCAATAGACTGCACTGATGGGCACTGATGGGCACTGATATAGGCTGCATTGATGGGCACTGATACGGCTGCACTGATGGGCACTGATAGGCTTCATTGATAGGGCACTGATAAGGCTGCACTGATGGGCACTGATAGGCTGCATTGATGGGCACTGATAGCTGACACTGATGGGCACTGATAGCTGACACTTATGGGCACTGATAGGTGGCAGTGATGGGCACTGGTGGGTGGCAGTGATGGGCACTGATCGGCACTGGTAGGTGACACTGATAGGCAGCACTGCTAGGTGGCACTGATGAGGCACTGATTGGCACCACTGGTGGGCATTGATAGGTGGCACTCGTAGGCATTGATAGGCGGCACTGATTGCTGGCACATATGAACTGATTCGTGGCACTGTGTGGGCACCGGCAGGTGGCACTGGAAGGGGGTACTGGTGGGCACAGATGAGGCGATGTCCCTTGCACTGAAGCCGGTGATGGGCTTCTTTTTCTCCTCACGCTGTGAAGAGGACAGGAGGACGTCTATTGGCCGTCTCCCGGCAAAGCAGATCCGCGATGTAGCCGTCATTCGGCTTATAGCGCGGATCTGAATTAAAGCTCTATTAAAACCAAAATCAAAAATATAATATATTGCAGTTTACCAATTATTACATGTGGTGGCTGCATGGAGGGGCAGCTTCCCCAGGCGCAGTGAATTTGTACACCACATTGCACGGGGGGGGGGGGGGGGTGCAATTCTAGATCCTTGCCCTGGGAGCTAGACGACCCGGTACCGCTAGTAACACACCTCCTGTATTAGAGCGCCCCCACTCTGGATGAAGGAGCATAGGGAGCACCTTTGGACGCAGCATTGTCAGTTGGGGGGGGTGTTAGGGGTAGTAGCTATTAAGACGGCCCTGCTCTGTGACGCTGCATGTGGAAGCACCTACCTTCTCTAGTGCTTTGTAAGTGCGCCCTGAGAGAGAGGGGGGTTGTGTGAGAGAGAGGGGGGTTGTGTGAGAGAGAGGGGGTTGTGTGAGAGAGAGGGGGGTTGTGTGAGAGAGAGGGGGGGTTGTGTGAGAGAGAGGGGGGTTGTGTGAGAGAGAGAGAGGGGGTTGAGTGAGAGAGAGAGAGAGGTGGGCAGAGAGAGAGAGAGAGGGTTGAGAGAGATATGAGGAGGGAGAGGGAGAGATACAGAGAGAGGGAGGGGGAACTGAGAGAGAGAGGAGAGGGGGCAGAGAGAGAGGGAGGAGGGAGAGGGGACAGAGAGAGAGGGAGAGGGGACAGAGGGAGAGAGGGAGAGGGGACAGAGAGAGAGAGGGAGAGGGGACAGAGAGAGAGGGAGAGGAGGGAGAGGGGACAGAGAGAGAGGGAGAGGGGAGAGAGAGAGAGGGAGAGGGAGAGGGGACAGAGAGAGAGGGAGAGGGGGAGAGAGAGGGGACAGAGAGAGAGAGGGAGAGGGGACAGAGAGAGAGAGGGAGAGGGGACAGAGAGAGAGGGAGAGGGGACAGAGAGAGAGGGAGAGGGGACAGAGAGAGAGGGAGAGGGGACAGAGAGAGAGGGAGAGGGGACAGAGAGAGAGAGAGGGAGAGGGGAGAGAGAGAGGGAGAGGGGACAGAGAGAGAGAGAGAGAGGGGACAGAGAGAGAGAGGGGAGAGGGGACAGAGAGAGAGGGAGAGAGGGAGAGGGGGGGAGAGAGAGGGAGAGGGGACAGAGAGAGAGAGAGAGAGGGGAGGGGACAGAGATAGAGGGAGAGGGGACAGGAGAGAGAGGGAGAGGGGACAGAGAGAGGGAGAGGGAGAGGGGAGAGGGAGATGGGACAGAGGGAGAGGGGACAGAGAGAGAGGGAGAGGGGACAGAGAGAGAGAGAGAGAGGGAGAGGGGACAGAGATGGACAGAGGGAGATGGGACAGAGAGAGGGAGAGGGGAGAGACAGAGGAGAGGGGACAGAGAGAGGGAGAGGGGACAGAGAGAGAGAGAGGGGACAGGAGAGAGGGAGAGAGAGGGAGATGAGAGAGAGAGGGAGAGAGAGGGGACAGAGAGAGAGGGAGAGGGGGACAGAGAGGGAGAGGGGACAGAGAGAGAGAGGGAGAGCTGGGAGAGAGGGAGAGGGGAAGAGGAGAGGAGGGAGAGGGAGACAGAGAGAGAGAGGGACAGGGAGAGAGAGAGGGAGAGGGACAGAGAGAGGGAGAGGGGACAGAGAGAGAGAGGAGAGGGAGAGACAGAGAGGGAGAGGGACAGGGGGAGGGGACAGAGAGGAGAGAGAGAGAGGGAGGAGGGGACAGAGAGAGAGGGAGAGGGGACAGAGAGAGAGGGAGAGGGGACAGAGAGAGGGAGAGGGGACAGAGAGAGAGGGAGAGGGGACAGAGAGAGAGGGAGAGGGGACAGAGAGAGAGGGAGAGGGGACAGAGAGAGAGGGAGAGGGGGACAGAGCGAGAGGGGACAGGGAGAGAGAGGGAGAGGGGACAGAGCGAGAGGGGACAGAGAGAAAGGGAGGGAGACAGAGAGAGAGAGGGGAGAGGGGAGAGAGAGGGAGAGGGGACAGAGAGACAGAGGGAGATGGGACAGAGTGAGAGGGGAGAGGGGAGAGGAGAGAGAGAGAGGGAGAGGGGACAGAGAGAGGGAGAGGGGACAGAGAGAGGGAGAGGGGAGAGAGAGAGAGAGAGGGGAGAGAGGGACAGAGGGAGATGGGACAGAGGGAGAGGAGAGGGAGAGGGAGAGGGGACAGGGAGAGGGGACAGAGAGAGGGAGAGGGGACAGAGAGAGAGAGAGAGGGGACAGAGGGGGAGAGGGGACAGAGAGAGAGGGGGAGAGGGGACAGAGAGAGAGGGAGGGGGGACAGAGAGAGAGAGGGAGAGGGGACAGAGAGAGAGGGGTGAGAGAGATGCTGAGAGAGAGGGTCTGATAGAGAGTGGTGTGAGAGAGATGCTGAGAGAGAGAGGAGGAACAGAGAGAGGGAGGGGGACAGGGAGAGAGAGAGATGGGGACAGAGAGAGAGGGGTGACAGAGAAAGAGAAGGGGGCAGAGAGAGAGAGAGGGACAGAGAGAGAGGGGTGCAAGAGAGATGCAGAGAGAGGGGTGAGCTGAGAGAGAGGGGGGATGGAAAAAGAGGGGGGCTGAAAGAGAGGGAGGGGGGCTGAGAAGAGAGAGAGAGAGACCTCTAGCTCTGTCCTGGACCCTCTCGTGTGCCCACAGAGATGGCTCTGTGTGCCATAGGTTCGCCATCACTGCTATAGTGTGTATCTAGCTTTAGACTGGGATGCCATTAAAAGTTCATGTAAAAGGCAGGTGTCCCAATACTTTTGACAACAGAGTGCATACTACTTTATAGAGCAGCTGGTGAAAAGCGTGCCTCTCTCTTTTTTTTTTTAAATCAAAACCCAAAAAGCGGGGCTGCTCTCATTCAACCGCGACCCAGAATCTGTCATAGTCCTTTCATCACTTCGGCAGCGTTAACAATCACTATGAGAAAATCGATGTGGCCAAGAGGCACGCTTTTCCAGGGCTTTCTCTTCGCTCATTGGTCTACCCCGTGTCCTATGCCCCGCCCACTTGCAGCATGGCATGACGGAGTTTGCATTGTTCCACAATGGAATGTTGTTTTGATTCCTTTCCCGCTATTCCTTCTTCTATGGAACAATGCCCGATTGGCCGATAAGCATTGTGCTTTATGAAGAGTAACTAATGTGCAAAAAATAATAATCTTTAGGAAAATCTACAATCTGAGAATCACATTTAATACGGCTGTTTGGTTTGGGTGTTTCTTTCTTTTCTTTTTTTTTTTTTTACCAGTCCTCCAGCAGATTAATTTAACAATGTTGGGCGGGGGGGGGGGCAAAGAGCAACGAGGCCAGCAACCCGCAGCAAGCCGTTTTCACCGGTTGGAAGTTCAGAGCAGTCAAACCAATGAAAAATTCCATCCCGATGGGTTGCTGTGGCTTCCTGTACTTTGCCAGCCCCCCCCCCCACCCCACCCCCCCATCCCCCGCCTTATTAAATAACCTCTGCGTCCGCTTTAATGGATTGCCATCACGGCAAATGAGACCAATTAGCACTCCTGTTGCTGCTTCAATTAACTCACCGCCGGCACACAACAATAAAACACCTAAAAGCCGAGACGATCCAAACGCAGCCACATCAGCCTGCGGTAACGGCAAAATCCATTCAAACGCAACAACGTATGCTTTCATTTTTATTTATTTTTTTATATAGAAATTCCTAAAACTGCCTTTTTTTCTTTATGCCGAAATTCAACCCATTGCACAGCAGGCTTCCTATGGCGGTTCTATTCTTTATTCCTCGTCTCGTGTTGGAGGTCGAAGCGTTTTCATTCACAAAAAAAAAAAAAAAAAAATCCGTCACTGCAACGCGGGTTTTTTTTTTTTTACAGAGCGGACGGTTCGGCGTTTTCCATTCACAAATCCATGCAAGCCAATGAACAAGGCTTAGCTACAATACATGACAACACACACACAGGCGAAGAGCCTGCCCAACGAATGCTGCAATCCTGATCCTCCAGCTAATAAGCTGAGTATGAAGGCAGCGTGACATCACTGCAGCTCGCGATGAATGAACACCCAGCGAATGCAGTAATATGGAACGCTCAACGTTGTTATCGGGAGAGCGAGAAGCACTGCAGAACGTCTTTTTTTTTTTTTTTGGAGCGTACCTTTCCTTCCGCTGCTGGCTCTGAGATTTCCAATGTGGCCATTGTCACACGAATTACAGACCATCCAGAGGTTACGTGGAAATCAAAATTCTGCAATAAGATTTAGTGTTTCCTGTTGGAAGCAGACCTGACTTCTTTTTTTTTCCTCTCGGAATGTTATTTTAAACATCCTGTATTTAAACTCAAACTTCAGTCTCGGAACGAGAAGCACAGACAGGTTTATTTGGAAGAAATGTATTAGTGATTTGGCTTTTGTTCTTGGTCCAGTTACAAAGGATCGGCAACAATTTTTTACATTTTTTTCTAAAATTTTTTAATGTATTCTTTGATCTCAGCTAGACACCGAATCGAAAAAAAAGTCTCAAGTAGCAAAGCTTTTGTTTTTGGTCAGATAAAGGTAACATTTAAACAATGCATTCCGGTTTGGTTGGATCTCCAGAGGTACACACCGGATAAAGTCTAGGTAACAAGCGTTCGTTCCCGGTTACAAATTATCAGCTGAATGCAACATTCTTTAACTTAATGCATTCCGGTTGTTGGATCTCAGAGGTACACACCGGATCAAGTCTACGTAACAAGCGTTCGTCTCGGGTCCGGTTACAAATTATCAACTAAATGCAACATTTAAACAATGCATTCTGGTTTGTTTAATCTCCAGAGGTACACACCGGATCAAGTCTACAAAACAAGCGTTCGTTCCCGGTTACAAATTATCAACTAAATGCAACATTCTTTAACTTAATGCATTCCGGTTGTTGGATCTCAGAGGTACACACCGGATCAAGTCTAGGTAACAAGCGTTCGTTCCCGGTTAAAAATGATCTAGTAAATGGCATGCAACATTCTTTAACTTAATGCATTCCGGTTTGTTGGACCTCCAGAGGTACACACCGGATCAAGTCTACGTAACAAGCATTCGTTCCCGGTTACAAATTATCAACTAAATGCAACATTCTTTAACTGAATGCATTCCGGTTTGTTGGACCTCTAGAGGTACACACCGGATCAAGTCTACATAACAAGCGTTCGTTCCCGGTTACAAATTATCAACTAAGTGCAACATTGTTTAGCTTAATGCATTACGGTTTGTTGGATCTCCAGAGGTACACACCGGATCAAGTCTACGTAACAAGCGTTCGTTCCCGGTTACAAATTATCAGTTAGTTGCAAGATTCTTTAACTTAATGCATTCCGGTTGTTGGATCTCAGAGGTACACACCGGATCAAGTCTAGGTAACAAGCGTTCGTTCCCGGTTACAAATTATCTAGTAAATGGCATGCAACATTCTTTAACTTAATGCATTCCGGTTTGTAGGACCTCAAGAGGTACACACCGGATCAAGTCTAGGTAACAAGCGTTCGTTCCCGGTTACAAATTATCTAGTAAATGGCATGCAACATTCTTTAACTTAATGCATTCCGGTTTGTTGGACCTTCAGAGGTACACACCGGATCAAGTCTACGTAACAAGCGTTCATTCCCGGTTACAAATTATCAACTAGTTGCAACATTGTTTAGCTTAATGCATTCTGGTTTGTTGGATCTCCAGAGGTACACACCGGATCAAGTCTACGTAACAAGCGTTCGTTCCCGGTCCAGTTACAAATTATCAACTAAATGCAACATTTTTCAACTTCATGCATTCCGGTTGTTTGACCTCAGAGGTACACACCAGATCAAGTCCACGCAACAAGCGTTTTAGTTCTCGATCCGGTTACAAATGATCAACTAAATGCAACAATAACTTAATGCATCCCGGTTGTTTGATCTCAGATAGTCACACCCAATCAACAATAAGCAGGTCAATTGGTGAGGGTCCGCCCCGTTGAGCTACTTTACTAAAGGAGTTGAGATACTTCACACTATAAACATGGTGACTATTGACTTCAATGAGCCAATGATCTGCAGAGGATATAGGTAAACGGGAACTTGCTTTTTGCATAACTGAAGTGAATAGTCACTGATTCTCAACTCCTTTAGTAAATCAGACCCATTGGGTTTGATTCACTAAAGCTGCCAAATCTGGAGCAGCTGAGTATACAAACCAATCAGCTTCCAAGTTTTATTGTCAAAGCTTAACTGAACAAGCTGATTGGCTGCCATGCGCAGTTGCACCAGATTTTGCACTCTCCAGTTTTAGCAATCCCATTGTGTTTGCAAACACACAAACCAATAAATACTCTAGAACGGCGCACCAAGCTGGCCGCTTCGACCTATGTACAGACCTTGTCAATGTTAATAAATTATATTTAGCCTAAGAGTCCCAAGATAAGAATTACAGCCTCCCAAGTCCGTGTCTGTACAGTGTATTTAACTCCACCGAGCATTGCTACCCCCTTATAGTAAAGCAATTTGTCCGCTGAATTATTTAACACCCATCAATAGGTGATCTATAACCTAGGGCTAGTTGTACGAGTCTGTTAAACGCTGCCGATCGTTTTAAAACTTCAGAAGCCTTTTTCAATTTTAGATCAGTCTTTAATCAAACTCTTTAACCCTTTTATGACCAGGGGGGGGGGATCCTTAGTACTATCAGTAGTGCAAAAGAGGTCATTGGAAGATTAGGGTTATAGTCATTAAAGTAAAGGCTTTTTAATGATTAACTATCAAATGATAAAGAGAGTAATTTTTGGATAATTTTTTTGGAAGTCTCTCTTTATCAGTTCACAAGGTGAATGACCCTCACAGGGTCTGATATAAGCCTTAGCTACAAAGTTTGTTGGAGCAGATACATTGATTCTGGACTCCCTGATAATACACAACGTATCCCCTGACCCCAACTTATTAGTTTTAGGTCTACAATTCCAATTAAGAATTAAACCACCAACACTCTTCAGTATCTAAAACATGGGTAAAGTTTCTCCACTCACCGATAATAAACAACGTATCCCGTGACCCCAACTTATCAGTTGTAGGTTTACAATTCCAAAACCTTCAACACTTTTTTAGTATCTAAAACGTGGGTAAAGCTTCTGCACTCCCCGATTAATACACAACGTATCCTGTGACCCCAACCTATTGGTTTTAGGTCTACAATTACAACTAAGAATAACGTCCAACACTTTTCAGTACCTAAAATAAGGGTAAAGCTTCTTGCCTTCCACGACAATACACAATCCACTAGTAACCTGTCCCCTGACCCCAATATATCAGTTTTAGGTCTACAACTCCAATTAAGAATAAGTCAAGCTTTGGTCAATGTATCTCCTGACCCCAACGTATTCGTTTTAGGTCTACAATACCAATTAGGACTAACGTCCAAAACTTTTCAGTACCTAAAATAAGGGTAAGGCTTCTTACCTTCCACGATAATAAACAATCCACTAGTAACCTGTCCCCTGACCCCAATAAATCAGCTTTAGGTCTACAATTCCAACTAGGAATAAGTCAAACTTTGGTCAATGTATCCCCTGACCCCAACGTATTCGTTTTAGGTCTACAATACCAATTAGGAATAACGTCCAACACTTTTCAGTACCTAAAATAAGGGTAAAGCTTCTTACCTTCCATGACAATACACAATACACTAGCAACCTGTCCCCTGACCCCAATATATCAGTTTTAGGTCTACTATTCCAATTAAGACTAGGTCAAGCTTTGGTTAATGTATCCCCTGACCCCAACGTATTCGTTTTAGGTCTACAATACCAATTAGGAATAATGCCCAATGCTTTTAAGTACCTAAAATAAGGGTAAGGCTTCTTACCTTCCATGACAATACACAATCCACTAGTAACCTGTCCCCTGACCCCAATATATCAGTTTTAGGTCTACAATTCCAACTAGGAATAAGTCAAGCTTTGGTCAATGTATCCCCTGACCCCAACGTATTAGTTTTAGGTCTACAATACCAACTAAGAATAATGTCCAACACTTTTCTGTATCTAAAATAAGGGTAAAGCTTCTTACCTTCCCTGATAATAGACAATCCACTAGTAACCTGTCCCCTGACCCCAATATATCAGTTATAGGTCTACAATTCCAATTAAGAGTTAAAAGTCCATCACTTTTCAGTATCTTAAGCATCAAAGTCACTTAGTGAGTCTAATAGGACAATGCAAACAGCAACAATAGCGTGGCAGCCCATTGCGACGTGAACATCCGACCCCCCAAAATAAGAGCCCTGATTGGTTGCTGCACTTTCAAAGAAGCCCCGTAAGATTTAAGAGTTCTTTCTAAATCTTTGGTGTCAAAGCAGAGAAACTTGTCTGCTACAGATTTTTTAGAATACAGAACTTACTAAAAAAAAAAAAAAAAGTAGTCACAGCAAAAACACAAAAAGACACAAATGACACAAAGGACCTGGACACAAGACACACATCAAACCCCCCCCCAAGAAGTGAAAATCATCTACCTTCCAGTTTACCCTCCATGGACAGTCCTGCTTAGACAAAGTCCACTTTTGGACCGCACATTCCAAGACTGGGCAAAGGAGAAAAGTTTTGTAACTGGAAGGGGTACGGGTCTCTCCCTCTCTGGGTGGGGTGAGAAGTCTTTCAAAGAACACGTGTTGCAGGTAAACACAGCGCCGGAGCTCCTCTGCACGTGTCGCTCCCGGCTAAAGAGTTCATCCAGAGTTTTCTTTAGCTCGCTAATCTCTGTCCCTTGCCTTGACGTTGTTCTAGGAGAAGGCAGGATAGAGAGTTTTTCTTTTTTTTTTTTTGGGGTTGCCCCCCTTTTGCAGCCCTCGCCCTCCCCTCTCAGCCTAAGCCTTAATCTGCCTCTAAGAAAGTCCAAAGCTTGACTTTCCAAGAATGCAGGTGCAGTTTGGCTCTGTCCATGAAGCAGTGCTGAAACAGAGCACGCCTAAAGCTTTGTTCCACCTCTCTCGCTTGCCCTCAGATGACAACCGTCTGCCTCGCTCGGGGAGGGGCTACCTCTGCCTCAACCCCCCCCCCCCCTCTCTCTCTACCTCCCTCCCTGCCGGATTGCTTGGGAAGCCAGGGTTCTTTTGTCCTTTTGGTGCCTCCGTACCTGCAATGCTGCAAAGCAGGCTTCTCTTTTCTCTCCTTCTCTGCATTATGACAAATCAAGACAGGCAGTTGGGCTGCTAGCACACACCAGAAACAAGGAGAGCCTGAAAATAGGCATTCAGGGCTCTGAAGGCAACTGCAGTGGGAAGGGGGGTGTCACACCAGAACTCCCCCACTCATTTTTTTTTTTTTTCTTTTTTCTTTTTTTTATCCTCCTTTTTAGCCGTGAGTGCCGGACAGCCCCAGAACCTGCAGCATTTGGACTAATGAGATCTCATTAAATATTAAAGAAGCTTTGATTACAGACAACACAACCCCTTCCATCAGCCTGAGGTCACCCAGGAAGAGAGGAGCTGCTGCTGCATCACATCTTTTTGTCCGATTACCCCCTTTGTTTTTATTTTATTTTTTTCATTTATTGGGAATCTTTGGAAGGAAAGTACTTTTGGCTTGGGAACTTGGGAAAGGCGGGATAGTGTTTGGGGAAATGATGCATTGCTACATCTCATTTTAAATGTCAGAAAAGACAAAAAGGGGTGGGCGGGGGGGGTCTAGGGGGCGTCAACTGCGGGAAGCCAGCGGAGATTTCCTCGGTCACCTTTAACCTCTGTTGACTAATATTTGTTTGTGTGTAGTGCGCAGCAGATGTGGGGTGCAGCATGCTGGCCGGTGGTGTGGCTGGAGGGGCCTGCGGCTGATACACTTTGTTACCAGCGAGCAGTTGTTGATCTGCAGTGTTATTCAGACCTCCCACACACTGCAGGGGTGAAAATTACCCCTCCCCATCTGTGCTGAACACAAAGGAGTGCAGATCCGCTCACTTCTTCTCCTCTACTGTGATGGAGAGACTGGCTCAATACTCAGCAGAAGAGTCATAATACTAATAATAATAATAGCAAATCATTCTTTCTCTGTCCTCTTCCTCACTCTCTTCCTTACC
Source organism: Lithobates sylvaticus (assembly GCA_028564925.1). Classification (NCBI taxonomy): domain Eukaryota; kingdom Metazoa; phylum Chordata; class Amphibia; order Anura; family Ranidae; genus Lithobates; species Lithobates sylvaticus. The sequence goes on from CM053035.1 coordinate 200,887,879, forward strand.
TCTTACTTTTCTCTTTGTTTTGTTTCTTTCCCTCCTTTTCTCTTTCCTTTATTCGCAATTTCCTACCTTCCTTTGTTTCTTTCTTTCTATAATTATAATACTAATATTAATATTATTAATTCTATTTTTTTCGATCTTTCTCCTTCTCTTCCTTACTTTCCCCCTTTCTTTCATTTCTTTCTTAATTTCTTTGTTTGTTTCTTTCCTTCCTACTTTCCTCTTTATTTACTTTCTTTCCCTCCTTTTCTCTGTTCCTTCTTTCTTCCTTCTTTCCTTTCGGGAGAATTTTCTTTCTTTCTTACCTTCCTTCGTTTCTTTCTTTCTACAATATTAACAACAATACTAATATTAATATTTATTATTGTATTTTTTCCATCTTTCTCCCTCTCTTCAATCTTCCTTACTTTCCTCCTTTCCTCCATTCTTTCTTTCGTTCTTTCTTTCTTACCTTTTGTAATAACTTTTTTCTTTCATTCTTTCTTTTTCTTTCTTTTATTTCTACTTTCCTCCTTATTTGCTTTCTTTCCCTCCTTCTCTCCTTTCTTTCTTCCCTCTTTCCTTTCATCCCAGTTTCCTTTCACCCAAATTTCTGTTTCTTTTCTTATTTCCTCTTTATTTACTTTCTTTCATTCCTTCTCTCTTTTCTTTATTTCTTTCTTCCCTCTCTTCTCAATTGTCTTTCTTTCTTCCCTCTTCCCTTTCATCCCAATTTCTGTTTTCTTTTCTTGTTTCCTCTAGATTTACTTTCTTTCCTTCCTTCTCTCTTTTCTTTATTTCTTTCTTCCCTTTCTTCTCAATTTTCTTTCTTTCTTGCCTCTTCCCTTTAATCCCAATTTCTGTTCTCTTTTTCTTTCCTTTCTTTCTTTTCTTTCCTTCCTTCTTTCTTTTCTTTCCTTCCTTCCTTCTTTACTTCCTTCTTTCTTCCCTCTTTTCTTTCATCCCAATTTTTCTTTCTTTCTTTCCATTTCTTCTTCCTCCCTTATTTCCTACTTTCCTCTTCTTTTCCTTTCTTTCGCAACTTCTCTCTCTTTTTTTCTTCCCTTTATCCTTTTGCCCCAATTTCTTCCTTAATTTTTTTTCTTTCTTTCCTCATTCCTTTCATCCCAATTTCCTACCTTCCTGCCCTTCCTTATTTCTTTTCTCTTTCCTTTCATTCCAGTTTCCTTTCCTTCTTTCTTTATTTCTATAATTTCATAATAATAATAATAATAATAAAATATATTTTTTTCTTTTTCTTCTTCCTCCCTTCTTCCCTCTTTATTTTTTTCTTAACCTCCCTTCTTTTCTTTCCTCTTTTCTTTCTTCTCTTCTTCTCTCTTTCCTTTTGTCCCCACCCTCCCTCTCTGTATCACTTTTCCACCAGTAATCACCATTTCCTCAGCCCCTTAACCAGAACTCTGACCTCTTTACATCAGTCATTGTTCCAGAGAAGCTTGCAATCTAATGTTCCCAGTGCTGTCACGTACAGAGCCAAACTCAGGTACCTTACCACTATGTATCTGGGAGGGAATCCGGAGCACTCAGAAGCCTAAGCTAGCATGGGGAGAACATACAAACTCCATGCAGACTGTGTCCCTTATCCAGCACCGGTTGCTATGAAGCATTACAGTTCCCATGAGAGGAAATTGACTAAAAAGGTTCAAAGTGAAACCGTTCTCCAGCCCTCAGTCCTGTTAGCCAGCAGAATAAATCCGAATAAACATGATTTCAGAGTCTGCTGCTTACATTCTACTGCACTGTTTAACAGAACTTCTAATCAGTGAACTGAATGCAAAACATTTTTCTTTAGTTTTGGATAGAGTCTAGAGGGATTAGAACCCCTGTCAGGTTTTTATTGCAATCTGTGCTTTCGTTAGTGAGATTTACTCTCTCTGTTTGTCACGTTTACCGCTATCGTCGAAAGTGAAAGTGAAAGAAAATACAAAATTTTGGGTTGTCACCAGAACAGGAACACAGGGGAAATCTTCCAATAGGGACACTAGTTCTGGTGACAACCGGGCATTCCCTCACTTTGGAGGGATTTCCAGCCCTGCCCCTCACGGTGTCCCAGCCTACTGCTGAGCCTCCAGCCCTCTATAGTGCTCCCAACCTTCAACAGTTGCTCACAGTGCTCCTGAACCTCCATTAGTGCCCCCCTGCCTCCAGAAACCTCATCCCCTACAGTGTCATAAAGTCTGCTGCAGTGTCGCCTAACCCACTCCACAACACCTCATTCCCCACAGTGACACCCCAGCTGCAGATCCCTTAACCTCCAACAGTGCCTCCCAACTTTCATAGTGCCCCCCAACTTCCCATAGTACCCCCAGGTCCCCTAAGCCTCCGCAGTGCCCCACAACCTCCCACAGTACCCCAGCCTGCTGCAGAGCCCCCCAGCCCTCAATAGTGCCCCCAACATTCAACAGGGTCCCACAGTGCCCCTGAACCTCCATCAGTGCCCCATCCAGAAACCTCATCTCCTACAGTGCCACCAAGTCAGCTGCAGAGTCCTCTAACCCACTCCACAACCCCACTTTCCCAATAGAGACACCCATCTTTAGATTAACCTTCCACAGTGCCTCCTGGCTTCCATATGGCCCCCCCAACTTCCCATAGTGACCCACAGTGCCCCGGGCCCCCTAGGCCTCCACAGTGCCCCCCAACCTCCCACAGTGCCGCCAGGTTCCCTTAGTGACCCTAGCCTGCTGTAGAGCCTCCAGCCATCCATAGTGCCCCCCTACCTCCAACAGTGTCCCACAGTACCTCCCAGCCTGCTGCAGAGCCTCCAGCCTTCTATAGTGCTCACAACCTCTGACAGGGTGCCCTAGTGTTTCCAGTGCTCCCTCCAGAAACCTCATCCCCTACGGTGCCACCAAGTCTGCCGCAGAGTCCCCTAACCCAATCCACAACCCCACTTGACAGTGGCACCCAGCTGCAGATCTCTTAGTCTCCCATAGTGCCTCCCAGGTTCCATAGTGCCCCCCAACTTCCCATAGTGCCCCCAGGTCTCTTAAGTCTCCACAGTGACCCCCCCATCCAACCTCCAACAGTGCTGCCTACACTCCTTCAGTACCCCTCAGCCTGCTGCAGAGCCTCAGCCCTCTATAGTGCCCCCCAACATCCGACAGTGTCTCACAGTGCCCCCAAACTCCCATAAGTGCCCTCTCCAGAAACCTCATCCCCTACAGTGCCACCAAGTCTGCTACAGAGTCCCCTTCCCCACAGTGACACCCATCTGCAGATCTATTAACCTTCCACAGTGCTTCCCAGGCTCCCTCAGTGCCCCCATCCCTCCCCCAGCTTGCTGCTAGTCCTCTATTCCCCCCTAAGCTTTGACTTTCTCTTAACCTTCTACAGTGCCCCCTGGCTTCCATAGTGCCCCCCAACTTCCCATAGTGAACTACGGTGCCCCCAGGCCCCCCAAGCTCCTCCAGTGCCCCCAGCCTGCTGCAGAGCCTCCAGCCCTCCATGGCCACAGTGCACCCATACCTATAACAGTTTCTAACAGTCCCCCCAACCACCTCCAGAAACCTCATCCCCTTCCAGGCCAGTAGAGTTCCCCAACCCACTCCCCAAACCCCCCAACAATGACACCCAGCCCCATCCAGAGCCTTCTAGCATTTTAATACATGCTTTGCATTTCCATACTTCCATTGTGTGAGTATAAACTCAATTGTTTTCCGTTGGGACATGCAAGGTTGTGGAAACATTGAGAGCCCCTGATCTCAGCCATCCTGTATACCTAATATAGTGCATAGGCGGCGAGCACAGCTCAGCCCGTAGTATTAGTGGACGGGTTATTTTTCCGACTCTGATCCTGCCTTGACATGACACAGCGGCGGCGGAGAAGTAACAGACAACATGAATTGTGGAAACTATGTAAGAGATAGAGACAGGAGGAGCTGATGGGAATGTTGCAGCTGTAATATATTTAGAACTCCCTGGACTGATAATAGTACGACAGGCGTCAGTGTCAGGCCAGGCAGACTTGTCTACTGTAGTTGGTAAATGAAACACTTTCATGGTGCTGCACCTTCTTATATATCTCCTCACTTTGCTTAAAGCTAAACTCTGGGGAAGAAAAAAAAACAACTTTAATTTTAATATATTTCTCAATAGCCGCAAAGGATATAAATCCACTTTGTGTGTATCAAATTACTTTTGCAAACCCAGATAGTACCCTGTAAAAGTAGCTGTGACATCATCACTGTGCCGTATATAGCCTGTGCAGAGAGCAGAGCTGTGGGAGGGACCCAGCAGGCCCCACCTACTACAGAAGACTAAAGAAAAGGGTGGAGACAAGACCAGTCATCCTGCACAAGGAGAGAGAACAGAGCTGTGGCAGGGACCCAGCAGGCCCCACCCACTACAGAAGACTAAAGAAGAGGGCGGAGACAAGACCAGTCATCCTGCACAAGGAGAGAGAACAGAGCTGTGGGAGGGACCCAGCAGGCCCCACCCACTACAGAACACTAAAGAAGAGGGCGGAGACAAGACCAGTCCCCCTGAACAAGGAGAGAGAGCAGAGCTGTGGGAGGGGCCCAGGAGGCTCCACCCACTACAGAAGACTACAGAAGAGGGCGGAGACAAGACCAGTCATCCTGCACAAGGAGAGAGAGCAGAGCTGTGGGAGGGACCCAGCAGGCCCCACCCACTACAGAAGACTAAAGAAAAGGGTGGAGACAAGACCAGTCATCCTGCACAAGGAGAGAGAGCAGAGCTGTGGGAGGGACCCAGCAGGCCCCACCCACTACAGAACACTAAAGAAGAGGGCGGAGACAAGACCAGTCATCCTTCACAAGGAGAGAGAGCAGAGCTGTGGGAGGGACCGAGCAGGCCCCACCCACTACAGAAGACTAAAGAAGAGGGCGGAGACAAGACCAGCCATCCTTCACAAGGAGAGAGAACAGAGCTGTGGGAGGGACCCAGCAGGCCCCTCCTATCACAGAAGACTAAGGGCTCATTTACACTTGGTTTGGCTTCAAAACACATTAAAGCACCTACCTCTTCAACATGCTTTTATGATGTGTTTTTTTTACGCTTCGGTGGTGCTTCAATGAAGCTTTGGTGATGCTTCAGTGAAGCTTTAGGGCTAGTATACACAAAACAAAACAAGGCTTCGGACAGGCTTTAAAAGCTCTCTGAACATCAGTCAAAGCCCCTGTCACTAAATAAAATGGTTAGCTTACAGTCCTGTTTACACCTGCTTTTGCTTGGTGCTTTGATGAGGCTTCGGTGAGGCTTTGATGGAGCTTCGATGAGGCTTCAGTGGGGCTTCGGTGAGGCTTCGGTGGGGCTTTAGTGGGGCTTCAAGCGAGCTTTGCCATAGACTTCAGTGGAGGATTTGAAGACGCTTTGAAGCACCACTGAAGCTACATGGGGTATAATTTTTGAAGTGAAGCCGAAGCAAAACAAAAGCAAGGTGTAAACATGACTGTAAACTAACCATTTCATTTAGTGACTAGAGTTCTGAGAGCTTTAACAAAGCCTGTCCGAAGCCTTGTTTTGAAGCAAGTGTAAACTAGCCATTAATGTGTGTTGAAGCCGAAGCAAGTGTAAATGAGCCCTAAGTGATGCTTCGGTGATGCTCTTTTGAAGCTTTGTTTAAGCTTGGCAGATGTGAGTGATGAGAATCCTTGCGATCTGGGTGAGAAAACGTCTTCCACCACCACCAGGCAAACATTCTACTTACCAGAAGGAATTCACACCCTTTACAGGTGGTCAGACCAATGGAAGTGTGTCTTCTGAAGGGAGACTGATCTACGGCCCGATATACTCCAATGATCGATCAGAAGAAATTGACACCCATTACAGGTGGTCAGACCAAGCGCAGATACCAATGGAAGTGTGCCTTCTGAAGGGAGACTGATCCACGGCACGATATACTCCAACGATTGATCATATGGTAAAAGATAACAAGAAGAAGGGGCTCCTCATTGCGTGGTATAAAAAAAATCCCTTTTATTCCATACGAGGCATCGGCATAAAACATAGTAAAAACACTTTGTCCAAATTAAAAAATATGCAGGTACGCCGTTTGCATTCCACCTGCGTTCCACTAGCAGAAATGACGTATTACGTGCCCTACGACCCAGCGCGTTTCGTCGGTAAGGTCTGACGTCATCAGGAGTCATGTGGTCGGATGCGTCACTTCCCTTATATATACACAGCCGCAAATTGGATATCCAACCCACTTCCATCCTTAGTAATCATTTTAAATGTTGTACTAAAAAGTTAATACATGGTTCTAGAACCAAATAAACAAAATGTTGGCACTTATATTAAATCAAAAAGTATATAATATAAAATCTATATAAAATGTATTGAAATCTATAATTATAAAAATATTGTAACAAGTGCAGCCTCTAATGGTGGACTCGATTGCTACATCGAAAAGGACCAACTTGCCTATTGCAGGGACACCATCTTGTGGATGCATAAAGTATTGCTATCTACAATTACTCATTGTAAAATACGCCATCTTGTGGATGGACATATTATAACTGTCAGAAATGGCTCTAATTAAAAACATGATATCAGGAGAGGAGTGGTTACTCATTGCCAAAAAACGCCATCTTGTAGGTAAATATAGTATGACTATCAGAAAATTGCTATAACTAAAAAGCATGAAGTAAAGAGACCTCAGCAATATTAAGATTGGGTTTCCGAAACACAGTCTGTCTAACTATTTCAGAACCCACCACAATCAGGATCCAAGTGTGGCTTCTTTTTGTGGAATTGACAGAGTTGTACCGCACTGGCGGGGAGGTAATATGAAACAAAAGATTAAAAAAAAGAAACAGAATGAATTTACAAACTTAATACTTTACATCCTGCTGGTAAAATTGCTATATTTCTAATTATTAAGTTGTGTTATGGTGTTCCAATTCAGTTCTCTCCTTACTTACTGTTTTTTAGTTATAGCAATTTTCTGATAGTCATACTATATTTACCTACAAGATGGTGTTTTTTGGCAATGAGTAACCACTCCTCTCCTGATAACATGTTTTTAATTAGAGCCATTTCTGACAGTTATAATATGTCCATCCACAAGATGGCGTATTTTACAATGAGTAATTGTAGATAGCAATACTTTATGCATCCACAAGATGGTGTCACTGCAATAGGCAAGTTGGTCCTTTTCGATGTAGTAATCAAGTCCACCAAAATCTATATAAAATGTATTGAAATCTATAATTATAAAAATATTGTAACAAGTGCACTTGTTACAATATTTTTATAATTATAGATTTCAATACATTTTATATAGATTTTATATTATATACTTTTTGATTTAATATAAGTGCCAAAAAAATGTATTTGGCTCTAGAACCATGTATTACCTTTTTAGTACAACATTTAAAATGATTACTAAGGATGGAAGTGAATTGGATATCCAATTTGCGGCTGTGTATATATAATGGAAGTGACGCATCCAACCACGTGACTCCTGGTGACGTCAGACGTTACTGACGAAACGCGTTGGGTCGTAGGGCACGTGATGCGTAATTTCCGCTAGTTGGAATGCAGGTGGAGTGCAAATGGTGTACCTGCATGTTTTTTGATTTGGGCAAAGTGGTCTTACTATGTTTTATGCCGATGCCTCGTATGGAATTATACTACGCAATAGCGTAGGAGCCCCTTCTTCTTGTTATCTTTTAACATCAATCGCTGGAGTATATCGGGCCGTGGATCAGTCTCCCTTCAGAAGGCACACTTCCATTGGTATCTGCGCTTGGTCTGACTACCTGTAATGGGTGTCAATTCCTTCTGGTGAGTTGATTGTTCGCCTGGTGGTGGAAGATGTTTTCTCACCCAGATCGCAAGGATTCTCATCACTCACATTGATAGAAGATTATGGTGGTGGTTCACGGACACTTAATTTGATTTTAATTTTCTTTGGATATTATATGGACATTTTCCTTAGTGCTTCACATAGGTTGGACTTGACGGACTTTTGTCTTTTTTCAACCTCACCTACTATGTAACTTTATTTTTTTTATGAATTTTCACTTTTTCTGCATCTTTATTTTTTATGTATGCATATTTGGGTACTTAGCGCGCGGTATGAAATTTATTTGATTTCTTCAACACATCATTAGACCTTTGGTCTCACTACCAGCTGCTCCCTAAAAAAGTTATTTAACACAATTTACATTTATTCATGTTAATTATTTTCCAGGGTGCGCAGCTTATAGGTTTCCCCTATTTTTTTTTCAAGCTTGGCAGATGCCCTGTGTGTGTGTGTGTGTGTGGATATCTCATACCTGCAATTTCTCCAAAACAAAGCGAAGCTAAAGCTGAATTAAAGCCTCTTAAAAACCACAGGTACTTCAAGCGAGGTTTGCCATAGACTTCTATGGAGGCTTTGAAGACACTTTGAAGCATCACTAAAACGACATGGGGTATAATTTTTGAAGCAAAGCCAAAGCAAAGCAAAAGCAAGGTGTAAACAGGACTGTAAGCTAACCATTTTATTTAGTGACAAGGGCTTTGACTGGTGTTCAGAAAGCTTTAACAAAGCCTATCCGAAGCCTTGTTTTGAAGCAGGTGTAAACTAGCCCTAAAGGGAGGGACCCAGCAGGCCCCACCCACTAGAGAAGACTAAAGGAGGGAGACAAGACCAGTCTCCCTGCACAAGGAGAGAGAGCAGAGCTGTGGGAGGGACCCAGCAGGCCACACCCACTACAGAAGACTAAAGAAGAGAGCGGAGACAAGACCAGTCATCCTGCACAAGGAGAGAGAGCAGAGCTGTGGAAGGGACCCAGCAGGCCACACCCACTACAGAAGACTAAAGGAGGGGGCGGAGACAAGGCCAGTCCCCCTGCACAAGGAAAGAGAGCAGAGCTTTGGGAGGGACCCAGCAGGCCCCACCCACTACAGAAGACTAAAGGAGGGGGCGGAGGCAAGGCCAGTCCCCCTGCACAAGGAAAGAGAGAAGAGCTTTGGGAGGGACCCAGCAGGCCCCACCCACTACAGAAGACTAAAGGGCTGCCCAATGCGCAATTCACTTGAATGGGCTGCCCAATGCGCATCTGTCGCCTGAAAAGAAGCTACTGTTCCATTTCGGGGGACAAGCTTCCTGGGAGCTTTAAAGGCGTGATTTGCCGCGATCGCTGCGCGACAGGATATACAATGTGGCCCTCGTAGTGAAAAGTTTGGAGACCTCTGGTCTAGATCATGCAATCCGCTTAAGTTTAGCCTTAGAAAAATAGCTGCCAGGTACATCCACTGTAAGACAATGCAAGAGTTAATTTCTAACTATGTGCAAAGCATCCTTGAACAACACCTTTATCTTATCTGTGTAACATATGGTATACCCTAAATATAGCCAATCACAGGCTGATATGGGATGTATGTACATAGCTTGTTGCATGAGAGGTTATGGTCTTTCCAGGTAAACACAGGTGTCACAAGTGAACGATTGCTCATATCAGGAATTGCAGGGTAACTACAGCCAAAAATATAAATACACTGCAAGAGCCTATACATAGGGAGTGGAATACTTGACAAAGAATATGTAAACACAAAAACAACCACCCCCCTCCCCCCATTCAAGAGAATGACAGCTCTTTCCACAGCTTGCAGACTTTGTGTCACTGCCCCGCCTACTGTCTGCTCTTAGTGTAACAGAAGGTTATGTTACTGGCTGCAGAACTCTTTTTCTTCCACAAGATGGCAGTAGCAAGTATGCTTTAATTTGCTTGTGACTGACCTTAGGCTGTGCCAGGGGCCCTTAGGGGGCCAGGTGTCCATTAGGGGCGCACGGCGGCTGCCCCCCCCCTCCAATGCGTCCGGCCCCTATGCAGGACGCCAGATGCATGAATTCCAATGGGGGGGGGGGGGGTTTGAAGTATGTGATTAGAGGCTCTAATTGGCTTAAAAAAGGGTGGGCTCAGGTTGCAGAGCATTACGGACTGAGCTCACCCTGTTGTGGGACATTGGTGAATAAATATTCGCTATTTTCACACTGATTCTCCTCCCGGTCAATCAGGAAGCGGGGCTGAGACCTGTTTCCTGATTGGTCTAAGTGAGAAGTGTTCCGTTTGGCCGCCAAGGAGGAGGGAGGAGATGGAAGCCACTGTGATGCCCACGGAGGAGAGCAGGGGAAGGGGAAGCCGCACATGATGCCCGTCGCCTGCCTGCCATAGATAGAATAAGTGCTCCGGACTCGACCAACCGGAGGGGGGTTACCCGGCTGACCGCCACCACTGTGTGGCACTCTGGGAGATGTAGTCTGGAGAAGGATCTGAGCCACGCCCATCACTGGGAAACCAACTACAACACCCAGTGATATCCGAGAGCAGGAGGGGTCTGATAAAAGGAAAAGAGCAGGGGAGTTGGGAAGTGCACCAACCGGAGAGAGGATGGGAGAAGAAGCGCTGTGTTGTGTTGAGTTTCACTGGACGTTGCCATAGCTCCCAACTGTCCCTGATTTTGAGGGAATGTCCTTGATTCGGAACAAAGTCCCTCTGTCCCTCCTCATTTGTCCCTCATTTTGGTCTGATCTTTATAGTTGTATCTAAAATTGACTTTTTGCTGAATTTTAGCACTAATCGCTTTATTAGTGTCACTTGTTCCCAGAAAGTGTCAAAAATTTCAGTTAGTGCCTGATTGTCCACCGCAATATCGCATTTCTGCTATAGGTTGCTGATTGCCACCATTACTAGTAAAAAATCAATAAATAAATACAAATTCCAGTATATATCCCATAGTTTGTAGACGCTATAACTTTTGTGCAAACCAATCAATACAGTATATACTTATTGGGATTTTTTTTTACCAAAAATATGTAGCAGAATACATATTGGCCTAAATTAATGAAGAAATTCGATTTTCTTTTGATTTTTTAATTATTGGATATTTTTTATACCAGAAAGGAAAAAAATATATATATGTTTTTTAAATTGTTGGCTTTTTTCTGTTTATAGCAAGTAAAAAACACAGGAAATTATCAAATACCACCAAAAGAAAGCTCTATTGGTTGTGAAAAAAAGGACATTCACTTAATTTATGTACAGCATTGCATGACCGCGCAATTGTCATTTAAAATGATGCAGCGCTGTATCACAAAAAATGGCCTGGTTACAGGAAGGGGATACATTTTCCGAAGGTCAAGTGGTTAAAAAAGTATATTTCATATACTTCATATATTTTTTATTTTCATATACTTTATATATTTCATATTCTAAAACCCAGTGGGTTTTAGAATGGTTCCAATAGTTCCACACACCACCAAAAGAAAGCCCTATTTGTGGAAAAAAAAAAACAACATTAATTTCATTTATGTACAGCGTTGCATGACCGCGCATATTGTAATTTTAAATAACGCAGTGCCGTATCCCCAAAAAAACAGCCTGGTCATGAAGGGGGGTAAATCTTCTGGAGTTCAAGTGGTTACTTTCATTTCGTGCCCTGCTGACAACGGTTTCACTCAACAGGAAGTCAAGGACCCTATGACTAAGCCTTGGTGGCCGGGACGAAACGCGTAAGAGTCATAGTTTGGCAGAGACATGTAAGGTTACTTCTAAGCAGCATGGGCTGGTCGAGAGCGACGGTTCTTTCATTTATGTGTCTGTCACTTTCTGAATTAGTATATGAACACGCTGCCCCCCCCCCCCCGCGCTCCTTAAGGATCTAGGGAAGAGGTTCCTCTTTACCTTTGAGTGACGCCACAAGCATTTTTACTCAGGTTGCAGGAAGTCATGGAAAAATTTGCAACAGTTTCACCAGTGTTGCAGATTTTAATAGGTCGCGGCTGTTCTCTTTCGGCCTAGGAGTCTCGTTCTTCCTGCTGCAGCAAGGGGAGACTTGTGCCTTTTAAAAAAAAAAAAACGTCCCTCTACAAAATAAATGAGATTTGAACAAACAGAGCACTGCGCACCCCCAGCTTCAAAGAGAAACTAACTGTCTACAAGCTAATGTGACTCGCCGTGCCGCATGACAAAATTCAGGGCTAGATTGATAACAATTTGCGGAATAATTTTTATCATTTATTTTATAAATCATGATATACTATATTTATCAATTATTTTATAAAATATTTAAATAATCAATAATTCCCCCACAAAATCAACTTCATCAAGACTTAATAAACTTGCAGGCATTCACCAAATATGGTGACATCCATGCCTAAAGGTGCTTATCGATCCTCTATAAAAAAAAAGGAAAAAAAATTGATATAAAATAGAACACATTTAGTAATCACAAAGTATTATTAAAGTCGTGGTGAATAATGCATTGGCCCCATGGGGCCCCCCTCTTTTTTAAACTTTTTAATGTTGACGATCTAGCATGCTTTGATATTAAATGGTTAAGTAATAGCAATGTGTTGTGCAGTGGGCTTTTTGCTGGGTCTCCTCCTTTGTTTTACAGGGATTCGCTACACGGGGCTTGTTGCTGGGGTGAAGAGGAATTTGCCGGCTGGAGTTGCTGGGCAAGAAGTATGCAGGGTACTTGCCGGATTGGTGTCTGGACTTTCGGCAGTAGATCAGTCAGCCAATTACAATGTGCCTGTCCCTTTATCGTCACCTGTCGCCTCGGAACCTCAGCAGAATCCTTCTGTGGTGACCGGTGAGCCCACCTGTATTGTCACCGATCAGTCCGGGGGGGTTAGGTCACTGGCGTTCTAGGTTAACTTCAGATGACTAGCAATCCTTTATATGTAAGGATTGCTTGAGTTTTGTAAGACTGAGCAGGTTTATGGTTAAAGGGTAAGTTCACCTTCTCAGGGAAAATGAAAAGGTGAACTAGCTGTAAATATCAAGGTCACCGCTCTGAACCCCTCTGCACATAGCGGCCATGGTGCCCCGTGCCGCCGGTGTAGCGGTCCATACACCACAATACACAGCCCATGAGTGAGTATCCTACGTAGTGCTCTAAATGGCAAGTGCTCATTGATCACCGCAGCCACATGTCCACTTTAAAGGGCAAGTTCACCATTTAATGAAAAATGAAAAGGTGATCTAACTCTACACCAGCCTTTTTCAACCAGGGTGCCTTGGCAAAATGACTAAAAATCGGCCAAAAATTGTATACAAGCTTGGTGGGTGGGTGAAACAAAACCACAGATTTTCAATTTTCACCATTATGACCTTCTAGCTGCCGACTTCCTAATGACCAGTGACATCATTAGTTGATAAGGAGGATGTCAGTCACCTGCATCGCATCCTTGTTTGACCCTTCCTTTCCTCTTTCTATCAGCTTTGGGGTCACATTAGCTAAGTGATGGAGAAAAACTGAGAGAGAAGAGAAACGTTGGAATACTAGTCAGTACCAGTTTTCAAAAGTGTATTTGCTTTGGAAGAATAAATCTTTAACGTTGGGTGTCCTACGTGTGGATATTGCTGAATTTTTAAGAATAGTTTTTACATTTTAGAATGGGCTGCCTCAAGACTGTCCATAACTTTGGAGGGTGCCTCAAGACTGTCCATAATTTTGGAGGGTGCCTCAAGACTGTCCATAATTTTGGAGGGTGTCTCAAGATTATCCATCATTTTGGAGGGTACCTCTAAACTGTCCATAATTTTGGAGGGTGCCTCTAAACTGTCCATCATTTTGGAAGGTACCTCAAGACTGTCTATAATTTTGGAAGGTGCCTCAAGATTATCCATAATTTTGGAGGGTCCCTCTAAACTGTCCATATTTTTGGAGGGTGCCTCAAGACTGCCCATATTTTTGGAGGGTGCCTCAAGACTGTCCATAATTTTGGAGGGTGCCTCAAGATTATCCATAATTTTGAAGGGTGCTTCTAAACTGTCCATATTTTTGGAAGGTACCTCAAGACTGCCCATATTTTTGGAGGGTGCCTCAAGATTGTCCATAATTTTGGAGGGTGCCTCAAGATTATCCATAATTTTGGAGGGTGCCTCTAAACTGTCCATATTTTTGGAAGGTACCTCAAGACTGCCCATATTTTTGGAGGGTGCCTCAAGATTGTCCATCATTTTGGAGGGTGCCTCAAGACTTTACATAATTTTAGAGGGTGTCTCAAGATTTTCCATAATTTTGGAGGGTGCCTCTAGACTGTCCATGATTTTGGAGGGTGTCTCAAGATTGTCCATAATTTTGGAGGGTGCCTCTAGACTGTCCATGATTTTGGAGGGTGCCTCACGACTGTCCATAATTTTGGAGGGTGCCCTTAAGACTGTCCAAAAACTTGACTGAAAAATGGTTAAGAAACCCTGCCCTACATTATGATACGCAGCCCTGATTTGGGCATTTTTCATAATGCTTGCAATGACAAGCACTCAGTGATCAGCACAGCCATGTGACCATGCTGACCAATGAGAAGAACATCTGAGGCTTCTTCTTCTGGTACTGTGCCCCGGAAAAAAGAAGCACTTCTCACTTGTCAGAGTGGTCATGCGGCTGGGCTGAGCAATGAGTGCTTGTCATTGCAAGCATTATGATAAATGCCCATCCAGGGCCGTGTATCACGGTGTATGGACCACTACACTGGCAACATGGGGCATCAATGGGGTTAAGAGGGGCAGCCAGGATAATTGGAGTTAGACCCCAATTTCATTTTTTGTGAAAAGGTGAACTTACCCTTTAAAGTGCCAATGAAGATATTTGCCAGCACACCATGGATCTTCAAGTTGAGTCCAGATGTTTTTTTATTGAAGTATGATCACATCACAAACAAAGTGCAACGTTTCGGAGTGACAAAGGAGACCTTCCTCAGTCATGAACTTGAAGATCGGAGAAGTGCTGGCAAATATCTTCATTGTGGCTTTCATGACCCAGCCTCTGGCAGAGACAAGAAGCAAAGATCTGTAGTAAAAAACAGAACATAGTACACATTAAGCCTCGTACACACCACTAGTTTTTTTTTTTTTAGTTCAACCCAGCGTGTTGAACTGATAGCTCTGGTAAGAGTCGCTTTACTAACACACCCCCTGCCAGAACACTCTGGTCAGCGCTCTCAGCCATTGGCTGATCGAGAGCAAGTCGACAGACTTTTTTCGGTCACGAGCTTCTGTCGCAGCGGTTGGATTATTGCTTTAACCAGGGGCGGACTGACAACACATGGGCCCCCCGGGAAATAGGAGATTATGGGGCCCCCAGGCAATCAGAGATTATGGGGCCACACAGTATACACACACACAGTATACAATCATACAGTATACACAGACATGTTTCTATTGGCTGAGAAGGTACTGGAGAGGTGGGGCAACTATTATCTCTGGATTTTTAGACCAAAAGGATGTCGGTAAGGGACATTTCAAAAACAGATGTAAAAAAAAAACACAGATTTTTACATACTGTCCCTGGTTTTACTGAGGCTGGCAACCCTGATGGGGCCCCCTAGTGGCCCGGGGCCCTCGGGCAGTGCCCGAGTGGCCGAATGGTCAGTCCGCCCCTGACATTTCAAAAACAGATGTAAAAAAAAAACACAGATTTTTACATACTGTCCCTGGTTTTACTGAGGCTGGCAACCCTGATGGGGCCCCCTAGTGGCCCGGGGCCCTCGGGCAGTGCCCGAGTGGCCGAATGGTCAGTCCGCCCCTGGCTTTAACTGCAGTGTTTACAAGACTATTCATGTGGGTAAAGCAGGAAGACCCTCCAACTGCCTTTAGTTTCAGGAAGCCATTGCAAGAGCCTATCTCAGTATCTACGGAGCAGAAAATGGTAATAATCTGATATGAAGTTGCTAAAATCTGCACAATATAATTTTTTTTTTAACCTTTGACCAAAGTGGAGTTTCCCTTTAAAACCGCATGAGACAGCAAGCTAGCAGAGAGATATTGTTAAAGATAAAAAGGTTATTTTTAAAATTAATCTCAATTCGCCATGGCATCTCCAGCAGAAAATGACTTAAGTGCTTAACTTGAACATATTAATCCTTTCCCATAACAGATGGACGTACTGGACTTATATGTCAATGGTTGATAATGACTTGTCTCAGTAAAGTCAGCAGCAATTGTCGTAACAATAACTTGTAGATATTAATCAATAAATACAGCCGTGGGTTATGGCTTACAGTCCGGTTGCGGGAATCCATCAAATGCGTTGTTTGTGTACCTCATGCAGTAAACATCCTCGAGCATCAAATACAGTTGGAAAGATTAAATCGATTAACCAACAACCATCAAGAAATAATTCAGGGTTCAACAAAACTAAAAAGAATATATTACAAATATATAGCCAAAATCAGGGGAGGGCTGGCAGCCTTAAGCCTGGGGGGCAAGTCCAGTCGAGTGGCCCATTGTACCACCGAAGCAGCCCACCATCCATGCCCACTGGGTTTTTTAACATGTATTTATGTTATGAAGCAAGACAAATATGACATAGCAATGACAGCATGACCCGATCTTGGTAAAGAGCTGTGGATCTCTGCAGCTCCTCCAGAGTTCCCATGGACCTCTTGGCTCTTCTCTGATGAATGCTCTCCTTGCCCGGCCTGTCAGTTTAGGTGGACGGTCATGTCTTGGTGGGTTTGCAGTTGTGCCATACTCTTTCCATTTTTGGATGATGGATTGAACAGAGCTCCGTGAGATGGTCAAAGCTTGCGATAATGTTTTATAACCAAACCCTGCTTTATACCTCTCCACAACTTTATCCCTGACCTGTCTGGTGTGTTCCTTGGCCTTCATGATGCTGTTTGTTCACTAAGGTTCTCTAACAAACCTCTGAGGGCTTCACAGAACAGCTGTATTTATACAGAGATTAAATTACACACAGGTGGACTCTATTTACTAATTAGGTGACTTCTGAAGGCAATTGGTTCCACTAGATTTTAGTTAGGGGTTTTAGAGTAAAGGAGGACTTTTACCCGGTTCCTGACCGGTGCACATAGATGTACGTTGGCAGAATGGCAAGGCTGGGCAAATGGGCGTACTTGTACGTCCCTTTAAATTTGCCACGTGCCATTGTACGCGTGCCGGCCGCGACCTCCGTGAGTTGGGTCGTGGTTCCTGCAGACTCAATCGCCGCGGGGATACCCGCAATTGCCGCACAGGGAGGAAGAACGGGAAGATGCTAATGTAAACAAGCATCTCCCCGTTCTGCCTGGTGACAGTAACACTGATCTCTGCTCCCTGTGATCAGGAGCAGAGATCAGTGACGTTTCACACGTAGCCACGCCCCCCACAGTTAGAAACACCCCCCAGGACATTCTTAACCCCTACACTGCCCCCCTAGTGGTTAACCCCTTCACTGCCAGTGTCATTTACACAGGAATCAGTGCATTTGTATAGCACTGATTGCTGTATAAATGACAATGGTCCCACAAATGTGTGAAAAATGTCCGATGTGTCGGTCATAATGTCGCAGTCACGATAAAAATCGCTGATCGCCGCCATTACTAGTAAAAAAAAAATTATTAATAAAAATGACATAAAACTATTCCCATTTTGTAAACGCTATAACTTTTGCGCAAACCAATCAATAATCCCTTATTGCCATTTTTTTTTTACCAAAAATATGTAGAAGAATACGTATCGGCCTAAACTGAGGGAAAAAAAAAATAAATTTTATATATTTTTTGGGGATATTTATTATAGCAAAAATTAAAAAAATAATGCGTTTTTTTTCAAAATTGTCGATCTTTTTTTTTTTTGTTTATAGCGCAAAAAATAAAAACCTCAGAGGTGATTAAATACCACCAAAAGAAAGCTCTTTTTATGGGGGAAAAAAAGATGTAAATTTTGTTTGGGTGCCACGACCGCGTAATTGTCAGCTAAAGTGGCGCAGTGCCGAATCGCAAAAAGTGCTCTGGTCTTTTGCCAGCAAAATGGTTTGGGGCTTAAGTGGTTACAAATACGCCACAAGTTTTCGCATATTTATATGAAAAAAAAAAACATTTTGAAAGTCATTTGTTATTTTACTTCCACTTCACAAATTTGTGTCACTTTGTGTTGGTCTATCACATAAAATCATCAATAAAATACATTTATGTTTTTGGTTGTAACATGACAAAGTGTGAAACATTTCAAGGGGTATGAATACTTTTTCAAGGCACTGTATATACAAAATATATATATATATATATATATATATTTTGTAATTCGGTCTTTTTTCATATTTTAGCAAAAAATGTAACCCCCCAGTTGTGATTAAATACCACCAAAAAGAAAACTCCCATTTGTGTGGAAAAAAAGGACAACAATGTAATATGGGTATAGTGTTGCTTGACCCACGCAATTGTCATTCAGAGCCCAGGTTCACACTGACATCGGGAATGAAATCGAGCGAATTCAGCTGAACTATTGAACGATTTCATACTCGCATGTCAGTCCCGACTTTGGGGTGCGATTTCAGAGACATCTGTGCGGGTTCCTGTACAAATGTCTATTGAAATCACACTCCAAAGTTGCCAAAAGTAGAACAGAAAATACTTTTGGGAATCGGTGTGACACCACAAGTGGAATCGATGCAGCGTTGGCCTCGGGTTGCCACCTCATCCCTTTAAACCCGAACACATATTAATTACACGGGTTTTGTGACTGATTAAGGTGGTAATTAAACTCACTTGGTGCACTATCTGCATTTAATTAGCCTCAGAACCCGTGTAATTCATATGTGTTCGGGTTTAAAGCCGGGTTCAGACTGCTGTGATGCGGGAGATCGGATATGATTCGCACCGCACTGCAGTGCAAATCATATGCGATCTCTGTGCGATGCGATTTCAGCCATACAGATAGTATGGCTGAATTTGCATCGCATTCGGCCCAAACTCGCACAGGACCCTTTTTTTTGGTCTGCAGCAGAATCGGATCGCATGGGTGTTCTCACCATGCGATCCGATTCCTGTCCGAGTTTGCAGATCGCACTGCGATATGCGAGCTGATATGGGGGTGTCATTAACATTTCACTGACACTCCCAGCAGCTCGCATAGGGCAGTGTGAACTGCCGGCGGGAGACATGCGGTGCGGGAACCCGCAGTAGATTCGCAGCGTTCCCGCACCACAGCAGTCTGAACGGAGCCTAAAGGGATGAGGTGGCAAATCTAGGCGTTGCACCGATTCGGATGGTGCCATCGCCGGTAAATGCCACTGAATTGGCATGCAATTTGACATATCAAATTGCATGCCAAATCGCTCCAATGTGGACCTGGGTTTAATGTAAGAGCACTGAAAATTGTAAATTGTCCTGGGCAGGAAGGGAGTGAAAGTGCCTGGCAGGCAAGAGGTTAAATGATAAGGCTGAGGAAGAGACAGAGTAGGAAGGAAGAGAGGGAGGGGGGGAGAGTCTGGTCACAGCTCACTCACTTGCACAATCCTAGCAGGAGGCTCACTGGCTCAGTGTCTTCATGTTTATGATGGGACGTTGTGGCTGCTGACTTTAAAGTTTCCCGCCCACATATCTCCTTCACACAGCACACGGGCTGCATCGAGTGTGGGCGGGCACAGGGAGAGAGGGGCGGGAAGAGGCAGAGCTGATCGTTCTCCCATTAGTGTAGACTAGAGGAGGGCTGTACTGTGTACTCTGCAAAACGGAACACACTCTCTGCCCAGGCTGTGACAGGTGTAGCCAACATCCCTGCCACAGGACAGGACACATCGCAGCTGCAGCACCGGATGGAGGGATCACAAATATAGGATCCAGCCCCCCCCCCCCCCCCCCCCCCCTGCTGCCCGAGCAGTAGCACTTGCTGGTCCGGAAACTGCACATGCGCAGTTCTAATCTGGCCACACAGCGGCCCTTTTACAGGCAATCAGAGCAGCCCGGGGGGAAATTGCCACTCTGCCCCCCGGCCCAGCCCGCCCCTGGCCAAAATTTTCCAGGACTAACTACTGAGAAGACCAGATACCTCTACCACTTATTATTTAACCTTCAGTACCACCTCTAGAACTGGATAACTACAGGCCCAAACTATACCCCACTACTCCAACTTACAGACCAAGACTGGTCAGAACACGAGGAACCACCTTTAGAATTGGATAACTACAGGCCCAAACTATACCCCACTACTCCAACTTACAGACCAAGACTGGTCAGAACACGAGAAACCACCTCTAGAATTGGATACCTACAGGCCCAAACTATACCCCACTACTCCAACTTACAGACCAAGACTGGTCAGAACACGAGGAACCACCTCTAGAATTGGATACCTACAGCCCCAAACTATACACCACTACTCCAACTAACAGACCAAGACTGGTCAGAACACGAGGAACCACCTCTAGAATTGGATACCTACAGCCCCAAACTATACACCACTACTCCAACTTACAGACCAAGACTGGTCAGAACACGAGGAACCACCTCTAGAATTGGATACCTACAGGCCCAAACTATACCCCTCTACTCCAACTTACAGACCAAGACTGGTCAGAACACGAGGAACCACCTCTAGAATTGGATACCTACAGGCCCAAACTATACCCCACTACTCCAACTTACAGACCAAGACTGCTCAGAACACAAGGACACATATAAGGGCTCTATGATTTGCTCAAGACAGGGTAATAGAGTTAAAATTATTCTACCATGTTCACTATGTAAGCGCCATACTCCTTAAAATGTGCCTATGCTCCTTCTCAACCTCATCTTTCCATTAAAATCTGGGGACCATTAGTTGTGTCTACTTACACATTCAATACTCTGAAACCACGTTTCTGAGTTAATCCATCCCAAATGTTTTGCTGCACCTTGGTTCCTGAATGCTGTTATCATGACATGTTTCATTTGTCTAGATCAGCTTTTTTTCAACCAGGGTTCCCAGGTACCCTGGAGTTCCTTCAGGTCTCTCCAGGGGTGCCTTGGCAAAATGCCTAAAAATTGCCCAAAAAAAATGTATACAAGGCGGTGGGTGGATGAAGCCTGCCTTTTAGTTGCACAAAGCCACAGATTTTCATTGTACACCATCCATTACCGTCAAACCTGCCAACCTCCTAACCATCAATGATATCATCATTTGATAAAGGAGGATGTCAGTTGCTTGCATATTAGGCTTGTTTGATCCTCCCTTGCCTCTATCCATTAGCTTTGGTGTCTCATTAGTTAAGTGATGGAGAAACACTGAGGGAGGAGAGAAACATTCGAATACTAGACGGTACCAGTTTGCAAAAGTGTATTTGTTTTGGAAGAATAAATCACCTTTAACGTTGGTTGTCCTACATGCAGTGATGCTGCTGCATTATGTAAAACTATTAAATCATTTTTACATTTTAGAATGGGGCGCCTCAAGACTGTGCATAATTTTGAAGGGTGCCTAGAGATTGTCCATGATTTTAAAGGATGCCTTGATTGAAAAAAGGTTGATAGACCCTGGTCTAGATCAGTCATTCTCAACCAGGGTTTCATGTAACCCTAGTGTTCCTCCATTGGTGTCCAGGGCTTCCTTGAGCTGTGGCTGATTGAACCCTTCCCACCCCAATTTTATAGTGCCCAGAGGCGGACTGACCATTCGGCCACTCGGGCACTTCCCGAGGGCCCCGGGCCACTAGGGGGCCCTATCAGGGTTGCCAGGGTCAGTAAAACCAGGGACAGTATGTAAAAATCTGTGTTTTTTTTACATCTGTTTCTGAAATGTCCCTTACCGACATCCTTTTGGTCTAAAAATCCCAAAGCCCCACCTCTCCAGTACCTTCTCAGCCAATAGAAACATGTCTGTGTATACTGTGTGTACATGTATGTGTATATTGTGTGATTATATACTGTGTGTGTATACTGTGTGGCCCCATAATCTCTGATTGCCTGGGGGCCCCATAATCTCCTATTGCCCGGGGGCCCCATTAGTTGTCATGTCCGCCCCTGATAGTGCCTGAACAGTTCTTGGGCCAATGCCACTTGGCAGAGCTAGTGGCATGGCATCAATAAATTTTTTATCTACCCACCAATCTCACCAACATTATAAGGGTTGGATTCTTCCCACTAGCCACCAATATAGAATGGATTTTTCCCACTGATCTCTTACGAATTGGTATTAGTAGGGGTCCCCTGAGACCTAAAAACTACCTAAAAAAAGAAACCTAAAAACGAAAAACCCCAGAGCAACCTAAAAAAGGTTCCTCTGGGGTAAGAAGGCTGCACAAGCCTGGTCTAGATATTCCATTATCTGCTTCTGTACAATAAAACGTGAGAGAGTAATAAAGTGTAATTCAAGTCTAGATCTAACTAAGCTTAAAATTGATCCCACCTCCTTCTAACTACCCTGTACAAGGAAGATACACATACTTACCTATTCTCTGGGCACTCTGATCCGTTCGCATGATCTCTCCAGCGGCCAGCTCCAGGGGAGAAGAGAGATTGCCGACAACAGATGGAATGCCTGGGTAGTGACATTACCCATAGGCTTACTACAGGGCATCCATTGTCGGTTGTCCCTCCGCTCCCCTGAAGCCTGGCGCTGGGAGCCAATCACATACCTGGACCGATGCCCCTTGAGATTCGTAAGTATAAGCATCTTCCTTTTACAGGGTAGTTAGAATAGGAATTACGAGGGGTGTGGGAACTGTTTTAAGCTTAGATCTAGCTTGGACTTCCGCTTTAAGCTTGTTGTGCTTATATTACTGTAGTCTAATACTGACTAAAAATCAATAAAAACTATCTTAAAAAAATACAGGACTGTGATGGAAATTGGAAGGGACTGAAGGAAGACTGATGCAAAATACAGATATGTAGGAAGAGTGTCCTAAAAGAACATCATAGGCCTGCTGAGGTTGACTTTTTCCATAGAAAGTGCAGGCAACCCTTCACACGCGGTAACTGCCACCACATTATTTTAATAGAAATACGCACCATTCACATCATCTGTTGTTGCGATTCTGACCTTTAAAAATGTCTGTACCATTCGCTGCCATACTGTCATGGAAAATTTTATTAATGTATGTTGTCAGATGCCCCCCAGTGTCGGTTTTGCTGTAATGCGCTCATCGGCGCGTATTCGCACATAAAGACGCTGGCGGAAGACCATTGGCTTCGTAAACCTTCCTATGGACACTGCAGATGTGTTTGCTGGTTTAAGGAAGTTCATTTGTGCCTCACCGGGAGACTGGCCACTTCCCGATGACGGCATTGATAGCTTCAAGCAAACATCCCTGTGTACACTGGAACTTTAGCATAACGGTATAAATATTGTGGCCCACGGAGCCATAGTTTTATATTGTTCGTTGTCATTGAAAGCAGTTTAGACGGTTTGTACATCACTGCTTAGTCTGTTTGAATGTATACATCTGTGATTGGTTCTTTTGAAGGAAAACAATTGTCCCTGTATTGTAGTCCCTGTATTGTATTTCCTTATATGGTCATTCACATCCTGGGTGAATGAGATGAGGCCACATCCTTTGTGGGAGGGGTTTAGCTGTTGGAGGCAAACCCCTGAGGGTGTGGCTTGGAATGTTTTCTAAATAAAAGAGTTCACTGAGCTGGGACAGGAAGGATGATGCTGACCGAGGCTGAGATGAACATGTAAGAATACTTGCTGTTGATGGCTGTTTACTGGGCAATGGGGAACCAGGGGCTTAGATGGGAAGCAGCCAGACTGTGGTGGTGATGGATGGAATGCTTGGCTGGTGAGGTTTGGATGCTGATGATGAGAGGATGACGTGAAGCTGCTGGTAATGTCTGTTTATGGGAGCTGGGGATCCAGGGAGGCATACGATCAGAGGGTGCATTATATTATAAGATTGAAAGGCGCTTATTAGCGCAAGAGTGTGGCGAAATTTGGCCACTACAGTTAAAATGGCGGGTCAGGTGTTTAAGGGGCAAACAGGGCTTTCCCTCTACACAGGCAGAGAGGGGGAGAGAACAGAGCACAGTCCAATACACGTTTGTTGTCCTGAGACAAATGGGGTGCGTTTTCTCTGCCTGATGCATTGGGAAAGTTTAGCTTTGCAAAAAGAACAAATGTTTTGTCTTTTGGTATAATGCCGCAATTTTGATCGTGTGTGTGTGTGTGTGTGTGTATGTATGTATGTATGTATGTATGTGTGTGTGTGTGTGTGATCGTGTGTGTGTGTGTGTGATCGTGTGTGTGTGTGTGTGATCGTGTGTGTGTGTGTGTGATCGTGTGTATGTGTGTGATCATGTGTATGTGTGGGGAGAAGGATTGGCTTGTTATGGAAGTTGATGCCACAGTGAGTAACTTTAGGGGTTTAACAAGAAGTGTATGTTTTAAGTTGTGCTTTTTCATGTAACTAACACTTTTAAATGTGAGTTAGCCTAAAGTGTTTGTCTATGCGTTAAATGTGATGTCCCATTTGTGTCCGATTGTGTGGGGAGAAGGGTTGGCTAGTAGGGAAGCTTGTGCTAGTTTTGGCGGGAACAACTGCTTTGCATGCGTTAACGACGCCATTTTGTACCCTGGCTTTCATCTGCCATTTCCTTCTGTTGTTGTTTCATTGGATAGTATATGTTACTAAGTGTGCATTCTCAATTGTGCGGTGAGATACTTTTTAGTGGAACTGTTCCTAAAGTGTATGTTTTAAGTTGTGCTGGGCCTTCCTATAGGGGAAGGGGCAAACATCATTCCTTTGTGTGTGAAACCATGTGCTAGTTTCGGCGGGAAAAAATCCCTCATGTTGTAGCCTAGCCTTTGTCTATTATAGGCTAGCTGTTTTCGTTTGGCGGGAAAAACTCCATCTTGCTGAAGTCTGGCCTTTGATATGGTTTTTTTCATCGGCCATCTTGTTGTATCTGCTGTGTTCAGCCTTTGGTGCAGATTTTCCTTTTTAAGTGAATTCTATTTTTTTGTACTTTTTACATATTTTTAAGTAAAGCTTTTGCGTTTTCTGTATTGAATTTTGATTTCCATTTGAATCTAGACTGGGTTTGTGTATAGTGAAACTAGCTTTGCAAGTGTGTGGGAGTGTCTCAAATGGTAGTTCATTGTTCTTTTTAGGCTTGTATTGTTTAAGCCTGCACTTGAAAATCTCTCTCCCTCCCTCTTTCCTCTTCATTGATATTTAAATTAACCAGTTTGATGAGTTTCGATGTATCCACAGGAGGGAAGGGGCTTTTGATTGTTTGTGGCCTACAGTGGAAGGGAAAGGCTTTGATTGCACTGTTGTGTGGTATTCTGGTCTCAAAACTTGTGGTTTGATTTCCCAGGGGATATGAGTCAAGGGGGATTTTAACATGGGGGTTTAATTCCACCCACTCCAGGAAAAAAGTTTTTTTTTATTTGCTGATGCTAGCCATAGATTTTTCTAATGTCTTGATAGACAAAATATGATGCTATTATAGACTCCCCCTCCCCCTCCCTCTTCCTGTTCAGGTGTGCAACAGGAAGTTGATGAGAGGGGCCTGGGGTCTTTTGAATTAGGACAAAATCTTTTTGATTTTTAAAGTAAATTAAGGTTTATATTGTAATACAGTTTTGGGGAGGCATTAAAGTTATTGTAATATCAAGGTACAGAGAGAAGCCATAATATTTGTTTTGAATAGTGGAGGATTTCATGGTGTTTTGTAGTTTGTCTGACAACACATTTATGGGGCTGCCGATAACCGGTAGTAGAGCATGTAAATGTGAGGATTAGTACGCTAGCACACCAGGAGGCCGTGTATAATAATCGGAAAACGCTGGGTGCCAGTACTGTAAAAATGAGGCGCTAAGCAGTACTGATCCGAAAATTAGTGCAAGGTGCCCTGGACGCAGGGACACTTCATAAGCGATTCGAATCGTCATGGGTAATGTTGGCCATCCATGCGTTGGAGATAAAAAAATAAGGCTCCACACCAGTCAGACAGCTGCCTTACACATGAGATCTGGGTTTGGGTCTCCGGACATGAGACCCCTTAAAGTGTGACATATATGGTCAGAGGGTACAGTAAGGTGTATTCCTTTGGAAGGTATTTTTGATGTCTGGTGGTACGACACCCCAGAATAAAAAAAATATTTTGGAAGTAGTTCAGTTTTGGCTTCAGAAATCTGTAATGATGAGTGCGTTGATGGATGTGTAGTACATGATTTTGTGATTCTCAGAGGAGGAACTGTGCTTAAAATCCAGATGCACATTCCAGAAATTTGTGTGGCTGGTCCATACAATATTCTGAGATGTTCTCATGTCTGTCCCATTGTATGTAGTTTTTTTTGCTAAGAGTGAAGGCAGAATTCCATCTGGTTGGTTTTAATTTTAATTTTTGATTTAGGAACTATGAAATATCTCCCCCACATTTGTATCAAAATGTTTGTCTAAAGTTTTAGTTGTGTCATGTTCTATGTGGTAACAAGAATAAGTCTGAACCTACCGCAACAGTCGTGTTGTGGGTGTTGTATTTTAGTAAAAACGTGAAAGTAAGGGTTGTAGAGGGTTTAGCTATTATCGGTTATGAGGAATGTCATTGACAATTTACCAATGGACACGAATGTTGTATTGTTTATGATTGACAGATTAATAACTTGTGTGTATAAGTATCTTTTCAGGTCCAAGGAGTTTCTGAGGCCCCCCGCACCATTCTAAACCCTGTATGTTTTCCTCCACTTTGTAAAGATGAGGAAAAGGGGGGGAAGAGGATGGGCTGAGTGACAATTTTTTTAAACCAATGATACTAACCACTCTAATTCTAGCCAAGTTTGTGACAGGTGACAGGTGACAGGTGACTCGGTCGTTGCAGAGAAGATTGATGAACAAGACAACAAGGATGAGAAGTATCTTTATTTATATTTTTTTTAAAGTGTATTTCCTAACTAGCTAAGAAAGTGAACAGGACACATGGTTGGGTCTACTCTGAGTCTCTACGGAGCTCTGGTGCCCCAGTGATGACAGCGATGTATGATATATAGATATATTGGTGGGAGGAGTTGTGACAAACAAGTAAAGACTCCAAACAGACATTTCTAAATGGAATTTTTCGATACATTTCTAGAGGGTAAAATTAATTATAATTTTGACAATAGGTCTGGTTCTCACCAGCTTTGGTATCGGGATAACTAGATAGCCCACAGTTTATAAAGTAAAGCTTCAGATCTACGGTTTATAAAGTAATTCCCCTAATGGAAGAGATTCATGTGTGCTGGTGAATCTCGTCCCAGCATCTTATGTCGCGGCCGATCGTGAGGATCTGATGGCGCGAGGGAAGGTAAGAATGACAGGGACACCTAGAAGGGAATTGCTTGTACACGGTGGGGACTTGAGCTTATGAAACGATTGGAAAGTGTATCATCCATTGAGGATGGGATGTTTTCATGTAACTGTTGAAGCTACAAGGAAGTTCCCACAATCCAAAGGGGGGTCCTGGGAATTCATAAGTAAAGATTGTTATACCTGAATCGGGGATACTAGTGACAAAGTTCAGGCCCATATGGATGAGGCTTGGATCCCTGAGAGGCAAAGCCAGAGCTGTAGCTAGTGAAGGGTGGAATTCTCTAAAGTCTGGGAATCTTTGGTGATTTAATTTTTATTTTTGCAGCGGATCATAGTTGAAGGAAGTAGGGGTATATTTACTCATGCTGTTTTTGTTTCTATTCCATATATATATCGTGATGAGGTGCTCCTGCTGCCTGATTTGGACGCGTGACCAGAGCCCGAGCAGATGACCACATTTTTCTCAACAAGATGCCCGACCTGCAAACAAGACACAGAGGATCTCAGACCGACCAGCGACTACAACAGCTCACCATGTCATCTGTACTGAAGAACAGAGTCTCCATGTCAAGCCGTGTTTTCCTTTTTATGGACTGTAAGGCCAGGTGTAAGAAGATCGAAATTCATCAAGAGACACATGGGAGGATATGACAAAAACGAGGGACTGTCATGGAAAATTTTATTAATGTATGTTGTCAGATGCCCCCCAGTGTCGGTTTTGCTGTAATGCGCTCATCGGCGCGTATTCGCACATAAAGACGCTGGCGGAAGACCATTGGCTTCGTAAACCTTCCTATGGACACTGCAGATGTGTTTGCTGGTTTAAGGAAGTTCATTTGTGCCTCACCGGGAGACTGGCCACTTCCCGATGACGGCATTGATAGCTTCAAGCAAACATCCCTGTGTACACTGGAACTTTAGCATAACGGTATAAATATTGTGGCCCACGGAGCCATAGTTTTATATTGTTCGTTGTCATTGAAAGCAGTTTAGACGGTTTGTACATCACTGCTTAGTCTGTTTGAATGTATACATCTGTGATTGGTTCTTTTGAAGGAAAACAATTGTCCCTGTATTGTAGTC
Source organism: Lithobates sylvaticus (assembly GCA_028564925.1). NCBI lineage: Eukaryota > Metazoa > Chordata > Amphibia > Anura > Ranidae > Lithobates > Lithobates sylvaticus. The sequence continues at coordinate 200,915,917 of CM053035.1, forward strand.
CCTGTATTGTATTTCCTTATATGGTCATTCACATCCTGGGTGAATGAGATGAGGCCACATCCTTTGTGGGAGGGGTTTAGCTGTTGGAGGCAAACCCCTGAGGGTGTGGCTTGGAATGTTTTCTAAATAAAAGAGTTCACTGAGCTGGGACAGGAAGGATGATGCTGACCGAGGCTGAGATGAACATGTAAGAATACTTGCTGTTGATGGCTGTTTACTGGGCAATGGGGAACCAGGGGCTTAGATGGGAAGCAGCCAGACTGTGGTGGTGATGGATGGAATGCTTGGCTGGTGAGGTTTGGATGCTGATGATGAGAGGATGACGTGAAGCTGCTGGTAATGTCTGTTTATGGGAGCTGGGGATCCAGGGAGGCATACGATCAGAGGGTGCATTATATTATAAGATTGAAAGGCGCTTATTAGCGCAAGAGTGTGGCGAAATTTGGCCACTACAATACCCAGACAGGAATGTAACCCTTTGTGGATTGCAGATGTAATCCTGTCACACCTTTTGAAAACATCAGGGTGACGAAACGCGTTGGTCAGAACATCATCCCACACAGTACATTCGGAAGTGACGCCGTTGTGCGGAATGGCTGAGTTTTCCCGGCTGTGCGGGGGGCAGAAGGCTCGTTGAGGAGAACGAAGAAATGGAGGAGGTCAGGGTGAAATAGCCCCCACTTCCGCTCTGTGCTGCAGCTGCCGCCAGAGATCTTCTGCATGCCTGGAGCAAAGCTTCCCCTCCTGGCACCAGATACACACTCACACTGACAATATCTGGAGGAGCCACTGCAGGACAGGTGAGATCTGGGTGGACTGGTGCCCCCCTCCTGTCACGCTGCTCTCCTCCTGTCCCACTGCCCACCCCCTGTTCTGCTGCCTCCCTTCTGTGACACTGCCCCTCTCCTGTACCGCTGTCCCCCTCCTGTGACCCTGCCCCCTCCTGTGACCCTGCCCCCTCCTGTCACACTGCCCCCTCCTGTCCCACTGCTGCTCTCCTATCCCGTTGCCCCCCTCCTGTTCCGCTGCCACCTCCTGTCACACTGCCCCCCTCCTGTTCCACTGCCCCCTCCTGTCCCACCGCCCCCTCGTGTCCCACAGCCCCCTCCTGTCACACTGCCCTGTCACACTGCCCCCTATTGTCCCACTGTCCCCCTCTTTTCACACTGCCCAGATACCCCTCTCCTGTCACACTGGTGGGTGTGGCAGGTGGATAGTGTGGGGAGGGAGTGAGGGATGGATGGGGGAAGCACTTTCACTTTTGCACCGGCCCTGCCCCCCTCCTGTCCCACTACCCCCTCCTGTCCTGCTGCCTCCCTTCTGTGACACTGCCCCTCTCCTGTCCCACTGCCCCCTCCTGTCCCGCTGCCCCTCTCCTGTTCCACTGCCCCTCTCCTGTTCCACTGCCCCCCTCCTGTCACAGTGCCCCCCTCCTGTGCCGCAACCACCTCCTGTTCCACTGCCCCTCTTGTCCCACAGCCCCCCTCCTGTCACACTGCCCCCCCCCCCAACTGCCCCCCTATTTTCCCACTGCCCCCTCCTTTTACATTGCCCAGATACCCCTCTCCTGACACACTGGTGGGTATGGCGGGAGGATGGTGTGGGGAGGGAGTGCTGGATGGATGGGGGGGAAGCACGTAGACAAAATCCTTGCACCGGCCCTGCCTAAAGGTGATACAATTAATGAACACTTTAGAAAGCTGCACAGTTTTTAATATCTACTGGGGCCCCTTGACTGCATACTACCGTCAAGTTTGCAGCACTCTGGCCCTCTGTTTTTCCAAGCCCCAGATCCCCATCCCTTTGGCAAAGGCGCAAAGCCTCCGACAGTAGAGAATACATTTCACAATTCAGTGGACTGCACGCCGAGGATATTAAGCCAAACCAAGCTATATTTCCTTATTTAAAATATAGAGGACCGGCTCCAAACCTGTGATTGAATCATATTTTAAGCTCCTAAAAAGTCAATATGGAATAAATTTACTTTACACAGCAAAAAGCACAAATCAAGCGGGAGGATGGCGATCGTATCGCACCGTATGATGTAATGAAGAAACTTAATCTTTCTTAAGATGAAGGCTGGAAAACAGATTATACAATGTTCTTTATTGCTTGTATTTTTTATCCTCCGTGTTATAAACTGAAAGGGGGGGAGGGCGAACCTATTGGCTTTTATTATTACAAATGATTTAATAACTTGTCCTAATCGCTCATGACAGCAGGCGCGCTCCAACCTCTCCGACATCAGAACCCCATTTATGTCTTAAAGGGACACTAACACCTTTTCCTGACGTTTTTGTTTTGGAGATTTGTGTTGTCTTTTTTATTTATTTAAAAAAAAGAAGAAGATATATACACTCACCGACCACTTTATTAGGTCCCCTTTGCTAGTACCGGGTTGGACCCCCTTTGGCCTTCATTCTTCATGGCATAGATTCAACAAGGTGTTGGAAACGTTCCTCAGAGATTTTGGTCCATAGTGACATGATAGCATCACACAGTTGCTGCAGATTTTTTGGCTGCACATCCATGATGCCAATATCCCGTTCCACCACATTCTAAAGGTGCTCTATTGGATGAGATGTGGTGAGTGTGGAGGCCATTGGATGAGATCTGGTGAGTGTGGAGTACAGGGACCTCATTGTCCGGTGTCCGGTGGTCAGATGATTGGAGCTTTGTGACATGGTGCATTATCCTGCTGGAAGGAGCCATTAGAAGATGGGTCTGGTGATTGTGGAAGAAGCCATCAGAAGATGGGTCTGGTGATGGGTCCACCACATCCCAAAGGTACTCTATTGGATAGTGATCTGGTGAGTGTGGAGGCCATTGGAGTGCAGGGACCTCATTGTCCAACGGTGAGATGATTGGAGCTTTGTGACATGGTGCATTATCCTGCTGGAAGGAGCCATCAGAAGATGGGTCTGGTGATTGTGGAAGAAGCCATCAGAAGATGGGTCTGGTGATGGGTCCACCACATGCCAAAGGTTCTCTATTGGATGGAGATCTGGTGAGTGTGGAGGCCATTGGAGGACAGTGACCTCATTGTCCAACGGTGAGATGATTGGAGCTTTGTGACATGGGGCATTATCCTGCTGGAAGAAGCCATCAGAAGATGGGTCTGGTGATGGGTCCACCACATCCCAAAGGTTCTCTATTGGATGGAGATCTGGTGAGTGTGGAGGCCATTGGAGGACAGTGACCTCATTGTCCAACGGTGAGATGATTGGAGCTTTGTGACATGGTGCATTATCCTGCTGGAAGGAGCCATCAGAAGATGGGTCTGGTGATTGTGGAAGAAGCCATCAGAAGATGGGTCTGGTGATGGGTCCACCACATCCCAAAGGTTCTCTATTGGATGGAGATCTGGTGAGTGTTGAGGCCATTGGAGGACAGTGACCTCATGGAAGAAGCCATCAGAAGATGGGGACTGTAGTCATAAAGGGATGGACATGGTCAGCAACAATGGTGTTTACACCATGCTCAATTGGTACTAAAGGGGTCCAAAGTGTGCCAAGAAAATATCCCCCACACTATTACATCATCACCACCAGCCTGAACTGTTGATACAAGGCAGGATGGATCCATGCACCAAATTCTGACCCACAATCTGAATGTCTCAGCTGAAATCCAGACTCATCAGACCAGGCAACGTTTTTCCAATCTTCTATTGTCCAATTTGCAAATTGTAGCCTCAGTTTCCTGTTCTTAGCTGACAGGAGTGGCACCCAGTGTGGTCTTCTGCTGCTGTAGCCCATCTGCTTCAAGGTTGGATGTGTTGTGCATTCAGAGATGGTATTCTGCATACCTTGGGTGTAACGAGTGGTTATTTGAGTTACTGTTGCTCGAACCAGTCTGCCCATTCTCCTCTGACCATTGACATCAATAAAGCATTTTCCTCCACACAACTGGCGCTCACTGGATCGGATGATAATTGTCCGTGTCCACCTGTTATCTGCCTGCTCAACGGGGATCAGCGGAGAGACAGATCCGCCCCATGTGAAAGGGGCCTTAAGCTGCTAATCTTTGTAGTATTCCCCGCTTCCCAACTGGCTCCTGTACATATACGGCAGCAGGATGGCTCTCCTGCACCAATCGCCGTATATATAAGACGGCTCCTTTAAGAGCCATAGCAGGCGCCCATAGCAGGCAGGGTACCTGATGTGCGTGGCCGACGGGTGCAAACTGCTGCCAGCAACCCGCGATCGCGGGCACGAGAGCCAGAACAAGGATTTCTGTGTAAACATTTGTAAGAATTTGTGTAAACATACAAATCCCTGTTCTGACAGGGGAGGAGAAACAGATCGCCTGTTCCTACTAAGTAGGAACAACGATCTGGCTCTGCCTCTAGTCACTCACATCCCCTCACAGTTAGAAACACACCTAGGGAACACACTTAACGCCTTGATCGCCCCCTAGTGTTAACCCCTTCCCTGCCAGTGTAATTTATAAAGTAATCAGTGGCTATTTTTAGCTCTGATCGCTGTATAAATGTCAGTGGTCCCAAACAAGTCTCAAAAGTGTCCGATCTGTCCGCCACAATGTCGCAGTCCCGCTAAAAATTGCTGATCGCGGCCATTACTAGTCAAAAAAAATAAATAAAAATGCTCTATTTTGTATATGCTATAACTTTTGCGCAAACCAATCAATATACACTTATTGCGATTTTTTTTTACCAAAAATATGTCGAAAAATAAATTTTGGCATAAACTGATAAAAAAAAAAATGTGGGATATTTATTATAGCAAAAAGTAAAAAAGATTGTGTTTTTTTTTTTTTCTAAATTGTAGCTTTTCTTTTGTTTATAGCGCATAAAATAAAAACCACAGAAGTGATCAAATACCACCAAAAGAAAGCTCTATTTGTGTGAAAAAAAGGACGTAAATTTTGTTTGGGTACAACGTCACATTACCGCGCAATTGTCAGTTAAACGACGCAGTGCCGTATCGCAAAAACTGGCCCGGTCAGGAAGGGGGTAAATTCTTCCGGGGCAGAAGTGGTTACAAATACTCTGCTGTATTTTGTCATCTGTTGCTGGTATATTGTGGACTGTTATGGAATCTAATAAATGCATCCCTCTGGAAAAGAACCATTGAGCTGCGGAGGATAGTTTTATAATATTTATCATTCCCTCCCTATATATGACAACATATTGGTGCCGTGACTCAGATACACTATACTACATATACTACATCTGTGTGCAAACTTTATTCATATTCAGGGGCGGACTGACAACTCATGGGGCCCCCGTGCAATAGGAGATTATGGGGCCCCCGGGCAATAGGAGATTATGGGGCCCCTGGGCAATAGAAGATTATGGGGCCCCAGGCAATAGATTATGGGGCCACACAGTACACACACACACACATACAGTATACACACACAGACACACAATATACACACCCAGTATACACACACACACACATACAGTATACACACACAGATACAAAATATACACACACACACAGAATACACATACACACACACTGAAAAGGTACTGGAGAGGCGGGGCAGCTATAATTTTGAGATTTAAAAAAAACACAGATTTTTACATACTGTCCCTGGTTTTATTGAGGCTGGCAACCCTGATGGGGCCCCTTAGTGGCATGGGGCCCTCGGGCAGTGCCCGAGTGCCCGAATGGTCAGTCCGCCCCTGTTCATATTACATAGGGGATCAAACATTGTTGTGACCGGTTCTCTTTACTGAGACATCAGGGGCCCCTCAACTCCCGCTAATGGAGCACAGATCGGTGTCAGTGAAAGGGTCAATAGTAATTAACCTTTTGTAACCTGTAGCTTTTATCAACTACTTCCTGTTATGTGGTGACCACGCTCTCATCCTGTCTACCAAAATGGGCCCTTTCAATAAGCATTACATAGGGATGGTCCACTGTTGTCATCATCATCAAACTACCCAAAGAAATGCCATGCAGCCATCAGTCAAATGCTTATAGACTGGAAGTGACTGCAAAGAGGCTGCCGGAGATCAGCAGCGCTAGCAACAAAGGATGAAAAAATGATAAGAGAAAATATTTTATAAAAAAAAAAAGCAATTGCTTATGGTACACAGTGCTTTAGCTTGTGTATTTGACAGCGGTAGGAACATTACACTGTAAGGACTCTCTGTAGACTTGCGAGCGCTCAATAAATGAGCATCATAACGTATACGGTCCGTGTCACCTTCCATGGAATGTATGAGCTATTACATAATTGTCCCTTTCATTAGATTCAATTCATCATCACAATTTCCATCACAAAGGCTTCTTCCCTTGGCTGTGATGAGAGATTTCTCACCGGTGGTGTTGTACGAACGCTCAGCAGCAGGCACGTAATAGACGCAATTATAATGATGTCCTCCTAAAGAACTACTCGGCGTGACAATTATTAGGGCTGATTCCATGAAAACTGCTTAAAGGGGCCTTATAGGCTTCTTCATGTTTTACAGCAGGGGGGTCTCCAAACCACGGCCCATGGGCCACATGCAGCCCGCTACAAGATTTTATACGGCTCGTGGCAACTGTCTATAAAAATACGCTGGCTGGCAGTAGATGCCCCGGGCTGTGTATCTTCATAGGTAGACCAGCGCATCCACCACCAGCCAGCCATGACCCCCTCTGTCCCCAGCACAGACTCCCCCCCCCCCCCAACTCTGCTCCGGTTGGTTGTTTAGGACTCTCCAGGATGGCAGACGTCCTCTGTACAGAGACTTGTTCCACCCTGCTGCCCTGCACCCCTAAAGGTAAGGGGGGACTCTGCTGGGTACTTCTGGATGTATGGGGGGGGTCTGCTGGGACTCCTGGATATAAGGGGGGGCTCTGCTTTGCACTCTTGGATGTAAGCATCCAAAGCACAAACACACATGCGTGTATATCAGCAGTGCATGATGTCAGTAGAGCAGAGATTGGTGTCAGTAGGGCAGTGGACAGTGTCAGTTGTTTTTTATTTTTATTTTTATTATTTTTTAAATTATTTTTTTACAAATTATTATTTTTATTTTTTTACAATTTTTTTTTCTATAATTTATTTACAATATTATTTTTTTATGTATTTTTTTTTACAATTGTTTTTAGGAGCCCCATAGGCTGGCTTTGGTTAAATATCAGGGGTCTAAACTAGGGGTGCCACTTTTTCCTCAAGCCAAACCCGAACACTTAAGCGGCGCACAGCAAAAAAAAAAAAAATATTTTTAGCAAGCACTATAGAATTGTAACAGACCTGGGAAACCTTTTGGCGCGCCAAAGAGAATAGTAATGTGGCATTCATAGTGTTCCCTCACCCTCCTATCAGGCCCTGTTCTGAGCCACATTCCTGTCTGAATAATGTGTCCGGGTTTCTGAACTCTGATGGGCACTCCTGGATGTTAAGGGGGACTCCGCTGGTCACACATGAAGTAGGGGGACGCTGCTGCTCACACATGAAGTAGGGGGGACGCTGCTGCTCACACATGATGTAGGGGGGACTCTGCTGGTTAAACATGACGTAAGGGGGACTCTCCTGCTCACACATGATGTAGGGGGGACTCTGCTGGTTACACATGAAGTAAGGGGGATTCTGCTGGTTATACATGAAGTAGGGGGGACTCTACTGGTCACACATGAAGGGGACTCTGCTGATTACACATGAAGTAAGGGGAACGCTAAAGGGGCACTCCTGGATGTAAAGGTGGACTCTGCTGGTTACACATGAAGTAAGGGGGACTCTGCTGGTCACACATGAAGTAGGGGGGACTCTGCTGGTTACACATGAAGTAAGGGGGATTCTGCTGGTTATACATGAAGTAGGGGGGACTCTACTGGTCACACATGAAGGGGACTCTGCTGATTACACATGAAGTAAGGGGAACGCTAAAGGGGCACTCCTGGATGTAAAGGTGGACTCTGCTGGTTACACATGAAGTAAGGGGGACTCTGCTGGTCACACATGAAGTAGGGGGGACTCTGCTGGTTACACATGAAGTAATGGGGACTCCGCTGGTCAAACAAGAAGTAAGGGGGACTCTGCTGGTCACACATGAAGTAGGGGGGACTCTGCTGCTTACACATGAAGTAAGGGGGACTCTGCTGCTTACACATGAAGGGGACTCTGCTGGTCACACATGAAATAGGGTCGACTCTGCTGGTTACACATGAAGCAGGAGGGACTCCACTGGTCACACATGAAGTAGGGGGGAGTCTGCTGGTTACACATGAAGTAATGGGGACTCCGGGTCAGGAGGACTGAAACCCGGACACATGATTCAAATCCCGAGCTGTCCGGGTGAATCCTGAACAGGTGGCAACCCTAGTCTAAACAGACCTCTGATGTCTCACTTTTGAGACAGAAAAGGACTAAGGACAGAGACTCCCGTTCCTTTCTCTGCAGTGAATGAATGAGAAGTGCTCTGTGCTGAGCAGCTTCCTGTTCAGTCACAAACTGAAGCATAGTAGTCTACTGTGCTTCAGTTAAGAATGAACATAGAAGTGATTGGTACAGATCACTCACTGTCTTCATTCAGAAAAGGAAGGGGCCAGGAAATCAAATATTTACTGGCCCCTACCCCTGTTCTCCATCCTGAAACATCCCCCGCAGCAGCCAGTGGGAGAGGAGAGAAGGGAAGCTGGCAGCACTGCAAGGGGAAACGAGGGCACCAGGAAGCAGGAGGAATTGGCACTGCACGGTGTTATTAGGGTGTGCCCAGGCACACCCGACACACCCTGTGCGCACGCCTATGGATGTAAGGGGGGTCTGCCGGGCACTCCTGCATGTTAGGGAGGCTCTGCTGTGCACTACTGGTTATGGGGGGGACTTTGCTGTGCACTCCTGGATGTAAAGGGAGACTCTGCTGGTCATACATGAAGTAAGGGGAACACTGCTGGTTACACATGAAGTAAAGGGAACTCTGATGGGCCCTCCTGGATGTAAGGGAACTCTGATGGGCACTCCTGGATGTAAGGGGAACTCAGGTGGGCACTCCTGGATGTAAGGAGAACTCTGATGGGCCCTCCTGGATGTAAGGGGAACTCTAATGGGCACTCCTGGATGTAAGGGGAACTCTGATGGGCCCTCCTGGATGTAAGGGGAACTCTGATGGGCCCTCCTGGATGTAAGGGGAACTCTGATGGGCCCTCCTGGATGTAAGGGGAACTCTGGTGGGCACTCCTGGATGTAAGGGGAACTCTGATGGGCACTCCTGAAAGTAAGGGGGAACTCTGATGGGGACTCCTGGATGTAAGGGGGAACTCTGATGGGCACTCCTGGATGTTAAGGGGGACTCCGCTGGTCACACATGAAGTAGGGGGACGCTGCTCCTCACACATGAAGTAGGGGGGACTCTGCTGGTTAAACATGAAGTAAGGGTGACTCTCCTGCTCACACATGAAGTAGGGGGGACTCTGCTGGTTACACATGAAGTAAGGGGGATTCTGCTGGTTATACATGAAGTAGGGGGGACTCTGCTGGTCACACATGAAGGGGACTCTGCTGATTACACATGAAGTAAGGGGAACGCTAAAGGGGCACTCCTGGATGTAAAGGTGGACTCTGCTGGTTACACATGAAGTAAGGGGGACTCTGCTGGTAACACATGAAGTAGGGGGGAGTCTGCTGGTTACACATGAAGTAATGGGGACTCTGCTGCTTACATATGAAGTAAGGGGGACTCTGCTGGTCACACATGAAGGGGACTCTGCTGGTTACACATGAGTAAGGGGGACTCTGCTGGTCACACATGAAGGGGACTCTGCTGGTTACACATGAAGGGGACTCTGCTGGTTACACATGAAGTAAGGGGAACTCTAAAGGGGCACTCTTGGATGTAAGGGAGAACTCTGATGGTTACTCCTGGATACACATGAGTATACAAGGATGTGTTATCTTATCAACCTGTGTTAATGCTTTAGAAACAAATGGAGGAAATAACAAAGAGTGGTGCAAGCACAATGCTTGTACCACTCTTCTAAACATAAAAATGCAGCAGGCGCTACTCCTAATTAAATAAAGGGGGCGCAAGCTGACAGAATATCAGAGAAGTGCCTGCATTGATCAGTTAATGAATCTTAGGCAGGAGGGTGCCAAAAGGGCCAACCACTGTGCAAATTTTAACTGGTTTGCTCGAAATTTCCCAAAATTGGAACAGTGTACAGGCAGCTTACAGTGATATCACATCCTCAGTTTTTATGCACTTTCAGCAGCTGATTGAGTCACTTACTGAGTAGGCAGCTTCTTCATCTACAATCCTTGCCTGTGTTCCAGTTTAAGCCGGTGCTATGACCACTGCCCCAGGTTTCCTGTTATAGAGGGGCTCCTTTCTCTTGCAGCATCCTATAGAGTCACCCTTGCATTCCAGGACTTGTGTCTCCCTACACTGCGTGCATCAATAGAAACACACAGCCCCGTAGTCTAGGATGGCAAGACCCCTCCCTCGTCATCCCCCCTCCCTTCAACGACCAGAGACTGCACTGTCCACTGGCAACTCTTTGCCATAGCTCCCAACTGTCCCGGATTTTGAGGGACTGTCCCTCATCTGGAACAAAGTCCCTCTCTCCCTCTTTCCTCCTCATTTGTCCCTCATTTTGGTCTGATCCATAAACCGGTAGTTGTATATAAAAAGAATCACTTATCTATTTCTAAATTGTTGCATTTGTAAAGCTCAAAAGCCAATATAAAAAGGTAAAAAAAGCACTTTAACCAATCATGTATTTGTAAAATTCTCCTTTAAGGGGGTGTGGCAGGGGGGGTGTCAGGAAGGGGGTAAATCCTTCTGGGGGTGAAGTGGTTAAGGTTCCAGAGCTACCCCTCTATTTTGCCAAGTTCCTCTCATGTGATCTCAAGCACTGTCACATAGACATGTGCAATTCGTTTAGTTTTTTTTCGTTTTTCGTTTTTTTTAGTTATTTTCGTTCGTTCGTTATCGTACGAATGAACGAACGATTCGCTAAAAATTTTAACGAATCGTTCGAATCGAACAAATCCAAATAATGAATCGTTCGAATCGAAAAACACGAAAATCCGAAAAAAAATAATTAGAAACAACGAATCTACGAAAGAAGAAAATCCGAAAAACGAAAACAGGAACAACGAATATCAAAATGAACGAAAAAATTCGTACATTCGTAACTTTTTCTTTTTGTTGAATTGGTAATTTTCCGTGTCCCTTACAATGGCGCTGCTTAAGGTGCCTCGAATGGATTGAACGAAAAATTTGTACATTCGTAACTTTTTTTTTTTCGATTCGTAATTTTCCGTGTCTCTTACAATGGCGCTGCTTAACGTGCTTCGAATGGATTGAACGAAAAAATTCGTACATTCGTAACTTTTCTTTTTTTTTTTTTCGATTCGTAATTTTCCGTGTCTCTTACAATGGCGCTGCTTAACATGCTTCGAATGGATTAAACGAAAAAATTTGTACATTCGTAACTTTTTTTTTTTTTTTCGATTCGTAATTTTCCGTGTCTCTTACAATGGCGCTGCTTAACGTGCTTCGAATGGATTGAACGAAAAAATTCGTACATTCGTAACTTTTTTTTTAGATTCATCATTTTCCGTGTCTCTTAAAATGTAATAATAGCATACACATTACATAACATTATGAATTATGCTCCGATTACGAATCTACGAATGTTACGAATGTTACGAATGTACGAATAAATACGAATGCGTCTGAATTTCGAATAAACGAAAATTAAACTAACGGAAAAACGAATTAACGAAAAAATAACTCTAACGAAAATACGAATCGTTACGAATACGAACACCGACGACTTACGAATTTACGAATCGTTATGAATACGAACACCGACGACGTACGAATTTACGAATCGTTACGAATCAACGGAAACGAAAAAAACGAACGAATAAACTAATTTTTTTGTTGTGCACATGTCTACTGTCACATGACTGAAGAGTGACATCACCACTTCCTTTAACATCCAACATTGTGTAGGAATACTGGCAATGTTATTATTGGGGGTTCAGGGGGGTCCTTTACAATGGGACAAGGTGACAGCGTCTCTATAAGAGCAGATGGGTAAAGCTACAAGAGAAAAAGGAACTTTCCCTTTAAATGTCCCCAAAATTGATACAGTGACCAGCAGTTAATCCATTTCTAGTGTACAATCCCTTTAAGGACAGCAAACCCTGTCAATATGCGTAATCAGGGATTAGGACTATTGCTGTACAGAAATCCGTTCTGTTCCATCTCTTCCAGCCTCCACAATATATATACTGTACATTACACATCAGATGAGACTTCGTTCAGTCAGACGCGGATTGCAGACAAAGTGAATTAAGCGCAGGGCGCCGTTATATAAAAGCAATCTGCATACAGACTGCGGAGCCTATACACAGCAAACGAGATTACTCTGAATCCAGTTGTGTTGAAGGCGGCTCTCCAGGCTATGAGGCTGAGCTCCCGGCAAACATACAGAAAAGAAATAATTTATTTAAAGGGAAATCCTGGGTACCAAGTGAAATCAATCGGTGAGTAGACAGGTGCACAACAAAAAAATTTGTTTATGTTCGTTTCATTTTTTTCGTTTCCGTTGATTCGTAACGATTCGTAGATTCGTAAGTCGTCGGTGTTCGTATTCGTAACGATTCGTACATTCGTAAGAGTTATTTTTTCGTTGATTCGTTTTTCCGTTAGTTTAATTTTCGTTTATTCGAAATTCGGACGCATTCGTATTTTCGTAGATTTAGTTACATTCGTACTTTCGTTAGATTGATTTATTCGTACTTTCGTAACATTGTTTTCGTAGATTCGTACGAATTCGTTTAATTTTCGTTTATTCGTAATTCGGACGCATTCGTATTTATTCATACTTTCGTAACATTCGTAACATTCGTAGATTCGTAATCGGAGCATAATTCATAATGTTATGTAACGTGTATGCTATTATTACATTTTAAGAGACACGGAAAATTACGAATCGAAAAAAAAGTTACGAATTTTTTCGTTAAATCCATTCGAAGCACGTTAAGCAGCGCCATTGTAAGAGACACGGAAAATTACGAATCGAAAAAAAAAAAAAAAGTTACGAATGTACGAATTTTTTCATTAAATCCATTCGAAGCATGTTAAGCAGCGCCATTGTAAGAGACACGGAAAATTACGAATCGCAAAAAAAAAAGTTACGAATGTACGAATTTTTTCGTTCAATCCATTTGAGGCACGTTAAGCAGCGCCATTGTAAGAGACACGGAAAATTCCGAATCAAAAAAATAAAAAATAAAAGTTACGAATGTACGAATTTTTTCGTTCAATCCATTCGAGGCACGTTAAGCAGCGCCATTGTAAGGGACACGGAAAATTACCAATTCAACAAAAAAAAAAAAAAGTTACGAATGTACGAATTTTTTCGTTCATTTTGATTTTCGTTGTTCCTGTTTTAGTTTTTCGGATTTTCTTCTTTCGTAGATCCGTTGTTTCTAATTAGTTTTTTTCGGATTTTCGTTGTTTTTCGGATTCGTTCGATTCGAACGATTCGTTATTCGTTAAAATTTTTAGCGAATCGTTCGTTCATTCGTACGATAACGAATGAACGAATATAACGAAAAAAAAACGAAAAACGAAAAAAAACTAAACGAATTGCACATGTCTATCAGTGAGCTGCGAACACTATGGCTGTGTTACTCTTCACTTTAACCGCTTTAACCCCCGGAAGAATTTACCCCCTTCCTGACCAGAGCACTTTTTGCGAATCGGCACTGCGTCGCATTAACTGACAATTGCGCGGTCGTGCGACGTTGCACCAAAACAAAATTGACGTAATTTTTTTCCCACAAATAGAGCTTTCTTTTTGTGGTATTTGATCGCCTCTGCGTTTTTTTTTTTTTTTTTGCGTTATAAACACAAATAGAGCGATAATTTTGAAAAAAAAATCAATATTTTTTACTTTTTGCTATAATAAATATCCCCCAAAAAATATATATTAAAAAAAAATGCTTTCCTCAGTTTAGGCCGATACGTATTCTTCTACATATTTTTGCTAAATTTTTTTTTCAAAAAGCGTATATTGATTGGTTTGCGCAACAGTTATAGCGTCTACAAAATAGGGGATTGTTTTATGGCATTTTTGTTTTAAATTTTTTTGTTATTAGTAATGGCGGTGATCTGCGATTTTTATCGGGACTGCGACATTATGGCGGACACATCGGACAATTTTGACACTATTTTGGGACCATTGTCATTTATACAGCGATCAGTGCTATAAAAATGCACTGATTACTGTGTAAATGACACTGATAGTGAAGGGGCTAACCACTAGGGGGCGATGAAGGGGTTAAGTGTGTCCTAGGGAGTGATTCTAACTGTGGGGGGAGGGGCTTCAAGTCACATGACAGCGATCACCACCAGGGAGCTGTGATCTCTGTCATGACACAAGCCAGAACGGGGAAATGCCTTGTTTACATAGGCACTTCCCCGTTCTGAGGCTCCGTGACACGATCGTCGGGGGACCGGCAGACATCGAGTCCGCCGGTCCCGCGGGCATGGTCACGCTGTACGCGGCGGGAGCACGCCTGCTATCCCCGGCTCTTAAAGGGGACGTACAGGTACGCCCATTTGCCCACCGCTGTCATTGTGTCGACGTATATCAGCGCGCGGCGGTTGGCAAGTGGTTAAAGTAGATGTAAGCCCAATAATCTTTCACACATTAAGCCTAGGTTCACATTGGTACGATTTGGCATGCGATCTGACATGTCACATTGCATGCAAATTGGCGGCTATTGCCGGCAATGGCACCGTCCGATCGGTGCGCCGCCGACTTCCCAAAAGTAGTTCCTGTACTACTTTTGGCGACTTCGGGAGGCGATTTGAATAGACATCTGTGCAGGAACCCGCACAGATGTCTGTCAAATCGCCCCTCCGAAGTCGGACTGCATTGCCGGGTTGAAATCGTGGGAGTTCAGCTGAACTTGCAGCTGCAATGTGAACTTGGGCTAACGTCAATTGTAATCTACAGTATTCAATAAAATACTCCCTTGTGATCCTGCAGCAAAGGTCCATGTTCAGGCACTTCCTTGTGACAGGGAGACAACACTCTGTCCTTGCCATCTATTTGCTCCCTTGCGTTGTCCACTGTCAGTGGGGACAAAGCTCATTGCTCAGGCATGTTCCAGTGTGGTCACCAACAGAGAACAATGTTTAGAAAGGTCAGGAAAAATACACTACAATATCCTCCCTACCACATCTCTTCCTGCCACATGCCTCTGTACCACATCCCTCTGTACCACACCCCTCTTCACCATTTCCCCCCCCCCCCCATCACATCCCTCTTCACCATTTCCGGCCCCATCACATGCCTCCCTACCTTATCTCTGCATACCATATCCTCCCTACCATATCCCCCCCCCCTACCAAGTCCCTCTCTACCATATCCCTCCTTACTATATCCGATATATCATATCCTCCCTGCCATATCCTCCCTACCACATCCCTCCCTACCATATCCCTCCTGTTTATATCCTCCCTACCATTTCCCTCCCCGTCACATGCCTCCCTACCATATCCTTCCTACCACATCCCTCCCTACCATATCTTCCCTACCCTAACCTCCCTCACTACCACATCCCTCCCTAGCAAGTCCCTCACTACCATATCCCTCCGTACTATATCCTCCCTACCATATCCTCTCTACCCTATCCTGCCTACCCTATCCTCTCTACCCTATCCTGCCTACCATATCCTCTCTACCCTATCCTGCCTACCCTATCCTCTCTACCCTATCCTGCCTACCATATCCTCTCTACCCTATCCTCCCTACCATATCCTATCTACCCTATCCTCCCTACTATATCTCTGCTTACCATATCCCTCCGTACTATATCCTCCCTACCATATCCTCTCTACCCTATCCTGCCTACCATATCCTCTCTACCCTATCCTCCCTACAATATCCTCTCTACCCTATCCTCCCTACCATATCTTCCCTATCCTCCCTACCATATCCTACCTACCCTATCCTCCCTACCCTATCCTCCCTACCCTATCCTCCCTACCATATCTTCCCTATCCTACACTCCCTACCATATCCCTCGCTACCACATCCCTCCCTAGCAAGTGCCTCTCTACCATATCCCTCTATACTATATCCTCCCTACCATTTCCCTCCCCATCACATGCGTACCTACCATATCCTTCTTACCACATCCCTCCCTACCAAATATATGCCTACCATATCTTCCCTACCCTATCCTTCCTACGATATCCCTTGTTACCATATATCTGGGTACCATATCCTCCCTACCATATCCTCTCTACCCTATCCTCCCTACGATATCCTCCCTACCCTATTCTCCCTACGATATCCTCCCTACCCTATCCTCCCTACGATATCCTCCCTACCCTATTCTCCCTACGATATCCTCCCTACCCTATCCTCCCTACGATATACTCCCTACGATATCCTCCCTACCCTATTCTCCCTACCATATCTCTGCATACCATATCCTCCCTACCATATCTTCCCTACCCTATCCTCCCTACCATATCCCTCCTTACTACATCTCTCCCTACCATATCCCTCCTCACTCTATCCTTCCTACCATATCTCTCCCAACCATATCCTTCCCTACCATATTCCTCCCTACCATATATCTCCCTAACACATCCCTCCCTGCCATATCCTCCCTACTACATCCCACCACTACATCCAACCCTACCGTATCCGTCCCTACCATAACTCTCTCTACCATATCACTTGCTAATACATAAAAACAATTTTCCTCTTTGCTGAGACTGAAGCAGCTATAACATCTGCTGATAAATATGGTGGACGGATGTTATAAGGCCTGAGCTGTCCAACATGGAGCATAATTAGCTTGCTTAAAGTGCACCTGTCATTAAATAAATTCAGGGTCTGCCATTGCTTCATCACTTCAAGTCCTGGGTATAATCCTTGGGTTCCCCACTGTACTGGGTGCCAGCTCTGATTGGACAAGATGGCAGCACATGGGTGGGACTTAGCTTTGAAAATATGGCCTTGAAATCTGAAAAACTGATCCGTTTTAAAGAAAGTGAAACCAGGATCAGAGTGGATTAAGTCACACCATGAAATTTAATTTGATATAGTTTGCCATTGAGGCTGTCCCTGGCCAAAGCCACGCCCCCGGATGGGTGTGGCTTAGGCTGAGGACTGCGTCGGAAGCCAACTATATTGGTTAATCCCCTCTGATCCTGTAAAAGAGCAGAAAAACTGCACCACTCCAAGTCCTGGGTATGATCCTTGGGTTCCCCACTGTACTGGGAGCCAGCTCTGATTGGGCAAGATGGCAGCACATGGGTGGGGCTTAGCTTTGAAGATATGGCTTAGCCTTAAAATCTGAAAAATGTATCTCTTTTAAAGAAAGTGAAACCAAGATCAGAGGGATTACAGCTGCATTCCACAAAAGTAACACCATGAGGATTAGTCAATATAGCTGGCTTCTGACGCAGTCCACGACCTAAGGCATGCCCATTGCCCAATCCCTTTATATGTGTTTCTGCTCCGGCCTTTATAGGATCAGAGGGGAGCCTTGTGGATTGTGTGGCCACCATGTTACGCAGTTTGTTTCGGCAGGACTCTTCGCTGTAAAAGTTTCATGGTTGACAGGTTCACTTTAAGCCCTGCAAAGCCTCCTAAACACAAGATAATTGGGGATGATTTAAGTCACCGATAATTCTATGAAGGGACAATTACATAGCGTTACATCTTCTTCCCGAGGAGAGGCAGCGACAGGATTTAGTAATTAAATAACACCTTGCATTTTTAATGACGAAATGCATTAAAATTACATTGCCAGCAAATGTATCATTGTGGACTGGATTAGTGGCGGCTCTGAATTCACAGCAACGGCTAATCTGTAAATTCACTGGAACTGCGTTCACTTAAAAAGCCTTCAATCTCCCCAAAAATATTGTACGGGCCAATTCAATCATATATCATGAGATGTGCTGGACGGCCGCCCTTGCCAGCCAATCACATGGATTTATTCTCTGGATTGAGAACTACATAGATCATTGTTATGAGTACCTGGATGCAAGGCTGCCATTAGAAATTGTGGAGCCCTATACAACCTACCTGACAGATTCCCCCACCAGTGTATCCCCATACATTTTAAACTTCTAATGCAGCGTACACACAATCGGAATTCTCGTCGGAAAAAACTCTGACGGTTTCTCCGTCGGAATTCCGACGGAATTCCGCTCAAGCTGTGTTGCCTACACACGATCACACCAAATTCCGACGGTCAATAACACAGCGGCATAAAACACGTTCGACAGCACTATAAAAGGTAAGTTTAATGCTTCCGAGCATGCGTCGAATTGTTTCCGAGCATGCGTCGGAATTTTGCGTGTCGGAATTGCATACACACGATAGGAAAATCCGATAGAAAGGTTTTCCGTCGGAAAAATTGAGAACAGGTTCTCAATTCAAAGTCCGTTGGAATTCCGACAGAAAAAGACCGTTGGGCATACACACGGTTGGAAAATCCGATGAAGAGCTCCCATCAGAATGTTTCCATCGGAAATTCCGACCGTGTGTACGCCGCATAATAGTACCTGTCATATCCCACCTTCTAAGAGTACCTGTCTTATCCCGCCCCTACAGATCTGGAAACCATACACCTGAACAGAACGTTCTAACAGCTGATTGGGAACATTTAGTGCTTGTGCACACCAGCCCTATTGGACCGCATTGCCCAACGTAATTCTAATGCATAGAAAGTTCTATGCACCATCCCAGACATGCCTCCAACTGCTCTGCCTGTCGGCACTGCCACTATTGCTGTGCTTGTGTTTGGAACTGCTTTAGCCAGTTCATCCCCAATCCAACCGACAAGATGGCCAGAGAGCCCAGTACGGGCAGCAAGAGTATTCTCCTCTTAGATGGGGAACGGTGTGCCAAGGTTGCCTAGCGCACAGTGTGGACACATCGACAGCGCTGAACAACAGTCAGTCCTGGCTAGACCTCCTGCTGACCCAATAAGGCCTGGGTCCAGTATGGGAGGACTACCTGTACAACAATCAGTCTTGGCCAGGCCTCCTGCTGACCCAATAAGGGCTGGGTCCAGTATGGGAGGACTACCCGTACAACAGCCAGTCCTGGCCAGACCTCCTGCTGACCCAATAAGGCCTGGGTCCAGTATGGGAGGACTACCCGTACAACAGCCAGTCCTGGCCAGACCTCCTGCTGACCCAATAAGGGCTGGGTCCAGTATGGGAGGACTACCCGTACAACAGCTAGTCCTGGCCAGGCCTCCTGCTGACCCAATAAGGGCTGGGTCCTGTATGGGAGGACTACCCGTACAACAGCCAGTCCTGGCTAGACCTCCTGCTGACCCAATAAGGGCTGAGTCCAGTATGGGAGGACTACCCGTACAACAGCCAGTCCTGGCCAGACCTCCTGCTGACCCAATAAGGTCTGGGTCCAGTATGGGAGGACTACCTGTACAACAGTCAGTCTTGGCCAGGCCTCCTGCTGACCCAATAAGGGCTGGGTCCAGTATGGGAGGACTACCCGTACAACATCCAGTCTTGGCCAGACCTCCTTCTGACCCAATAAGGGCTGAGTCCATTATGGGAGGACTACCCGTACAACAGCCAGTCCTGGCCAGGCCTCCTGCTGACCCAATAAGGCCTGGTTCCAGTATGGGAGGACTACCCGTACAACAGCCAGTCCTGGCCGGACCTCCTGCTGACCCAATAAGGGCTGAGTCCAGTATGGGAGGACTACCCGTACAACAGCCAGTCCTGGCCAGACCTCCTGCTGACCCAATAAGGGCTGGGTCCAGTATGGGAGGACTACCCGTACAACAGCTAGTCCTGGCCAGACCTCCTGCTGACCCAATAAGGGCTGGGTCCAGTATGGGAGGACTACCCGTACAACAGCCAGTCCTGGCCAGGCCTCCTGCTGACCCAATAAGGGCTGGGTCCAGTATGGGAGGACTACCCGTACAACAGCCAGTCCTGGCTAGACCTCCTGCTGACCCAATAAGGCCTGGGTCCAGTATGGGAGGACTACCCATACAACAGTCAGTCTTGACCAGGCCTCCTGCTGACCCAATAAAGCCTGGGCCTAGTATGGGAGGACTACCTGTACAACCTTCAGTCTTGGCCAGGCCTCCTGCTGACCCAATAAGGCCTGGTTCCAGTATGGGAGGACTACCTGTACAATAGTCAGTCTTGGCCAGACCATCTGCTGACCCAATAAGGCTGGGGGAGGGACAAGACCTGGAAGTTTTACATAACTGCAGCAGATAAAAAAAAAAAATGGTCTCCTGCCCTTCCTGTGCTGTGTGGCAGAGCTGTGTGAATCTCAGAACCATGCTGATCTTCTGCTGTATGATTACCAGAGAGTTGGCTGAAAATTTTCAGTCTCCAATTACTTGAACAGCCACTGTGCACCTGACCAAACACCATGTGCCTTACCTCGGTGTGAATCGGCCTTTGGATCAATCGATGACATTTTAATACCGCTAATGTAAATCTCGGAGGATTAAGGAGGTGCTGTGGAGTGGGCACCAGAAGGGCAAGACAACACTTTACCTGAAACAACCCCGTGCTGCCTGTTCTTAGATAAAGACTGAGCGGCATATACAGAACACTTCACTACTCATTAATGGCTTAAAATGCTTCAACGAGAACTAAAATATCCAAAAGTGTAGCGTGGAAGTCAGGCTTTCTCAGGGCCTTCTAGGTAGAAGTTTGTTCTGATGAATCACAACTAAAAGTATCTAGAATGGAGAAGGGAAAGGAAATTGCTGTGCTCCTTTATCCAGAGTGGGGGCGCTCTAATAAAGGAGGTGTGTTACTGGCCAGATCGGGCAGATCCCCAGGTGAAAACAGAGGGAGGAAAAGTCTAAAAAATGAAAAGTAATGCAGCCACCACATCTAATGATTGGTAAGCTGCACTATATTACATTCTTGGTTTTGGGTTTAAGCAATTGCCAACCACCTCCTGTAGGGGGGGCTCAGCTGTGCCGAATCATGTAAATATACGTGATTTGGATTTCTGGGTAGGGGGCACTCACACACTGCCCCCCGGCTGTGCTGTCATTCGCTGCAGCACAAGCCGCTCAGCGGGTCTCAGCCAATGATTTATGGCTAGCACAAGCCGCTCAGCGGGTCTCAGCCAATGATTTATGGCTAGCACAAGCCGCTCAGCGGGTCTCAGCCAATGATTTATGGCCAGCACAAGCCGATCAGCGGGTCCCAGCCAATGATTTATGGCCGGCACAAGCCGATCAGTGGGTCCCAGACAATGATTTATGGCCAGCACAAGCCAATCAGCGGGTCCCAGCCAATGATTTATTGCCAGCACAAGCCGATCAGCGGGTCCCAGCCAATTATTTATGGCCGGCACAAGCCAATCAGCGGGTCCCAGCCAATGATTTATGGTCAGCACAAGCCGATCAGCGGGTCCCAGCCAATGATTTATGGCCAGCACAGGCCGATCAGCGGGTCCCAGCCAATGATTTATGGCCAGCACAAGCCGATCAGCAGGTCCCAGCCAATGCTTTATGGCCAGCACAAGCCAACCAGCGGGTCCCAGCCAATGATTTATGGCCAGCACAAGCCGATCAGTGGGTCCCAGCCAATGATTTATGGCCAGTACAAGACGATCAGCGGGTCCCAGCCAAAGATTAATGGCCAGCACAAGCCGATCAGCAGGTCCCAGCCAATGATTTATGGCCAACACAAGCCGATCAGTCTTTGGCTAGTGGTGCCTCTTGCTTAGGTGTTGCAGCCTCTGGGGCCTTTCAAATAGGTGTGTATATGTAATGACAGATCATGTGACACTTAGATTGCACACAGGTGGACAACATTTCACTAATTATGTGACTTCTGAAGGTAATTGGTTACACCAGAGCTTTTTATAGGCTTCATAATAAAAGGGGGTGAATACATACGCACATGCCAATTATCATTTTTTTATTTCTGAAAAATAGTTTTATGTATATATTTTTCTAATTTTACTTCACCAACTTAGACTATTATGTTCTGGTCCATCACATATAATTCAGATTAAAAAAAACATTGAACTAAAGGCTGTAATGTAACAAAAAAGGTAGAAAGCCAAGGGGGGTGAAAGGGGGTGAATACTTTTTCAAGGCACTGTAGAGGTGAGATGTGGGGACTTATTGACCCCAGATCTCACTGTAAAGTGGACCTGTCGTGCCATATTCCTATTATAAGGGATGTTTACATTCCTTGTAATAGGAATAAAAGTGATCAAAAAAAAAAAAGTAAAAAGAAAGTGTCAAAATAGAAAAATTAAAGTAAAATAAACAAAACAAAAAAATGTAAAGCTCCCCCGTCCCCACGTGCTCGTGTGCAGAAGCGAACGCATGCCTAGGTCGCGCCCACATATGTAAACGACTTTCAAACCTCACATGTGAGGTATCACTGCGAACATTAGAGTGAGAGCAATAATTCTAGCACTAGACCTCCTCTGTAACTCAAAACATGTAACCTGTAAAAAAAAAAATGAGGATTTTTAAGTACTGAAGTTTGGCGCCATTCCACGAGTTTCAAAGCGTGACATGTTAGGTATCTATTTACTCGGTGTAACATCATCTTTCACACTTTGCAAAAAAATTGGGCTAACTTTTTTTTTAATGCATGAAATATAATTTTTCCCGAAAAAAAAAAAAAAAAGCGTTTGAAAAATGACTGCGCAAATTCCGTGTAAGATAAAAAGTTTCAATGACCACCATTTTATTCCCTCTCCCTCTCTCTCTGCCCCCTCCCTCTCAGCATCTCTCTCACACCCCTCACTCTCGCTGCCCCCCTCTCTCTCTCTCCCCCCTCTCTCTCTCTCACCCCCTCTCTCACACAACCCCTCTCTCTCACTCACACAACCCCTCTCTTTCGCTCAGCCCCCCTCTCTCGCGAATTGCCGTGTTGGCACTTTGCAACACAAAACCAATGTATTTATTTCAGTTTGGGCACTCGGGCTCAAAAAGGTTCGCCATCACTGCCCTAGGGTCTCTGCTAAAAAAAAAAAAAAAACATATATAATGCGTTATTTTCTAGCAAAAAAAAATATGATTTTTATTTCAAATATTTTTTATTGAGAAAAGGTAACGATGTACAGAAAATAGAGTTTTGATTTACACTTGAATGTACAAAAAATTATGATTTTTACATGTAGGAGCGAAGTGTCAGTATTGGCCTGGGCAGCAAGTGGTTAAATAAAGTAAACTATTCTAAATACAGCCCACATAAAAATTAAACAAAAAACACTCAAAATAAAAAAAAATAAAAAAAATAAAGAAAATGTTTTTTAGTCATCCAATTAGCAAAATTGTTGAATTGTTAAATTATTATTTTCTATGTATTGATTTCTGATGGTTGGCACTATAGCGCGGAGTGGGTAGAATTGTTCCAATTAGCAAAATGAAGAGTTTCTGCTTTGGAAAAATTTCGCTGTTGATAAAAATCATGAATTTTTCAGTGAAATCCCTCCGCTCCTCCCTACTCATCAGTCCCAGTTTGCTCTCGTTTTCTCAGCACCTTTCCCATTCGTGGCAATCTGAATAAATGTCATTTCATAAGACAATCTTATGCCCCGTACACACGGTCAGATTTTCCGACGGAAAATGTCCTATCGGACCATGTTGTCGGAAATTCCGACCGTGTGTGGGCTCCATCTGACTTTTTCCCGTCGGAATTTCCGACGGAAAAAGTTTGGGATCCTGCTCTCAAATTTTCCGACAACAAAGTCCTATAAGACTTTTTCCGATCATGTGTAGCGAATTCCGGCGGACAAAGTGCCACGCATGCTCAGATCACATTACAAGACCAAAGCTATTGGCTACTAGCCTCTACGTAGTCCCGTCGTACGCAACGAACGTCACCACGTTCAGAATGATCGGATTTTCCGAAAATTTTGTCCGACCGTGTGTATGCAACACCAGTGTCGGACAAAATCCGACGGATTTTGTGGTCGGAATTTCCGACCGTGTGTACGGGGCATTAGACTGACGCGCTTACCGAGAAATTACGCCTTCTGCCCATGTTGGATCCTCATAAACGAACGGTTTGGATATCCAGTCCTATTGACTTGCTGTTTTAAACAGAATAAACAGGTTTGAGCTATGCAAACACAATTCCCCAGGATTCGGCGAGACGTAATTATAATTTAAATATGATTAATTAGGAATGAGGAATGGGAGTTTACCAATCGGGCACTGGAGGAATGGCGGCTGAAAATGGGTGAATAATACATTTTAAATCACTTCAACAGGAATGTCTATTTGCCACATTTATAACATCTTTATTTAAAAAAAAAAAAAAATGTTTTAGTTTCACACTAATGTGGGGCAAATTGGGTGCGAATTTAAATCGGCGCGCGGTGAGAATTCGTAGTGTGATTTTTTTTTTTTTTTTTACATCGCAATGCGAATTCTGCTTAGAATTTAGTGAGGGGAGTGGTCACATCTGCGATTTTATTTTCTACAAAATCTAGGCAAAAAAATAAAATAAAAAATTTGCAGTGATGTGAATACTGGACTGCGATTTCAATCCGGTCCCATAGAAGTCTATGGAGCTGAAATTCGCACTGCACTAAAAATCGCAACAGGACCCTTTTCTAGACATGTGCAATTTGTTTCATTTTTTTCCGTTTTTTTCGTTATTTTCGTTCGTTCGTTTTCGTACGAATGAACGAATCATTCGAATCGTACGAATCCGAATAACGAATCGTAACGAATCGTTCGAATCGTACGAATCCGATTAACGAATCGTTCGAATCGAACGAATCCGAAAAACAACGAAAATCCCCAAAAAACTAATTAGAAACAACGAATGTACTAATGAAGAAAATCCGAAAAACGAAAACGAAAGAAAAAATTTGTACATTCGTAACTTTTTTTTTTGTTGAATTGGTAATTTTCCGTGTCCCTTACAATGGTGCTGCTAAACGTGCTGAATGGATTGAACAAAAAAATTCGTACATTCGTAACTTTTTTTTCGATTTGTAACTTTTTTTTCGATTTGTAACTTTTTTTTCGATTCATAACTTTTTTTTTTTTTTTTTTTTCGATTTGTAATTTTCCGTGTCTCTATTGAACCAAAAAATTCGTACATTCGTAACTTTTTTTCGATTCGTAACTTTTTTTTTTCGATTCGTAACTTTTCTTTTTTTCGATTCGTAACTTTTTTTTCAATTCGTAACTTTTTTTTTTTTTTTTTCGATTTGTCATTTTCCGTGTCTCTATTGAACCAAAAAATTCGTACATTCGTAAAAAAATTTTTTCGATTCGTAACTTTTTTTTTTTCGATTCGTAACTTTTTTTTCAATTCGTAACTTTTTTTTTTTTTTTTTTCTTTTTAATAAACTTTTTATTTTAACATTTTACACAACACATTTCATCTTTTACATTTAACTTATTTTGTAGCATCACATCTGTCAAGTACATATTCTATGGCTTATATTTTACTTCCACTATTCCTTTGGGATTCCCTCTGATCCCCCTATTGCCCTTATGAAACAAGAAAAGAAGAAAGAGAAAGAAAAAAAAAAAATAAATCCTTTTATATAAAAATAAAATCTCCCCCCTCGTCCCTCCTTTTTTTTTTTTTTCGATTTGTAATTTTCCGTGTCTCTATTGAACAAAAAAATTCGTACATTCGTAACTTTTTTTTCGATTCGTAACTTTTTTTTTCGATTCGTAAATTATTAAAATGTAATAATAGCATACACATTACATCAAATTATGAATTATGCTCCGATTACGAATCTGCGAATGTTACGAATGCTACGAATGTACGAATAAATATGAATGTGTCCGAAAATTTAACGAAATTTTACGAAAAAACGAATCAACGCAAAAATAACGAATCGTTACAAATACGAACACCGACGACTTATGAATGTACGAATCGTTACGAATCCGAACAACGACGACTTACGAATGTACGAATCGTTACGAATCAACGGAAACGAAAAAAATGAAACGAAAAAAAACGAATTTTTTTCGGAAACGAAAAAAACGAAACGAAAAATAAACACATTTTTTTGTTGTGCACATGTCTACCCTTTTCTGAACCGGATCAATTCGCACCGCATATATGTGAACAGCCTTCATTGGAAATAATGCTTTTTTACATGACATGCGAATCTATGCTTTTCTATTTCTGAAAAATAGTTTTATGTATATATTTTTCTAATTTTACTTCACCAACTTAGACTATCGTGTTCTGATCCATCACATATAATTCAGATTAAAAAAAAAAAAACATTGAACTAAAGGCTGTAATGTAACAAAATAGGTAAAAAGCCAAGGGGGGTGAATACTTTTGCAAGGCACTGTATGTGTATTATACGTATACACAGGCAGGTTATATATCACATCATTTTCAGATTGCCACGCCGCCAACCTGTGCGCCACGCCTGAAGAGTTTTATAGATTGCGCTATAATGACACCACTAGAGGGACCCGCTAATGTGACTTTTGGTATAGAAGTAATTAGTGCTCCGGAATACCCAGAACACATTATCGGCGCTGTTATTCACACACGGGTAGCTGCGCCGATGATTTCACTGTCTATAAAATGAGAATATAAATACAGAAAAAAACAAAAAGGCATCAGAAAACCGACTTCCCAGCTGGAAATCGCCCTTCTCAGCAGACGACATTTAACTCGTTTTTAATAAGCGGCATCACTTCAATTGACGGGCTCCGCGATATCATTTATTGCCGGTTTACCGCTTCCCCCCCCCCCCCCCCCCAGTACCGCGTCATCGCTCATCCTGTTTCCTTATAATATTTCTATACGGAAAAGCTGCACCCCCGAAACCCAGCGAAGTGATTGTGGATTGTACAAAATCCTGCCAGGTCTGTCTGTTTAACCACTTGACCTCCGAAGATTTACCCCCCTACATGACCAGGCCATTTTTTAGCGATATGGTACTGCGTTACTTTAACTGACAACTGCGCGGTCGTGCGGACCTGTACCCCAAAAAATTGATGTGTCCTTTTTTCCCCCCACAAATAGAGCTTTCTTTTGGTGGTGTTTGATCACCTCTGCGTTTTTTTTTTTTTTTTTGCGAGGGAAAATAGTTACATAGTTACATAGTTAGCTAGGCCGAAAAAAGACACAAGTCCATCCAGTTCAATCATAAAAAAAAGAAATAATAAATAAAAATAAAATATATCGTACAATCCAATAAACCCCATTCTATACCCACAGTTGATCCAGAGGAAGGCAAAAAAAACCCCAAAAGAGCATGCTCCAATCTGCTACAGCAGGGGAAAAAATCCTTTCCTGATCCCCCGAGAGGCAATCGGATTTTCCCCGGATCAACTTTACCTATAAATGTCAGACAAATGAGGACGAATGAGGGACAGAGGGACTTTGCTCCAAAACAGGGACAGTCCCTCGAAATCCGGGACTGTTGGGAGCTATGGTATTATAGAAGAAAGTAAAAAAAAGAAATTTGTTCAAATTTTTTTTTTTGTTTGTTTATAGTGCAAAATATAAAAACCGCCGAGGTGATCAAATACCACCAAAAGAAATCTCTATTTGGGGGAAAAAAGAACATCAAATTTATTTGTGTACAGCGTCGCACAACCGCGCAATTGTCAGTTAAAGCGACGCAGTGCCGTATCGCAAAAAAATGGCCTGGTCATTAACCACTTCAACACCGCCCGCCGTCATATGACGCCCACAAGGTGGATCTACCATCCTGGGTGGGCGTCATATGACGTCCTCGGATTCCCGGCCGCCCCGCGGCATCGCTCGGGACCCGGTGCGAGTGCCCGGCGGCCGCGATGTCCGCCGGGCACCCGCGATTGCCCGTTAAAACAACGGGACCGGGCAGGAACGTGGAGCTGTGTGTGTAAACACACAGCTCCACGTCCTGTCAGTGCAGAGGAGACCGATCATGTGATCCCAGGACGGAGGAACACATGATCGGTCTCCTCCCCTTAAGTCCCCTCCCCCTACAGTTAGAATCACGTCTATTAGGGAACACATTAACCCCTCCAGCGCCCTCTAGTGTTAACCCCTTCCCTGCCAGTCACATTTACACAGTAATCACTGCAATTTTATAGCAACGATCGCTGTGTAAATGTGAATGGTTCCAAAAAATGTGTCAAAAGTGTCCGAAGTGTCCGCCGCAATGTCGCAGTCACGAAAAAAAAATCGCAGATCCCCGCCATTACTAGTAAAAAAAAAAAAAAAAATTCAATAAATCTATCCCCTATTTTGTAGACGCTATAACTTTTGCGCAAACCGATCAATATACGCTTATTGCGATTTTTTTTACCAAAAATATGTAGAAGAATACGTATCGGCCTAAACTGAGGAAAAAAATAGTTTTTTTAAAAAAAAAAATGGGATATTTATTATAGCAAAAAGTAAAAAATATTGTGTTTTTTTTCAAAATTGTCGCTCTTCTTTTGTTCATAGCGCAAAAAATAAAAACCGCAGGGGCGATCAAATACCACCAAAAGAAAGCTCTATTTGTGGGAAAAAAAGGACGTCAATTTTGTTTGGGTGTAACGTCGCACGACCGCGCAATTGTTAGTTAAAGCGACGCAGTGGCGAATCGCAAAAAGTGCTCTGGTAAGGAAGGGTGTTTAAAAGCCCTGTATTGAAGCGGTTAAGGGGGCAAATCCTTTCCGGGGCTGAATTGGTAAATCAGCCTCAGAACTTGTATAATTTATATATGTTCGGGTTTAAAGGGATGAGGTGGCAACCCTAGCGGACACATATCCGCTGACACTCACCGACATCTCATCTGATCTCATCCTGTCTTCCAAAAACAGATGGTTGCTGGTCCTATTTCCCATCCGTCTGGCGGACTTGCCTGTCCGTTTTTCTATCCCATTGCCCCATAGGCGCCCATAGAGGAGAGCAGGACTGTGTCCATGTCTGCTCTGCATAGAGGAGCGGACCCGGACCTATCATCCTCCTGCTCACGAGGATCAATGGCGAGGTCCCCCGCTGAGCCAGCGGATTCCGCTTAGCGGGGGCCTCCGTGTGAAAGGGGCCTAAAGATCAAAGATAGTCAATGTTGATTAGACATGTGCAATTTGTTTCGTTTTTTTTTGGTTTTCCGTTAAAATTCATTATATTCGTTCATTCGTTATCGTACGACTGAACGAATGATTCGCTAAAAATTTTATCGAATCGAAAGAATATGAAAAACAACAAAAATCCGAAATAACCAAATTAGAAACAACGAAACTACGAAAGAAGAAAATCGAAAACGAAAACAGGAACAACGAAAATCAAAATGAACGAAAAAATTTGTACATTCGTAACTTTTTTTTTTTGTTGAATTGGTAATTTTCCGTGTCCCTTACAATGGCGCTGCTTAACATGCTTCAAATGGATTGAAAGAAAAAATTTGTACATTCGTAACTTTTTATTTTTCGATTCGTAATTTTCCGTGTCTCTTACAATGGCGCTGCTTAACGTGCTTCGAATGGATTGAAACTTTTTTTTTTTTTTTTTCGATTCGTAATTTTCCGTGTCTCTTACAATGGCGCTGCTTAACGCGCTTCGAATGGATTGAACAAAAAAAATCGTACATTCGTAACTTTTTTTTTTCGATTCGTAATTTTCCGTGTCTCTTACAATGGCGCTGCTTAACGTGCTTCGAATGGATTGAACCAAAAAAATCGTACATTCGTAACTTTTTTTTGCGATTCGTAATTTTCCCGTGTCTCTTACAATGGCGCTGCTTAACGTGCTTCGAATGGATTGAACGAAAAATTCGTACATTCGTAACTTTTTTTTTTTTTTTTTTGATTCGTAATTTTCCGTGTCTCTTACAATGGCGCTGCCTAACGTGCTTCGAATGGATTGAACGAAAAATTTGTACATTCGTAACTTTTTTTTTTTTTTCGATTCGTAATTTTCCGTGTCTCTTACAATGGCGCTGCTTAACGTGCTTCGAATGGATTGAACGAAAAATTCGTACATTCGTAACTTTTTTTTTTTCGATTCGTAATTTTCCGTGTCTCTTACAATGGCGCTGCTTAACGTGCTTCGAATGGATTGAACGAAAAATTCGTACATTCGTAACTTTTTTTTTTTTTTTTTCGATTCGTAATTTTCCGTGTCTCTTACAGTGGCGCTGCTTAACGTGCTTCGAATGGATTGAACAAAAAAAATCGTACATTCGTAACTTTTTTTTGCGATTCGTAATTTTCCGTGTCTCTTACAATGGCGCTGCTTAACGTGCTTCGAATGGATTGAACGAAAAAATTCCTACATTCGTAACTTTTTTTTTCGATTCGTAACTTTCCGTGTCTCTTACAATGTAATAATAGCATACATAGCAAAATTATGAATTATGCTCCGATTACGAATCTACGAAAACAATGTTACGAAAGTACGAATAAATCAATCTTACGAAAGTACGGATGTAACTAAATCTACGAAAATACGAATGCGTCCGAATTTCGAATAAACGAAAATTAAACTAACGGAAAAACGAATCAACGCAAAAATAACTCTTACGAAAATACGAATCGTTACGAATACGAGCACTGACGACTTACGAAATTACGAATCGTTGCGAATCAACGGAAACGAACAGAAACAAAACGAAACTAAACAAATTTTTCTATTGTGCACATGTCTAATGTTGATTGTGAGAGTGTACTTCTGCTTTAACCACTTCCCGACCGACTCACGTACATATATGTCGGCAGGTTGGCTCTCCTGAGCAAAACGACATACAGGTACGCCGGCTCCTTTAAGAGCCTTAGCAAGTGCACAGGTGCGCCCACTGCACGGCGGGGAACCCAATGCGTGTGGCCGGCGGTTGCGATGATCGCCGGCCACGCGCGATCGCACGCACGGGCGAAAGAACGGGGATCTGTGTGTGTAAACACACAAATCCCCGTTCTGTCAGGAAAGGAGAGACAGATCTTGTGTTCCTATTAGTTAGGAATAGCGATATGTCTCCTTCTCTACTAGACATGTGCACAATAAAAAAATTTGTTTAGTTTCGTTTCTGTTTGTTTCTGTTGATTCGTAATGATTCGTAATTTCGTAAGTCGTCGGTGTTCGTATTCGGACTCGTTCGTATTTTCGTAGTGTTATTTTTTCGTTGATTCGTTTTTCCGTTAGTCTAATTTTCGTTTATTCGAAATTCGTATTTTCGTATTTTCGGTATATTTTGTATTCGGACGCATTCGTATTTTCGTAATTTAGTTACATTCGTACTTTCGTTAGATTGATTTATTCGTACTTTCGTAACATTGTTTTCGTAGATTCGTAATCGGAGCATAATTCATAATTTTATGTAATGTGTATGCTATTTACATTGTAAGAGACACGGAAAATTACCAATTTAAAAAAAAAAGTTACGAATGTACGAATTTTTTCGTTCAATCCATTCGAAGCACGTTAAGCAGCGCCATTGTAAGAGACACGGAAAATTACGAATCAACAAAAAAAAAAAAAAAGTTACGAATGTACGAATTTTTTCGTTCATTTTGATTTTCGTTATTTTTGAATCTTTGTTCGGTATTTTCGTTGTTTCTGTTTTCGTTTTTCGGATTTTCATTAATTCGTAGTTTCGTTGTTTCTAATTTAATTATTTAGTATTTTAGTTGTTTCTGTTTTCGTTTTTCGGATTTTCATTCATTCGTAGTTTCGTTGTTTCTAATTTAATTATTTCGTATTTTCGTTGTTTTTCATATTGGTTCGTTTCGATAATTCGTTATTCGTTAGAATTTTTACAAAATCATTCGTTCATTCGTACGATAACGAATAAACGAATATAACGAATTTGAACGGAAAACGAATTCGTAACTAAACAAATTGCACATGTCTATTCTCTAGTCAGTCCCATCCCCCCCACAGTTAGAAAACAAGAAACAGAACAAGGGTGCTCACACCGCTTCAGGCAAAAAATGGAAACACCCGATCCAAGGTGCTGATCCCGGCTCATCACCGTAGGCAATATCAAGAGGAGAAGAAAAGATTGATCGCACACTTCAATCCAAAAGATGCTGTAGAAATGTCTTTATTGTCATAAGCCAGACAAAATTGCAATGATGATCAGTTGACGCAATTCACACGCTTGTTCAACAAGCGCAGGTTATTTTCGTGTGAATTGCGTCAACTGATCATCATTGTAATTTTGTCTGGCTCATGACAATAAAGACATTTCTACAGCATCTTTTGGATTGAAGTGTGCTATCAATCTTTTCTTCTCTTCTTGATATTGCCTACAGTTAGAACACACACTGACCCCTTGATCGCCCCCTAGTGTTAACCCCTTCCCTGCCAGTGACATTCATACAGTAGTCAGTGGCTTTTTTTTTTTTAGCTCTGATCGCTGTATAAATATCAACGGTCCCAAAAAAAGTGTCAACAGTGTCCGATCTGTCCGCTGCAATGTCGCAGTCCCGAAAAAAAAAAAAAACGCTGATCGCCGCCATTACTAGTAAAAAAATAAATAAATAATAAAAATGCCATAAATTAAGGCTGTTACTGATTAAAATTTTCGTGTTCCATTTTTTTTTTTTTTTTTTTTCTATATCTTTATTTAACAAAACGTTTTTTTTTACAGATTATTTGTACAACACTTACACATACACATGTATACAATCTCTAAATGTGGATTAACTTCTTCTATAGTTATCATTTCATTAATCTCTTCCTATACCTCCTTTATCTGTTTATCTAGATCCATATCTCTATTTATATAATGAATCCATGTTTTATTATCATCCTTTCACTCTCACCCCTCCATTCATTACATTCTTCCAGAAAAAAAAAAATAATAAAAAAAAAATTATTTTGATTAATTATAATGCACATACAGATCCAACTACTTTTAGCTGATCTCCTTGCATTGCAACTCTGCATTAGTCAGTGGTAAATGTGGTATACACTATATACAATCACCCGACACTAGTTAGTTTCCACAATCCATGACTTAACTTCACAGTTCACACAAATACGTTTTAAATTCAAACTGTAGCACTGACGTAATTCATTTTATCTCCACATTAGCGTGACAATCCCTCCACCTCCCTCCAGTCTAACTAATCACTCTCACCTTATGGCATGGACCCCTGTGCCAACAGGTGGTCATGCAAGCGGGTATAAAAAGGGTTAACACGGACCATAAACTTCTCTCACGTCTCCTTAGATCTCAGCAAGGACGCCAGGTCATGGGTAGAAAGAAAAGATCTTAGTGCTCACCGCTTCAGTAAAAGATTTCATTTTTGTGTTCAAACACAAACTACTCACATAAAGATGATAAAAACACAGCATGTAAAGCCGACAATCGTGTTAGTTCCGTAGGGCAGCAGCGGGTGACGTCATGCGTAGCTCCTCCCCCGTACGCATTACGTTCAATCAGAACTTCTACGTCACCAGACTCCTCCCCCCTTCCCTTCGCTAGCAGACGGAGGCACTTGGGGAAGGGGGGAGGAGTCCGGTGACGTTGAGGTCCGTGACGTCACCGGATCTCCGACGGAACCCCCTGAAGACCAGGAAGCCAGCAGAGAGGTAAGTAACGATCAAAAGAATTTTGACCGATCAAAAAAAAATTTGATCGATCAAAAAAAATTAACGATTAATCGAGGAATTGATCTTTAATTTCCACAGCCCTACCATAAATGTATCCGCTATTTTGTAGACGCTATAACTTTTGCACAAAACAATCAATATACGCTTATTGCGTTTTAAAAAAAAAAAAATATGTAGAAGAATATATATCGGCCTAAACTGATGAAGAAAAAAGGACGTCAATTTTGTTTGGGTACCAGGTCACGTGACCGCGCAATTGTCAGTTAAAGCGACGCAGTGCCATATGGCAAAAAAATGCTCTGGTCATTAAGAGGGTAAAACCTTCCGGGGCTGAAGTGGTTAAGCTCTGATGGACTTTTAAGTTGCCGTGCCGTGTCGTGCAATTCGTTTCGTTTTTTTTTTAGTTTTTCGTTAAAATTCGTTATATTCGTTCATTCATTAGCGTACGAATGAACGAACGATTCGCTAAAAATTTTAACGAATAACGAATGTTCGAATCGAACGAATACGAAAAACAATGAAAATCCGAAATAACCAAATTAGAAACAACGAATGTACGAAAGAAGAAAATCCGAAAAACGAAAACAGGAACAACGAAAATCAAAATGAACGAAAAAATTCGTACATTCGTAACTTTTTTTTTTTGAATTGGTAATTTTCCGTGTCCCTTACAATGGCGCTGCTTAACGTGCTTCGAATGGATTGAACGAAAAAATTCGTACATTCGTAACTTTTTTTTTTTTTTTTTGCGATTCGTAATTTTCCGTGTCTCTTAAGCCCCATACACACGGTCGGACTTTTTCATGGATTCTGTCCGATCGGACAATGTTGTTGAAAAATCAGACCGTGTGTATGCACCATCGGACAGTGTACGTCGGATTGTCCGACGGACAAAGTCTTATCTCCTGCTGGAAAGATTTGCCGACAACACGGTCCGATCACACCAAATCCGATCGTGTGTACGGTTGTCCGACCGGACAAAGTGCTACGCATGCTCAGATCACATTACAAGACCAAAGCTATTGGCTACTAGCCTCTACGTAGTCCCGTCGTAGGCAACAAACGTCACCACGTTCAGAATGATCGGATTTTCCGACAACTTTGTCCGACCGTGTGTACGCAAAACCAACATCAGACAAAGTATGACGGACAGGATCCGACCGACCTGGTCCGCGGATTGTCCGACTGTGTGTATGGGGCTTTACAATGGTGTTGCTTAACGTGCTTCGAATGGATTGAACAAAAAAATTCGTACATTCGTAACTTTTTTTTTTTTTTTTTCGATTCAGAATTTTCCGTGTCTCTTACAATGGCGCTGCTTAACGTGCTTCGAATGGATTGAACGAAAAAATTCGTACATTCGTAACTTTTTTTTTTTCGATTCGTAATTTTCCGTGTCTCTTACAATGTAATAATAGCATACACATTACATAAAATTATGAATTATGCTCCGATTACGAATCTACGAAAACAATGTTACGAAAGTACGAATAAATCAATCTAACGAAAGTACGAATGTAACTAAATCTACGAAAATGCGAATGCGTCCGAATTTCGAATAAACGAAAGTTAAACTAACGGAAAAACGAATCAACGAAAAAATAACTCTTACGAAAATACGAATCGTTACGAATACGGACACCGACGACTTACGAATTACGAATTGTTACGAATCAACGGAAACGAAAGAAACGAAACGAAAATAAACAAATTTTTTCTATTGTGCACATGTCTAGTTGCCACACTTGTGCCTTTTGTGTATTGCGCCATATTTAGTCTCTTTTTTTTCTATTAATTAAAAATTGCGCTGTCAACGCACCACGGCACAAAAAATAAATAAAATGTCCCTCCTGCACTATTTTGGCAATGCAGCACCCCACAACGCCTGGTATGCGCATTGTGATGCCCTGTATTCCACTACCGTATGTGTGGGTTGGGGTGCCGCTTTAAGCGAATGGCACTGCAGCACACACAGTACTAAAGTTCACTGCCATTCCTGCAACACACAAGGCAGCCTGAGTGTAGCAGGCCAGGAGATAATGCTTTCCAGTGTTGTTTCTTTATTAGTTTGCTGCAATCACGCCTGTGTACACAGCCAAGCAACTTCTACAAGTCATGGTTGGTATAATTATAAAATCTTTTTTTTTTTTTTTTTTTTCCTTCTCTCCCCGAAGGTCCTCTGCATTGCAGCTGTCCTGTGCTCACATCTCTGCTTCAGTCTGTTCAGGGCTTACCATACGGCTCATTAAAAGCTGACCTCATCCCGGAGTCAAATATATCACCACTTTACCTTCACCTGCCCCGTACAAAAGGCAGATGGTTGACTGAGAATGACCGCTCTCGACCAGATCGCGGCAAACTTGTGATTTTGTTTTTTTCCCCTCTCTACAGCATGGCCAGAGTTGTGGAGCAAAAAAAAGTATAGTGACAGAACTGGCTGTTCCTCTTACTTGGAGCGCTCTAGGCGAGGCACGAGTCTCTCTGCTGCTTCTTAATACTGGAGATAATTAGGGATGTGCGCAGGGATTTTCGGTGAAATTGATTTCGCCATCACTGAAGCGGACGCTCTCAATTTCATTCATTGAACTGCTAAGGCAAAATGTAATTAAATAAAAAAATGATTTCTTTTCTTTACTCATATATATATATATATTTTATGTAGTGTTTCAATTAGATATCGTTTGCATTATTGCACGTGTTACAGCAGTGCAACCCCCCCCTCCCCTTTTTTAACAGCACTTTCTGGAAAAAAATTTTAACTTTCAACTTACCCCATGCCTGTTCCTTTCATGTCATATAGAATTCCCTAAGTGAGACACGAGGCTTAAAGCTGCTTCCTACTGATATAACCATCCTGGGGATTCCCCCTATGACTATTATTATTATTATTATACAGGATTTATATAGCGCCAACAGTTTACGCAGCGCTTTACAATATAAAAGGGAGACAATACAGTTATAATACAATATACAAGAGGATTAAGAGAGGCCCTGCTCAGAAGAGCTTACAATCTAATAGGGTGGGGCAGGTGGTACAAAAGGTTGTGACTGCGGGGAATGAGATAATGGAAGTGGTAAAAGATTAGTTGGAGACGTTATAGGCTTTCCTGAAGAGATGAGTTTTCAGGGATCGCCTGAAGGTAGCAAGAGTAGGGGATAGCCGGACCGGTGGAGGTAGAGAGTTCCAGAGGATGGGAGAGGCTCTGGAGAAATCCTGGAGATGAGCATGGGAGGAGGAGACGAGAGAGCTTGAGAGTAGGAGGTCTTGAGAAGAGCGGAGAGGATAATTTGGGTGATGTTTGGAGACAAGATTGGTGATGTAGCTCGGGGCAGAGTTGTGAATGGCTTTGTATGTTGTGGTTAGTATTTTTAATTGAATTCACTGGGGGATTGGGAGCCAGTGTAAGGATTGGAGGAGAGGGTTGGCAGACACTGAACAGTTGGTAAGGTGGATAAGTCTGGCAGCAGCATTCATGATAGACTGAAGAGGGGAGGAGCATATGGAGAGGCAGGCCAATGAGAAGTGAGTTGCAATGGTCAAGGCGAGAGATAACAAGGGAGTGAATGAGAAGCTCGGTGGTTTCATTTGTTAAAAAGGGGCAAATTTTAGAGATTTTACAGAGGTGAATTCTACAAAATTTTGACAACGATTGGACTTGAGGCTGAAATGACAAGTCAGCGTCTAGGATTACATCTAGTACCCTGGCGTGAGGGGAGGGACTGATAGTTGCATTATTAAAAAGTCACTATTAGGCTATAGTCCAGTGGCTTTTCCTAGGCTGAGATGATGTCATCAGTCTGCAGGCAGGAGGAAGCATTTCCTCAGTCTTCTTTCTGCCATGAATCAGGCTGTACAGATCATTTTTCATATTGGAATCTGCTGGGCAGCCAATCTGAGCCCAGAGCAGAAAGAATCCTCCACCCAGGCATCCAAATGAAGAGACCATTGTTCATGTCGGGATCTGTTGGGTGTACAGTCTGGGCCCAGGTTAGAGAGAATCCTCCACCCAAGCACCAGATAAAGAGGTCACCCTTCATATCGGGATCCAGTGGGTGGCAAGTCTGGGCTTGGAACAAAGAGAATCCTCCACCCGAGCACCAGATAAAGAGGTCAACCTTCATATCGGGATCCATTGGGTGGCAAGTCTGGGCTTGGAACAAAGAGAATCCTCCACCCGAGCACCAGATAAAGAGGTCACCCTTCATATCGGGATCCATTGGGTGGCAAGTCTGGGCTTGGAACAAAGAGAATCCTCCACCCGAGCACCAGATAAAGAGGTCAACCTTCATATCCTCCACCCGAGCACCAGATAAAGAGGTCAACCTTCATATCGGGATCCATTGGGTGGCAAGTCTGGGCTTGGAACAAAGAGAATCCTGAATAAGGAGATCATCCTTCATAATAGGTTTAACTGGGAGACCAGTCTGGGCCTGCAGCAGAGAGAATCCTCGCCCTGAGCACCCGAATAAAGTGATTATTCTTCATTCCAGGATCTGCTGGGTAGCCAGTCCTATCCCAGAGCAGAGAGAAACCTCCATCTGAGCACCCAGATAAAGACATCATCCTTCATATTGTTTTTTGTAGGGTGGCCAGTCTGGGCCTGGAGCAGATAGAATCCTCCACCCACATAAAGAGGCCGTTCTTCATATCAGGATCTGTTGGGCAGCCAGATAAAGAGATCATCCTTCATAACTAGAACAACTGGGTGGCCAGTCTGGGTTCAGCAGGTGAGAGAATCCTCCACCCAAGCACCCAAAAAAAGTGGTCATTCTTCATATGAGGATCTGTTGGTTGGCCAGTCTGGGCCCAGAGCAGAGAGAATCCTCCACCTTGGCACCCAGATAAAGAGGTCATCCGTCGTATTGGGATTTTTTGGGAGGTCAGTCTGGGCCTGAAACAGAGAGAATCCTCTGCAAAAGCACCCCGATAACGAGGTCATTCTTCATATTGGGTGACTCGTTGGGTGGCCAGTCTGGGCCTGGAGCAAAGAGAATCCTCCAGGCAAGCACCCAGATAAGGAGGCCATTCTTCATATCAGGATCTGTTGGCCAGCCAATCTGGGCATGGAGCAGAGATATACCGCCACCCAAGCACCCAAATATAGAGGTCATCCTTCATATTGAGATTTGTAGGGAGACCAGTCTTGGGCCAAAATAGAGAGAATCCTCCACCTGAACATGCAGATAAAGAGACCATTCTTCATATCAGGATCTGTTTTTACAGCCAGTCTGGCCCTGGAGCAGAAAGGATCCTTCACCTTAGCAACCAGATAAAGTGATCATCCTTCATAACAAGATCAATTGTGTGGCCAGTCTGGGTCCAGAGTTGAGAGAATCCTTCACCCAAGCACTCATATAAAGTGGTCATTCTTCATATCAGGAGGATCTGTTCTTGGCCAGTCTGAGCCCAGAGCAGAGACAATCCTCCACCTGAGCACCCAGATAAAGAGGTCATCCTTCATATCGGGATCCATTGGTTGGCCAGTCTGGTCCCAGAGCAGATCCTCCATCCGAGGACCCAGATAAAGAGGTCATCCTTCATATCGGGATCCATTGGGTGGCCAGTCTGGTCCCAGAGCAGATCCTCCATCCGAGGACCCAGATAAAGAGGTCATCCTTCATATCGGGATCCATTGGTTGGCCAGTCTGGTCCCAGAGCAGATCCTCCATCCGAGGACCCAGATAAAGAGGTCATCCTTCATATCGGGATCCATTGGTTGGCCAGTCTGGTCCCAGAGCAGATCCTCCATCCGAGGACCCAGATAAAGAGGTCATCCTTCATATCGGGATCCATTGGGTGGCCAGTCTGGTCCCAGAGCAGATCCTCCATCCGAGGACCCAGATAAAGAGGTCATCCTTCATATCGAGATCCATTGGGTGGCCAGTCTGGTCCCAGAGCAGATCCTCCACCTGAGCACCCAGATAAAGAGGTCATCCTTCATATCGGGATCTATTGGTTGGCCAGTCTGGTCCCAGAGCAGATCCTCCATCCGAGGACCCAGATAAAGAGGTCATCCTTCATATCGGGATCCATTGGGTGGCCAGTCTGGTCCCAGAGCAGATCCTCCATCTGAGGACCCATATAAAGAGATCATCCTTCATATAAGGATCCATTGGGTGGCTAATCTTGGCCTAGACCAGAAATAATCCCCCACCCCAGCGCTCAGACAAAAAGATCATCCTTCATATTCATTTATTCCAGGTATTTATAGTGAAGACAATTTACACAGCTCTTACATATATATATATATATATATATATTGTACATTCACATCAATCTCTACTACCATACCATTCATACATATACCGGTACATACTAGGGCCAATTTAGACCTATAAGCATATGTTGGGTGGCCAGTCTGGAGAATAGAAAATCCTTCACCTAAGTACCCTGATAAAGAGGTCATCCTTCACATTAGACACGTGCAATTCGTTTCGTTTTTTTTCGTTTTTCGTTTTTTTTTTCATATTTTCGTTCATTCGTTTTCGTATGAATGAACGAACGATTCGCTAAAAATCTTAATGAATAACGAATCGTTCGAATTGAACGAATCCGAAAACAACGAAAATCCGAAAAAAACAAATTACAAACAACGAATGTACGAAAGAAGAAAATCCGAAAAACGAAAACAGGAACAACGAAAATCAAAATGAACGAAAAAATTCGTACATTCGTAACTTTTTTTTTTTTGTTGAATTGGTAATTTTTCCGTGTCCCTTACAATGGTGCTGCTTAACGTGCCTCGAATGGATTGAACGAAAAAAATTGTACATTTGTAACTTTTTTTTTCGATTCGTAATTTTCCGTGTCTCTTAAAATGTAATAATAGCATACACGTTACATAACATTATGAATTATGCTCCGATTACGAATCTACGAATGTTACGAATGTTACGAATGTACGAATGAATACGAATGCGTCCGAATTTCGAATAAACGGAAATTAAACTAACGGAAATACGAATCAACGAAAAAATAACTCTTACGAAAATACGAATCGTTACGAATACGAACACCGACGACGTACGAATTTACAAATCGTTACGAATACGAACACCGACGACTTACGAATTTACGAATCGTTACGAATACGAACTCCGACGACTTACGAATTTTTTTTGTTGTGCACATGTCTACTTCACATTGGGATTAGTTGGGAGGCCAGTCTGAGCCCAGAGCAAGGAGAACCCTCCGCCCGAGCACCCAGGAAAAAAAGAGGTCATTCTTTATAATGGGATATGTTGGGCGGCCAGTGCGGGCCCTCGAGCAGAGAGAATCCTCCACCCGAGCACCCAGATAAATAGGTCATTCTTCATACTGAGATCTGTTGTTCTTTCGGAAACACAACATCAAGCAAAAAAGAAATAGTATCTGGAAAAAGGGACATGTCTATTAACAAAACAAATGTACATTGCCACCACGAATAAAAAATATGTAGGTAATGAATCACTTTCAGAAGAGGACAAGAAAGCACAATTGCAGCAATGAAGATAGAACTAGGCAACTTCACTTAGAACGTGAAATCAGTGTTCATCTCGGGGACAGATGAGAAAATATTGCCAAGATACGGGGCATTTATCTTTAAGATATAGAGAGGAAGAGAAGGCAGCTGGCTCCCATTTCCACAGCTCAGCGAGAAAGTAAAGCTACGATCCAAAGAAAACATAACCAGCGAACTCCATAGACATTGAATCTGAACTCCGGCCTTCCCTTCAGTCTTGCACAGTAGGCTCCTCTCCTGTGCTAAAAAGTGTGAGCTGTCTGTTTATGACTGGGGAGATTTCCGCTTACTTCCAGTCCTAAAGACACAACAAGACGTGAGAAGATGGGGAGATTATTCCTCTATTCCTGGTCTGATGACAACTACATCATTATACATCCTCAAATATTACCTATCATCTTATATTGATTTGCTAATTAATAGACCAGAGCATAGATTTTTTTTATTGATCTTCTTTTAAATATAGATGATCAGAAATAGATGAGCACTTCTCAACGTGTTTCATCAACCAAAGTCAACTTCTTCAGGACAGCATGAGAAGAATGATGTATCAGGCGGCACAGTGGTGTAGTGGGTAGCACTCTCACCTAGCAGGAAGAAGGGTCGCTGGTTCAAATCCCAACCACGACACTTCCTGCCTGGAGTTTGCATGTTCTCCCTGTGCCTGCGTGGGTTTCCTCGGGGTACTCCGGTTTACTCCCACAATCCAAAGACATGCAGGTAGGTTAATTGGCTTCTGTCCAAAAAATTGGCCCTAGTATATGAATGGGGAGCTTGGATTGTGGGCTCCTTGAGGGTAGGGACCAATGTGAGTGTGCAATGTACAGGGATGGGGACAATTGTAGACACTCAGGTTGGACTGATGTTTTTATTCAACCTTACAAACTATGAAACTAACTATGAAACTATGTATCTAAAATGACGTAAACAATATTATCATCAAATGCCAAAACCACGTTATATCTTTCTACACCGCACAAGATGCGCTTACCTATATCTACTAGCTGCCACTTTCAGATCAGTCACAGTCAAACAAAAACCAACAAAAGTGTCCAAACTTGTGTGTTTTGCCAAGAATCCAAGAATGCCAAGAATCTCCTCTCTGTATCCTACCCGCGGCCCCCCAGGTCAGAATCTTGGCAGCACAAAACTATGGACATTTTATTTTTTATTTTTATTAGATTGTGGCTGGTTTAGAAAGTTTTTGTTATAATATTGTTTATATGATTTTAGATACTTCATTCCTCTCATGCTTTCCTGAAGAAGTGGACTTTGGTTCATGAAACGTGTTGAGAAGCGCTAATCTATTTCTGATGGACTTTAGGAAATTATTTTTTTTATAAAAATCTATATATTGGCCTGTGTATTAGTAAATCAATATAAGATGATAGGGCATATAGGGATGTATAAAGTAATCAACTCCAAAATAATCAGCCGTACCCTTTTAAACTATGTGATATATTTTTTATATATCTCAATAAAATTATATTTTTACCTTAAAGAAGATCTCCATCCAAAAGGGTCTCACCCCCCCCCCCCTCCGCTGCCACATTTGGAAGCTTTTGGTGGAAGGGGGGAGCGGGTACCTGGTTTTGACAGGTACCCGCTCCCACCTCCAGCTCAGTTCTCCACAGCAAACTGAGCAGGAAGTTCAGTCCTGTCCTTCTCCCACAGCCTTCTATCTATCCTATCGGACAATGTTGTCGGAAATTCCGACCGTATGTAGGCTCCATCAGACTTTTTCCGTCAGATTTCCCGACGGACAAAGTGTTATCTCCTGCTCTCAAATTTTCCGACAACAAAGTCCTATCGGACTTTTTCCAATCGTGTGTAGCGAATTCCGACGGACAAAGTGCCACGCATGCTCAGATCACATTACAAGACCAAAGCTATTGGCTACTAGCCTCTACGTAGTCCCGTCGTATGCAACGAACGTCACCACGTTCAGGATGATCGGATTTTCCGACAACTTGGTCCGACCATGTGTATGCAACACCAGTGTCGGACAAAATCCGTCGGAAAAAATCTGACGGATTTTGTGGTCGGAATTTCCGACCGTGTGTACGGGGCATAATATGCTTCACAGGTCCCAGAAGACTGCAGCCCATTCACAATGCTCAGTGCACTTTGCGCATGCGCAGGAGGAAACCGGCTGTGAAGCCGGTTTCCCTTAGTAAAGATGCCGGCACC
Source organism: Lithobates sylvaticus (assembly GCA_028564925.1). Lineage (NCBI taxonomy): Eukaryota > Metazoa > Chordata > Amphibia > Anura > Ranidae > Lithobates > Lithobates sylvaticus. Next base: position 200,959,075 of record CM053035.1, read on the forward strand.
AGCACCCCATAGCCAATTGAAGAATTGGCTCGGGTGAGGGCATCGCTGGATCCCTGGACAGGTAAGGGCCCTAATATTAAAAATCAGCAGCTACAGTATTTGTAACTGATGACTTTAAATTTTTTTTGGGGGGGGGAGCCTGGAGCTCCTCTTTAAATATGTATTCTCAGTATATACCTACCTAGCAAGACCCGCTAGGTGTTTGTGTATGCTTGCAGTGTTTCAAATGGGATGTTGGTACACATTGATGTGAATCAAAGGGTGGAGCATTGTGTTAGAATACTTCTAGATTAGGGAAGAAGAGGGCACACTCTGAGTCTAGTATAAAATGTATTTATTGAGGTGAAAGACAATTGGCAATTTAGTTACATAGTTACAGTTTACCGGAGTCATGGAATGCTACCGGGAACGTGTCAGTTACTTCACAAGTGCGCTGCCGGCCTTTCCAATTCATTACGGAGCTCTGCACAAGCTGCGCTCTCCGGCAGACGTTACCTCTCCCGCCGCACTGTTTGTTAATTGTGACTGATAACTTTGTACCGATACAATATAAGCAGTTAGAAGGCGGATGATTCATTATAGGCAGGCAGAGCGCAACACTTCCAAGCAAATACTGCGGCCCCGGCGTCAGTTTAAAGGGATGGCAATGCCGGGAAAGAGTGGAGATGCTTTGGGCTTTATTAATCTTTTCAAGGCTGATATTTAATTTTGTTGGGAGACAGAGGAGTAACTAGAACCTTCAGGGCCCCTGTGCAAGAAACCATGAAGGGCCCCCTGACCCCCGGCCAGGGGCATTGACCTCAGAGCCCAGTGGTGGAACACCATGGCCACGTTGTAAGTACAACCCTGGTAGTTCCACCACTGGTAGTTCCACCACTGGTGTCAGTAGTTTATTTACTTATTTTATACCATTTTTTTACAATATTTTTTAAAATAATTTTTTACAATTTGATTTGGGAGCCTCGTTGGGGGGCTTTGGTGAGATATCATGGGATCTAAACAGACATCTGATGTTTCACCTTCGAGACAGAGAAAAGAGATTGAGGACACAGCCCTCCATCTTTGTTTCTGCACCCTCAGCTACACAGAATGAATGGACAGGAATAGCTCTGTATAGAGCTTCCTGTTTATTTACAAACTGAAGCATAGTAAACATAGTTTACTACACTTCAGTTATGAATGGACAGAGTAAGTGATCAGTACCGATCACTGACTCTGTCATTTCAGACAAGAAAGGGGTCGGTAAATTACATACTTACCGGCCACTTCTCCGTTCTCCATCCTGACAGATCCCCCGCAGCAGCCAGCAGGAGAAAGTGGGGGGGCCTAGCAGAGCTGCGGGGGAAAAGGGGGGGGCCAGGAGACAGCACAAGGACCGGAGAAGAGGGGAGGGGGTCGGCAGAGAGAGAGAACAGAAGTAGTTGCTGTAGAAGATCATGGGGCAGGAGGGGGCCCAGGAGAGAGCAGAGGGGCTCACGGGCAGCAGAAGGAAGCTGTAATAAGGGGTGCGAGAGAGAGCACAGAAATTGCCATTTCCGGGGAAGAGGGGGCAGGAAAAAGTACTGGGACTGAAAAAGAGAGGGGGGGGGGGGGCAGGAGAGAACACAGAAGTTGGCATTGCTGGGGAAGATCACAGGGGAGGATAAGAAAGAGCAGGGGGGCCCACGGGCAGCGGAAGGAAGGGATGGCATAAAGAGGAACCGATGTCCTCCATGTTCCTTCTGCAGTCGCTGAATGCCTGGGAGGGAGGAGAGGAGAAGCGGGCATTCCTCAGCTGCAGAAGGAACATGGAGGGCATCAGTTCCTCTATATGCCGCCCCTCATGTCCAGGTGTAGAGGGGAGTCGCATGGCCCCCCTGGAGCATGGGGCTGGGTCAGAATGGTGACCCTTGCGACCCCTGTAGTTACGCCCCTGTTGGGTGATGCTGGAGGCTTAAAGAGTAACCCCATATTGTTGAGAGAAAAAAAAATTCCCTCTGGGTGATTTATGTACATTGCAGGGAAAATAGGTGCAGGTAATGCTCCCTTCCAAGTAATTCCTTGTCTCCGCCCCCACCCAGTAGTGCCCCTTTTAGGTACTACAGAACTAAATATAATTTTGTAGTGCTAAGTAATTTGTATGGAATTAATTAATGATAACAAGAAATGCAGTAAAATAGATCTCCTGCAGCCAGCAACAATAGACCCCCCCCAGCAACAACAGATCCCCCAGCAACAATAGACCCCCCTAGCAACAATAGACCACCCCCAGCAACAACAGATCCCCCAGCAACAATAGACCCCCTAGCAACAATAGACCCCATCAGAAACAATAGATCGCTGAGCAGCCAGCATAAATAGACTCTCCAGCAGCCACCAACAATAGATCAGTCCCTCAACGGTAGATCCCAGCCAGCAACAATTGACCCCTCCCAGCAACATAAGACCCCCAGCAGCAATAGAGCCCCTATAAGAAAAAATAAACCCCCTTACAACAAAAGATTCCCCCCAGCAACAATTAACCCTCCAGCACACCCCAGCACCCCATGCCATTACACCAGGCATGGGGGGAGGGAGGGATTCAAGTGTATGGGAAGACACTGAGGAATGACCTGTATGGCATTGCTAATCTCAACCCCTTCCTGCTCTTTATAATCCTGTACCTCCATGTTTTTAATGTTTTTTTTTTTTTTTTTTTTAACCAATTTGCACATGGAAATGCCAGAAATTACCTTTTTCTCTGAGTGGAAATGAACACCTTGCCCTCCCACTCCAGTAATTTATCCTTACATAGTCGATTTAAAGCCACCCACCACATCACAAGGGTCCTCACATAGACTTGTAGTGCTAAAGGAAGAGAAGGGGTATTTTCGACCAAGTCTATTATAAGAAGGGGTGTGTCTGACCAAGTCTATTATAAGAGGGGGTGTGTCTGACCAGGTCTATTATAAGAGGGTGTGTGTCTGACCAGGTCTATTATAAGAGGGGGTGTGTCTGACCAGGTCTGTTATAAGAGGGGGTGTGTCTGACCAGGTCTGGTATAAGAGGGGCAGGGTGTCTGACCAGGTCTGATATAAGAGGGGGTGTGACTGACCAGGTCTGTTGTAAGAGGGGGTGTGTCTGACCAGGTCTGTAATAGGAGGGGGTGTGTCTGACAAGGTCTGTTATAAAAGTGGCCATGTCTGACCAGGTCTGTTGTAAGAGGGGGTGTGTCTGGCCAAGTCTGTTATAAGAGGGGGCATGTCTGACCAGGTCTGGTATAAGAGGGGTGTGTCTGACTAGGTATTTTATAAGAGGGGTGTGTCTGACCATGTCTGTTATAAGAGGGGGTGTTTTTTGCCAAGTCTGTTATAAGAGGGGGTGTGTCTGGCCAAGTCTGTTATAAGAGGGTATGTGTCTGGCCAAGTCTGTTATAAGAGGGTATGTGTCTGACCAGGTGAGTTATAAGAGGGGGTGTGTCTGACTAGGTCTGTTATAAGAGGGGGCATGTCTGGCCAAGACTGTTAAAAGAGGGGGTGTATCTGGCCAAGTCTGCTATAAAGGGGGGGGGGGGGGGGGGGGTGACTTGCCAAGTCTGTTATAAGAGGGGATGTGTCTAACCAGGTGAGTTATAAGAGGGGGTGTGTTTGACTAGGTCTGTTATAAGAGGGGGCGTGTCTGGCCAAGACTGTTAAAAGAGGGAGTGTATCTTGCCAAGTCTGTTAAAAAAAGGGGGTGTGTCTGGACAGGTCTGTTATAAGAGGGGGCGTGTCTGCACAAGTCTGTTATAAGAGGGGCGTGTCTGGCAAAGTCTGCTATAAGAGGGGGCGTGTCTGACCACGTGAGTTATAAGAGGGGGCGTGTCTGACTAGGTCTGTAATAGAGGGGGCATGTCTGGCCAAAACTGTTATAGGAGGGGGTGTGTCTGGTCAAGTCTGTTATAAGAGGGGGTGTGTCTAGCCAAGTCTGTTATAAGAAGGGGCTTGTCTGGACAAGTCTGTTATAAGAGGGGGTGTGTCTGGCCAAGTCTGTTATAGGAGGGGGTGTGTCTGGTCAAATCTGTTATAGGAGGGGGTGTGTCTGGCCAAGTCTGTTATAAGAAGGGGCTTGTCTGGACAAGTCTGTTATAAGAGGGGGCATATCTGGCCAAGTCTGTTATAAGAGGGGGGTGTGTCTGACCAAGTCTGTTATAAGAGGGGGGGTGTCTGACTAGGTCTGTTATAAGAGGGGGGTGTGTCTGGCCAAGTCTGTTATAGGAAGGGGTGTGTCTGGCCAAGTCTGTTATAGGAGGGGGTGTGTCTGGCCAAGTCTGTTATAAGAGGGGCGTGTCTGGCCAAGTCTGTTATAGGAGGGGGTGTGTCTGGCCAAGTCTGTTATAGGAAGGGGTGTGTCTGGCCAAGTCTGTTATAGGAGGGGGTGTGTCTGGCCAAGTCTGTTATAAGAGGGGCGTGTCTGGCCAAGTCTGTTATAGGAGGGGGTGTGTCTGGCCAAGTCTGTTATAAGAGGGGGCGTGTCTGGCCAAGTCTGTTATAAGAGGGGGTGTGTCTGACCAGGTCTGTTAAACTATAGCGCTCTCTGGGCAGTGTGGTCACAATCTGGTACCTAGTGGACTCCAACGTGTTATTTAGATACAGTGCACAACTATTATATCATGAAAGTAGAGGTAAGACTATGACAGATTGTTAATTAAACGTCTGACCACATTTTCTAAAGCAAACATGTTTCTTTGGCCTCGATGCGCTAATCACAGGTTGGCTTTAAGGCCTACAATGGCATGTATATCCTTATGAGGAGTGAATTATTTGGCAGCAGTCCAGGAAAGCGTGATTTCTTCTGCAAGAAAGGTGACCCCCAACAACATCAGAAGGAACTGCGATCCACATAGGTGATCTTCACCACTGGACAGAAACGTTCTCAGAAAGATGGGGCACTTACCGTCCAAGGAGAGCCAGTCATGCTGAGAGGAAGGCAGTGTCGGAAGAGCTCTGGCCTTATACTCAAACACCACAGAATTGGAGATGATCTGGTTGTTGAAGGCAACCTGAAGAGTGACCAGCCCGGTGTCATGTGCTGCAAGACAGGAGGGGATACAAATCATCATTTAAACTCCAGCCAAACAGCTCAATGTACGACTTAAAAATTTACATTTTAACCTACCAACCTAGAGCAATGTATATAGCAGAGGCTCCAAAACAACGGGCCAGTATACTGTTTTTGAGACTTTAGGGGGGCTGGACTGTGGTCAGTGGGAGTACAAAATGTCCTACAGTAATAGTAGTAGTAAACCACGCTTCGCCTTTGGTGTCAGTGTCAATAGAAGGAATTCTGCCCTATCATTGGTGTCATTGAAAGGAATAGTGTCCCATCATTGGGGTCAGGTGCAAGAATTGTGCCCCTTCGTTGCTGTCAATGGAAGGAATTGTACCTTATGGTTAGTGCCATTGGGAGGTATAGCACCCCATCATTGGTGTCAGTGGGAGGCATATTGTGCCCATCATTGGTATCAGTGGGAGGAATAGTGCTCCATCATTGGTATCAGTGGGAAGACTAGCGCCCCATCATTGGTATCAGTGGGAGGAATAGTGCCCCATCATTTGTGTCAGTGGGAGGCATAGTGCTCCATCATTGGTATCAGTGGGAGGAATAGTGCCCAATCATTGGTGTCCTTGGGAGGAATAGTGCCCCATCATTGGTATCAGTGGGAGGAATAGTGCCCCATCATTGTTGTCAGTGGAAGGAATAGTTCCTCATCATTGGTATCAGTGGGAGGAGGAATAGTGCCCCATCATTGGTGTCAGTGGGAGGATAGTGCCCCATCATTGGTGTCAGTGGGAGGCATAGTGCTCCATCATTGGTATCAGTGGGAGGAATAGTGCTCCATCATTGGTATCAGTGGGAAGACTAGCGCCCCATCATTGGTATCAGTGGGAGGAATAGGGCCCCATCATTGGTATCAGTGGGAGGCATAGTGCTCCATCATTGGTATCAGTGAAAGGCATAGTGCTCCATCATTGGTATCAGTGGGAGGAATAGTGGCCCATCATTGGTATCAGTGGGAGGAATAGTGCCCCATCATTGTTGTCAGTGGAAGGAATAGTTCCCCATCATTGGTATCAGTGGGAGGAATAGTGCCCCATCATTGGTATCAGTGGAAGAATAGTGCCCCATCATTGGTATCAGTGGGAAGAATAGTGCCCCATCATTGGTATCAGTGGAGGAATAGTGCCCCCATCATTGGTGTCAGTGGAGGAATAGTGTCCCATCACTGGTATTAGTTGGAGGAATAGTGCCCCATCACTGGTATTAATTGGAGGAATAGTGCCCCATTATGGACACCAGTGGGAGGAACTGTGCCCCTTCATTGGTGTCAGTAGGAAGAATAGTGCCCTATTGTTGGTGTTAGTGGCAGGAATTATACCCCCCATTGAAGATTTGATTGGATGCAATAGTGCCCCAAGGGCCAGATAAAGCCAAGCAAAGGGCAACTTCCTTCCCCTGGGCTGCAATTTAGAGGCCACTGGTATATAGTCTTGGGAGCTGGGGATGGGTAGGTGATTACAAGATTATATACATTACTTTACAATCTATATACATCGTAGCTTCATAGCATAATGGAGATAGATTCTCTGCACTGCCCTGCTTGTGTAGCTCTAACACAATTTCCTCAACTGGGAGAAAGAGTTCACTAAGTGAACTAGTAAAGGGGTCTAAGGGTGACCTTATCCATTCACTTATGGAACTGCAGAGCACAGCGGCCCCCCTTCCATTCAGGTTTCCAGCAGTAGGGAGTGATGAAGCTGCTACATACTCGGCAATACCTTGAGTAAACTAGTAAGGAGGTCAACAGACCCCGTTTGCTAGTTGAATACATTGCAGGCAGATTGTGAATATTCACCAGGCAAGACAAATCTCAGCCTCCACCTTGCCAGTACAATGAAACTGACCAGATTCTCTCATTAGTAACCGGCAGAAGTCATGCCATGGGTTGAAAATGTGAGGAAAGGTGGAGTCGGGGTTTAATAAATCTCTCATAAACCAGATGGAGATGTTTAATGAGGCATTATCGGTAAGGGGGGGGATGGCAGATTCTTTCATCTCCGGGTCTTATGACCGGTGCGGCAATCAAGCTGTATTTGGGGGCACCATATATCTCAGCTGAATGTAGTGACGCACGATTGGTACTTGTGCTGTTTGTTCCATCCCTAGCTACAACGAACACGTAATTACCATCCATAATTTATTCTGCTAATGTAAAAATAGCATTTTCATCCTTCTGCCCCGAGATTTACAACCACTATTACCACCGCTAAATGTTCCAGTACTTTCCTAAAAAGCAAATTAGTTTATGCAGAAATATTAATACCCATTTTGGATTGCTACTGATGAGGATTGAGTGGTCTATGAAAAATAAATGTGGCCAATGTGATTTGGAGACCTGGGTTGTGGCCAAGTCAAGTTGGATGATCTAGCCAGGTTCTTCAGAAGCATATACATCTAAAAACACATTTGTTCCCCTAACCCCCCCCCCCCCCCCCCATGTCCCTTGCGGCTCTCTAATCCGAAATATACTGTATGGTTAAACGCTTGTGGACACCTGACCATCATACCTATTCAAGCTTGTTGGAAAGCCTGTTTCAAAACCATGGCCTCTAATATGGAATCGCCCACATCCTATTTGTGGCTTTAACAGCCTCTACTCTTCTGGGAAGGATTTCCACAATATTTTGGAGTGTGTCTCTGGGGAATTTGTGTCCATTCAGCCCAAAGAACATTTGTGAGGTCAGGTACTGATGTTGAATGAGAAGACCTGGCTCACAATAGGCATTCCAACTCATCCCAAAGGTGTCCAGTAGGGTTGAGTTCAGGCTTCTGTTCAGGACACAAGCTCCTCCCCACCATACTGGTCAAACCATGTCTTTATGGAATTGGCTCCACTCTACTAGGAAGGAATTCCACACAATTTTGGAATGTGTCTATGAAATGTGTGTCCATTTGTGAGGTCAGATACTGATGCTGGATAAGAAGACCTGGCTCACAATCGGTATTCCAATTAATCTCAAAGATGTTCCTCCACACCATACTGGTCAAACCATGTCTTTATGGAATTGGCTCCACTCTACTGGGAAAGAATTCCACACAATATTGGAATGTGTGTCCATTTGTGAGGTCAGATACTGACGCTGGATGAGAAGACCTGGCTCACAATAGACATTCCAACTCATCCCAAAGGTGTCCAGTAGGGTTGAGGTCAGGCCCCTGTTCAGGACACAAGTTCCTCCACACCATACTGATTAAACCATGTCTTTATGGAATTGGCTCCACTCTACTGGGAAGGAATTCCACACAATTTTGGAATGTGTCTATGGAATGTGTGTCCATTTGTGAGGTCAGATACTGACGTTGGATGAGAAGACCTGTCTCACAATCGGTATTCCAATTCATCTCAAAGATGTTCAGTAGAGTTGAGGTCAGGGTTCTGTGTAGGACAATCCAGTTCCTCCACACCAAACTCATCAAACCATGTCTTTATGGAGCTGGCTTTGTGCACATGGGCACAGCCATGATGGAACAAAAAAGGGTCCTCCCCAAACTGTATGCGACAAGGCTGGAAGAGCACAATTGTCTAAAATGTCTTTGCCTTATAGGTAGGTGTGATAAACAAGTGTCCACAAACTTTAGGCCAAATGCATAATACAAAAGACACTATAATTTTCACCTTTTTCCAGCATTTAGTACCTAGTGGGCAATTGGTTCCTGCCAGCAGGGCTTCTGTTAGAAATCGTGGGGCCCTCCGAACAGCCTACCAGACAGTGCTCCCTTAGCCTCGGTGGGTGTGTGGGTGCAGGTGCACCCTGAACACAGCTCTATCCGCATGAACAAACCACTCATTTATGTGACCAGAGTACCCATGTAAATGAGCCCTTAAATAACTTTTTTAAATTATTCTCTACATTATTCATAGCCCAGGGGAGGAGGGGGGTCCTAAACAGTTCCTTGGTGTCTCAGTTTTGAGACAGAGAAAGTGATTGAGGACGCAAATCCCCAATCATTTCTCTGCAGTCTCAGCTGCTGCAGTATGAATGAATAGAAAACACACCATATACATACATATACAGAGGCTCCCTGTTCATTCACAAAATTAAGCATAGTAAACATGGGGGGGTAAAAACCATGGGGGGATCAAAGCTGCAGCAAAATCCTGGACAGGAGAGGGGATTATTAAGGTAAGGGAGGGGGTCAATCCCTGAAACCGATGCTCTTGTGGCTTGTCTGGCAGCAGCTGACAGTCGGCAGGAGGAAGAGTAGCAGAAGCCAGTTCTGCTGCAGGGAGGGGGAACTGCCTGTGCCATAAAGCTTCCTGGGTCCTCCTGTTGAACTGATGGGGCCTGGACCCCATACAGGAGGGCTGATGCTACCCCATTATCAGTGGCTCTGCCTGCAAGGGTAGTGCCATCCATTTAGGCAATAGAGGTGGCTGTCTGATCCATCACTCATGGAGGCATTGAGTTGTTTGGTATTAAAGCTGGAGTGCCCATACCAGACACCCTGTCCACAGTGCAACTCAGTGGCGCTGAACCTGGTAAATCACAGGCTCATAGTCACTGATCTATCTGACCGGCCACTGCACTTGTCACACAAAAATGTCCCTAACAAGGCCCTGGATCCTTCACTCATGGGGGCATTGAGTGGGTTGGTATTGAAGCTGGAGTGCCCATACCAGACACTCTGTCCGCAGTGCAACTCAGTAGCGCTGAATCTGGTAAAACCACAGGCTCAGCGTTACAGAGAGTCCCGCAGCATCAGGATGAAGGCCATTTGCATAGGGACGGCATGACAGACTGCACACGCTTTAAGCAGGGGTCAGTGGTGTTGGAGCTTTAAGAGTAGGGGAGTGGTCTCAGGGGCTGGGCGGCACTCAAGCAAAAAGTATTCTAGGAAGAAAGGGGAAGTGACGTCAGTCACATGCGGCGGAGGAAGCGTTCCCCACCCACCCGATAGGTAGTAGGGTTGGTTTTAAAAAAGGGTTCCCTAAACGGGGCAGTCTTTTGGGTCGCTGGAAGAGGAGAAGGAGAAGGACATGTATGGAACATGTAATACCCATCCATTGGTTGGGAGTGGATAGTGTACTTCCGGTTTAAGGGGGGTTTAACCTGGAAGGGTAAAAAGGGTAGGTCACTGTTGACAGGTTGGGAACCGCCTCCGAGTCCGGGGTTTGCCGACTGGAGGCAAGAGTTCAAAGTTCAAGTTAGTTGTCACAGTGACCAGTGGTTTGTGTTTTTCCCCTAATAATCACCCAGTTAAAAATGAGTTTGAAGTGACGGTTTAAAAATGGTTAAAAGAGTTATTATTGAGACTTTATATTTTATTAATAAAAGGCTGGCTGGCCATTTACTCCACACCTTGTCGAGTCTTTTAGGCTATGCCCGGGTAGTAGGATAAGGATTCTGGTATCTGGGCTTAAGTCCTACATATGTCATGATCTATCTGCCTGGCCACTGCACTTGTCACACAAAAATGTCCCTAACAAGGCCCAGGATTCTTCAATCATGGGGTCATTGAGTGGGTTGGTATTGAAGATGGAGTGCCCATACCAGACACTCCGTCCGCAGTGCAACTCAGTGGCGCTGAACCTGGTGAAACCACAGGCTCAGTGTTACTGATGTATCTGCCCAGCCAATGCAGACAATGCGGACAAATGTCCATAACAAGGCCCTGGATCCTTCACTCATGGGGGCATTGAGTGGGTTGGTATTGAAGCTGAAGTGCCCATACCAGACACTCCATCCGCAGTGCAAATCAGTGGCGCTGAACCTGGTAAAACCACAGGCTCAGCGTTACTGATGTATCTGCCCCACCACTGCACTTGTCACACAAAAATGTCCCTAACAAGGCCCTGGATCCTTCACTCATGGAGGCATTGAGTGGGTTGGTATTGAAGCTGGAGTGCCCGTACCAGACACTCCGTCCACAGTGCAACTCAGTGGCGCTGAACCTGGTAAAACCACAGGCTCAGCGTTACTGATGTATCTGCCCGGCCAATGCACTTGTCACACAAAAATGTCCCTAACAAGGCCCAGGATTCTTCACTCATGGGGGCATTGAGTGGGTTGGTATTGAAGCTGGAGTGCCCATACCAGACACTCCGTCCGCAGTGCAACTCAGTGGCGCTGAACCTGGTAAAACCACAGGCTCAGCGTTACTGATCTATCTGTCCAGCCAATGAGGACAATGCGGACAAATGTCCCTAACAAGGCCCTGGACCCTTCTTTTGTTCAGTTATCCACAATGCCCCCAGGTAGAATGCGTGTACCCTGGATGCCAAGACACCTTTTATTTTTGGATCCTGCAACCCTGACAGTACAGGCATTCTATGATTTGTACGCCAAGCTGAAGGAGATGCGACGGGGATTTTTAGATCAGCTGTATATTAACAATGATCATACCACAGTTATTGATCCAACGCACTCCACTGAGAGCGACAGATTATAGAATTATGGAGGATTTCCCATGGCCAAAAGCTAGAATTGCTATATTTTTCTAAATTAATTTTTTTAATTTATTATATAAATAAAATTAAAAAAAAAACTGCTTGTATAGATTGGGTAGAAATAGAAAAATGTGTAAAGTGTGGTTTTAAATTTTTTCTATGCCTTCTCGCTGCTTCGGTCACATGACATCGTTAGAAAATGAGATGATATGCAGTGAAATTTTTAGGTAAACACAAAACAAGCCTTTGTTTTTTTTTTTTTTTTCGGTAATGATATTGATAGCATGCTAATGAGCCTCTATTAGCAGTATGACCGGCTTTGTCCCTTCCTGTACGGCTCTGACAGCCAATGTAAAAGCTTCAAGTAAGCGGGGACTTTAGACACATTAGCAATTAGGATTGGCAATATGTCAGATCGCGTTATCTCACATTAGCTCATCACCAGTAAAATAAAAGCAAGCAGTTTACTAAACAGATGCCTTTTCCTTTTGTGTCCGGCCTTGAAATGTATGTTCAGGTGATATTTACTGAACCAGCAAAAAAAATAAAAAAAAACAACAATAGGTAAGCGGGGAACAAGGCATTGTGGGACTTTGCTGCACTGCATTGTCAGGTGATAGATAATAATGGAAACAATGTAAATGCCGAGTTGGCGGATCTTCGCCACCACATGACTGGAAACCATTGGTTCATGGGGCCATTTTTTTTTCTCCTGACTCAGTTTTAATATGCTGAGAAGGAGGATTTTCTTGCTATGCACAAGTGTTTTTTTCATGTGGGTGACCGTCAGGGCTTGTACATATTCGCTACAGCTTTGAGCCCAAGTCTAGTTGGGGCAAAGATGCCCAGTCAACCCACTTCCTTTGACCCTAGAACGGTGATGGTGAACCTCGACACCCCAGATGTTTTGGAACTACATTTCCCATGATGCTCGTGCACTCTGCAGAGAGGGCCGGACCGAATGGACAGCAGGGAATGTAGGGGAGGGCCGGGCATGACGGTGTGCATAGTTACACACCAAGAGTGAGAGGTGGGAGTGGCGGAGCGGGCTAGGCCAATCAGAACAGGGGGAGCGGCAATACAAGAAGGGGGCGTGGCTTAGCGGAGTCACGCAGTTAGTAGGAAACACGAGAGGAGGCAGTTTTCCCACCCACCCTCCCTATGTTTTAAGGTTGTTTTGGAGTTTTTAATGTTTTTGTTGTCATTTCAGGTAAAGCAGCAGAGTGACGGCTCTTCAATATGGGTTGGCGGTGTTTTTATTGTGGGTCAGTGACGGTGGCAGTTTGGTAGTTGGTAAGTGTGTGGGGGGCTCGTCAGTAGATGGCCCCTCCGGTTGTAGTACATCAAAGTAATTTGATGATACTCTTTGTTGCACTGCGGGATAGGTATTTGTCTCCGGGCGGTTTAAGTGGAGGCCTAGTTTGGTTCGGTAAAATCCTGCAATGCCCCCTTGTGTTATATATATATATATATTTATATATATATGTACGGTGTTATGTTTGGTTATGGTACAATACTCTGCCCCGTCACTGACCAACAATAGTGGGTGTAACCGAGGGTTACTGATGTTCAGTGTTTATGTTATGGTTATTTATATGGTATTTAATTGGTTATTTATATTTTGAATAAAATGGAGTTTTATGTTTAATAAAGGCTGTTGTGGCCATTTACTCCACAAGAACGGTGTGGTCTGTTATTTTAAGGGTAAGAAGTAGTGGTGAGTAAGGGGTTACAACAGAAGGGGGGAATTATCTAGGCTACACGGGTCAAGTGTAGTTGAGCGTCGTGGGAAATTTAGTTCCAAAACATCTGGGGGTGACAAGGTTCGCCATCACTGCCCTAGGGTGTCAAGGCTCCTCTACTCGCCCTGGACCCACAGGAGAATACTGCAGAGAGCAAGCTTCATGTGGCGCCACTTTCTGCAGCTTTCAGAACCACCAAAGGAAAAGGAGGGCAAAGTAGACGTATAAACTTACCAGACCGAACCTTTGATGAAAAGGCATGTGTGCTCTGGAAAAGGGGCAGTAATCCCGAGCTTTGAATTGGACTTTAAAGCACCCTTTAGCTCCAGTTTGGGGAGGTCCTCCATACTGGGCACTTAAAGACCTTCCTGCCCAGACCAATTTTGAGCTTTCGGCGCTGTTGCACTTTGAATGACAATTGCGCGGTCATGCTACACTATACCCAAATGAAATTTTTATCATTTTTTTCCCACAAATAGAGCTTTCTTTTGGTGGTATTTGATCACCTCTATGGTTTTTATTTTTGCTAAAAAAATAAAAAAAGACACTGATGGGCACTGATAGGTGGCATTGATGGGCGACACGGATGGGCACTGATAGGTGGCACAAATTGATACTGATAGCTGGCACGGATTGGCATGGATAGGCGCTCATGGATGGGCATAGATAGGCGGCACAGATGGGCATGGATAGGTGGCACAGATGGGCATGGATGGGCACTGATAGGCGGTATGGATGGGCACTGATAGGTGGCATGGATGGGCACTGATAGGCGGCATTGTATTGCATTATATTGTACTGATGGATGCCAATCAGTGCCAAACAATAATGCATGCCAATCAGTGATGCCCATTGTGGGCATCACTGATTGGCATCCATTGTGGGCATTGATTGGCATCCATTGTGGGCACTGACTGGCATCCCTGGTGGTCTAGGGTGGCATACCTGGTGCTGGGCATCCCTGGTGGTCTGGTGGCGTCCCTGGTGGTCTGGTGGCGTCCCTGGTGGTCCAGTGTGGGCATCCTCGTGGGGGGGGGGCTGCGCTGATAATCGATCAGCACAGACCCCCCCTGTCAGAGGAGCAGCCGATCGGCTCTCCTCTACTCGCGTCTGACAGACACAAGTGAGAAAAAGCCGATCAACAGCTCTTCCTATTTACACTGTGATCAGCCGTGATTGGACACGGCTGATCACGTGGTAAAGAGTCCCCGACGGAGACTCTTTACCGAGATCGTAGTTGCGGGGTGTCAGACTGACACACCGCAACAACGATCGCCACGATGCGCGCCCCCAGGGGCGCGCAGCGGCTCAAAATCCTGAGGACGTCATATGACGCCCGGTCAGGATTTTGAAACCACTTTGTCGCCGTCATTTTGCTATAGGGCGGGCGGCAAGTGGTTAAGCTGAAATTTAAGTATGGACTATTTTGCATAGTTACATTGGGTCCAGCTTGGACCAGTGTATGTATGTACAGTACGTGTCATACCTGTGGGATCCCCGTGGAAGTTGGAAATCACTGTGGTAGTTACCGCTACTACACTGCTACTACAGTGATCTCCACTAGCTTCTGGGTCCCATGCCAAGTGGCTGCCCCTGTTGTGAACAGAGGGTGTTGCTGATTTGGCATGGGCGCCATTTACATAGTAGGTGAGGTTGAAAAAAGACACAAGTCCATCAAGTCCAACCTATGTATGTGATTATATGTCAGTATTACATTGTATATCCCTGTATGTTGTGGTCGTTCAGATGCCTATCTAATAGTTTTAATTATTGACGCCCCCCTGTTGAGACCCCTGCCTGTTTTACTATCCAAAGTTAAAACAACAACAAGGGCAGAAGATTTATTAGATGAAAAGATGAAGAAATGACTGAAGGTTCCGCTTTAACTGCAAGTAGCAGCCATATATGCTTTGATTTTATTAACCGATGAGTAACTCAAAACGATTGAATCCGCAAACAATTGAGCAGGCATACCTTCCTATTGATTTTGACTTGATTTACATTGGATTCCATCAAACTGAGCCGATCGGTCAGGACGAAAAATGATTGATTGTTTCCCATCGATCAGCAGCACTGAGATACTTTGTTCATAAATATATAATTGCAATTTGATTGCTCAAATTGTAGATCGTTCACCGGGACAGGTTCGTCCAGCGCCTAGGGCAAGGATGTGGGACTGCACCCCCTCCCCCACTGCTAAGGTATAGTATAGAATGGGTGTACCGCCCTGCACCCAATCTCTGCCCTCTTTCTCCTGCTGCCCACGGTTGACATTAAGGGGTTGATTTACTAAAGGCAAATAGACTGTGCACTCTGCATGTGCAGCTGCTTCACAGCTTAGTAAACAAGGTAAAGCTTCACTTTGCAAAGAATACCCAATCACATGTGTTGGAATCATGTTTGATTCCAACAACATGCAAGGAAAATTAAAAAAACATAATTTGTGATTGGATGATGGAAGTCAGCAGAGCTTCTGCCCATTTACTAAGCTCTGGAGCAACTGCACTTTACAAAGTACACAGTCTATTTGCCTTTAGTACATCAACCCCTAAGTGTGTACTGCTTATTGCTTGCTTTCTAATAGTTGCGTGGGCACAGTGTATTTCATGTCAGCTGTGAGCGGACAGGGTAGAGAGTGGGCACAGTGTATTTTGCATCAGCTGTAAGCGGACAGGGTAGAAAGTGGGCACAGTGTATTTCGCGCCAGCTGTGAGTGGACAGGGTAGAGAGTGGACACAGTGTATTTTGCGCCAGCTGTGAGAGGACAGGGTAGAGAGTGGGCACAGTGTATTTCATGTCAGCTGTGAGAGGACAGGGTAGAGAGTGGACACAGTGTATTTTGCGCCAGCTGTGAGCGGACAGGGTAGAGAGTGGGCACAGTGTATTTCGTGTCAGCTGTGAGCGGACAGGGTAGAGAGTGGGCACAGTGTATTTCATGTCAGCTGTGAGCGGACAGGGTAGAGAGTGGGCACAGTGTATTTCATGTCAGCTGTGAGCGGACAGGGTAGAGAGTGGGCACAGTATATTTCGTGTCAGCTGTGAGAGGACAGGGTAGAGAGTGGACACAGTGTATTTTGCGCCAGCTGTGAGCGGACAGGGTAGAGAGTGGGCACAGTGTATTTCATGTCAGCTGTGAGCGGACAGGGTAGAGAGTGGGCACAGTATATTTCGTGTCAGCTGTGAGAGGACAGGGTAGAGAGTGGACACAGTGTATTTTGTGCCAGCTGTGAGCGGACAGGGTAGAGAGTGGGCACAGTGTATTTCACGCCAGCTGTGAGTGGACAGGGTAGAGAGTGGGCACAGTGTATTTTGCGTCAGCTGTGAGTGAACAGGGTAGAGAGTGGGCACAGTGTATTTTGCGTCAGCTGTGAGTGAACAGGGTAGAGAGTGGGCACAGTGTATTTTGTGCCAGCTGTGAGCGGACAGGGTAGAGAGTGGGCACACTGTATTTCACGCCAGCTGTGAGTGGACAGGGTAGAGAGCGGGCACATTGTATTTTGCATCAGCTGTGAGCGGACAGGGTAGAGAGTGGGCACAGTGTATTTTGCGTCAGCTGTGAGCGGACAGGGTAGAGAGTGGACACAGTGTATTTCGTGTCAGCTGTGATTGGACAGGGTAGAGAGTGGGCACAGTGTATTTTGTGTCAGCTGTGATTGGACAGGGTAGAGAGTGGGCACAGAGTGACAGCAGTAGCTGCCAGAGCAGACATGAAGCCACGGCTGCCAGTCATTGATCTGGAGCATGTGGTGTCAGGGCAACTGCCCCCTCCTGCTCACTCCTTATCCCAGCCTGGGAGTTTACGTGAGGAAACAAAGACCAAAGACATGATCGATAATTAATGATAAGAAGTTATGATTGTATCTCAACTATTTATCAAAGTCCCCTTCTCTGTGTGTGGTATATCAACAAAATGTGTTGTTGACTATAGATCGATTATTCTTAACGGAAAAAAATTAATCGTTCATTTAATGAAGCGTGTATGGCCACCATAAGGTTTCCCAGATGTCCTAACATTTCCCTACTCATTCCAAATCTACTTCTACAATTTTACACTTTTACCCCCTTTTCTTTTCAGCTTTCAGTGCTATCACACTTTGAATGACCAATCAGTGATTGGCAGCACTGATGGTCACTGAAAGGTGGCACTGGTAGGTGGCACTGATGGGCACTGGAAGACAGCACTGATATGTGGCACTGATGGGAAGGTACTGATGGGCACTGATTGGCAGCACTCATGGGCACCTTTTTGGCAGCACAGATGGGCACTTATTGGCAGCACTGGTGGGCATTGATTGGCAGCATTGGTGGGCATTTATTGGCAGCACTGGTGGCACTGATTGGCCGCAGCACTGATGGGCACTTATTGGCATCACTGGTGGGCACTGATTGGCATCACTGATGGGCACTTATTGGCATCACTGGTTGGCACTAATTGGCAGCACTGGTGGGCATTGATTGGCAGCACTGATGGGTACTGATTGGCAGCACTGATAGGCACTTATTGGCAGCACTGATAGGAACTTATTGGCAGCACTGGTTGGCATTGATTGGCAGCACTGGTGGGCACTGATTGGCAGCACTGGTGGGCACTGATTGGCAGCACTGGTGGGCACTTATTGGCAGCACTGGTGGGCACAGATTGGCAGTACTGTGGGCACAGATTGGCAGCAGTGGTGGGTACTGTTTGGACTGTACTGATAATCAGGACACTGATAATTAGTGCCCTGATTATCAGGGTAGATGTCCCTTTTAGAGAAGCCGGTTATCGGCTCTCCTCTCCTCATGCTGTCAGCGTGAGGAAAGGAATGCCGGTAACCAGCTTCTATTTACATCCATGATCAGCTGTGATTGGACACAGCCGATCACATGGTAAAGAGTTGTCATTTTGATTGGCTGTTTACCCCGATCTGTGATCAGCACTGTCCTCCGGACACTGTAATCATAGAGTGTGCTACCCGCGCCCGGCAGCGGGCGCAATCACGGAAGGCCATCATACGACGGCATCCCAGAACTAGCCATCCACGCTGTAGCTGTCATTCGGCTACAGCGCGGTCGGCAAGTGGTTAATAATGACTGCTGATGGTACTGAAAGCCACTGAACATTCTGACTGAGTGACAATGGCACTTAAACATGTCACCCCAAGCCCTGCCCCCCCCACCCCAGTTCCATGCAGCTACTCTGGCTAATGTGTAAATTTGGCCCCAGTTATAATTTAGGTCTTCAGAGCACGGTGGCTCGTTCCATTCCTTGGGCATCACACTGGAAAATCAATACACATAATATGAAATTAATTTTGTTTTCCACTTGCAGGACTGCACAGTAATTTATATCTGAAAGTCTGCAACCATTTCCTCCTTGTGTTTGCATGCGGTAATGTGGCTCTAATGTCACTTTTACATGGATAATTGCTTCCTCTGAGCTATAACCATAACCTCAATAAAAAACCCAAGACAACGCTGCAGCTGCTCCACCCCAATGGTGATTTATGGGGCAGGCTCTCCGAACCATTAATGGATCACCTAATGGAGGGAGCTGTCCTGGGTGTCCTCCCTGGGAGGCTTCTATGGAGGGCGATCACTCTTCTGTATAGAGGCAAAACAACAAATATTGTCATATAAATCACACAGACCCTTCGGGGTGATGTGGTGTCACCAAAGAAAAATGTTCCCTGATTCAAAAAAAGTAAGTTCAGTATTATTTCACAAAGAGAAAGCAAGATAGACAGATGGACATGATACAGGAGATGGCCAGAGACTGCAGACATGATACAGGAGATGTTTAGAGGCTGCAGACATGATACAGGAGATGGCCAGAGACTGCGGACATGATACAGGAGATGGTTAGAGACTGCAGACATGATACAGGAGATGATTAGAGACTGCAAACATGATACAAGACATGGCCAGAGACTGCAGACATGATACAAGAGATGACCAGAGACTGCAGATATGATACAAGAGATGGCCAGAGACTGCGGACATGATACAAGAGGTAGTCAAAGACTGCAAACATGATACAAGAGATGGTCAGAGACTGCAGACATGATACAAGAGTTGGTCAAAGACTGCAGACATGATACAGAAGATGGTCAGAGACTGCAAACATGATACAAGAGATGGTTAGAGACTGCATACATGATACTAGAGATGGTTAGAGACTGTAGACATGATACTAGAGATAACCAGAGACTGCAGACATGATACAAGAGGTGGTCAAAGACTGCAGACATGATACAAGAGATGATTAGAGACTGCAGACATGATACAAGAGGTGGTCAAAGACTGCAGACATGATACAAGACATGGCCAGAGACTGCAGACATGATGCAAGAGATGGCCAGAGACTGCAGACATGAAACAAGACTGTCGCAGACTGTGAACATGCTATAGGAGTTGTTGGAGACTACAGACATGCTTCAGAAGAAAGTCATTGACTGAAGACATATTACATGAGACTGCTACAAATCATTGTTCTATCTGAGCAATGGAAACACAAATTAGTGTCTGCAGGGGCCACCGAGTTCTAAAATTACTAAATTTTTTATTTTTATGTTATTATAAACAGAAACTATTTGTGGGAGAACTCACTTTAGAGGTCAGTGTATGGATATAAGGAAGACGATGTTATAATTTACTTCTCCTGGATGTCAAGAAGATACATAGCAGTCACAGTTGGTACACTGCTCACTTACTGCCATCATGTGGCTAAATCAAGTATTGCACCCTGTACTGTGTACATACACTTATCATTGGCATGAGCCTGTGCTCACGCTTCCATGAACTCCCACACACATCACATTGTATTTATGGGCTTATAAGAACAAACATTGATAAACCTGGCTAATTCTGTGCACATGTTTGGTCAATCACATTGTTCAGATATGGCCATATTAGGCCAATGTTGTCACCAGCATACCTCCCCCACTTTTTTTGACCTTATCAGGTCAGCAACCCCACCCCTTTGTTGGCCATATTAGGCTAATGGTGTCACCAGCATCCTCTTTGTTACACGAGTAACCCCTTTGTTACGTGAGGCTGGGGGGGACGGGGAATCTAGTGACATCATTCACCTAATATGACCACATTGCCATATTTGGACAATGTCATGACCAAATATGGCCATATGGCCATACTAGGACAATGATGTCACCGGCATTTATAGACCTTTGCTATGTTCGACTGTGACGCCGGTGACATTATCGTCCTAATATGACCATTGAAGAAAAAGAAGATTGGTCGCACACCATGGAAGGAAGAACTTCTGTAGAATAGTTACTGTACTGTCAAGGTGCCAAAGGACGTAGACAGGACGTTACAGGAACATTGGTAGACCGGTTTCACACGGATAACATTGGTAGACCGGTTTCACACAGATAACATTTGTAGACCGGTTTCACACAGATAACTCGTGCTTGTTCACAACAAGCACAAGTTATCAGTGTGAAACCAGTCTACCAATGTTCCTGTAACGTCCTGTCTACGTCCTTTGGCACCTTGACAATAAAGTAACTATTCTACAGAAGTTCTTCCTTCCATGGTGTGCGATCTTCTTTTGCTTCAATTACTATTGAACAGTGGTGAACCGGGGCCAGCACCCAAGAGAATATCATTGGCCAAATATAGCCATAAATGGTCATGTTAGGTCATTGATGTCTCCAGCATCCCCACCCTTTTGTTGGCTATATTAGGTCAATGATGTCACCAGAAACCTCTTTGTTGGCCATATTAGGGCAATAATGTCAGTGGGATCATTAACCTAACATGGCCAAATTGCCATATTTGGTCAATCACGTTGCCAAATAAGGCAATGTGGCCATATTAGGTAAATGATGTCACCAGCAACCCCACCCCTTTGTTGGCCATGTTAGGCAAATTATATCTCCAGCATCTCCTCTGCTACATTAGTAACACCTTTGTTACATGGGGCTAGGGGGGCAGGTTACCTTCTATTCGTTTAGATATTGCATTTGTTTTTTCAGATAATTTGTTACTTCGGATAAATTCATCTTCGTTACGTTCACTAACAGCCAAATTTGAAAGGAAATTCCAATACCTATAATTTATTAAGTTAGTAATAGTTAAGTTATTATTAGTTATTATTTCAGATTTTAGAATTTTCGGGTTTTAGAGTTTTCGGATTTTCGTATTTTATGTTTTTTTGAATATTCGGATTTTCATTCTTATTTCCGGATTTCCGAATTTCCAAAGTTTCCGGATTTTCGAATTTCCAAATTTCTGCAAATCCGAATTTCAAATTTTCTGCAAATCCGAATTTCAAATTTTCGAATTTCCGAATTTTCAAATTTCCCAATTTCTAATTTTCGAATTTCCAAATTTCCGAAATGTCGAATTTCCAAATTTCCAAAATTTCGAATTTCCAAATTTCCAAAATTTCGAATTTCCAAATTTCCAAAATTTCAAATTTCCAAATTTCCAAAATTTCGAATTTCCAAGTTTCGAATTTTAGAATTTCCCAAATGTTTAAATTTCCGAAAATTTGGAATTTCCATAATAACGAATTTCTGAAATGTGGAATTTTCGAAAATTCGGATATCTCCAAATTTGTTGAAATTCGTTAAAAAACGAACTTGGAGCTAAACAAATTGCACACGTCTAATTTCCCCTCTATATGCCGTCCTTGCCGCCCCTCCTATCCAGGTGTAAAGAGGGCCACACGAGCCCCCTAGAACATGGGGCAGGGACCTCTGTTCGTACGTCCCTGACATGAGTCTAGTAGAGATCAATGCTATTCCTTAATCAATGTTCCCACTAAAGACTGCTGAGATCCAAAGGCCGCATATCATATACCAAAGGGCCGCCACTTGGCCCTCGGCCCGCAGGTTGGGCATCATGACTCTACACAATATTATATATACCTATGGAAGAGATGCACAGTCCCGCGGACCAGACATGAAGTAGAGTGAAGTGTAGATGACTTCATAGGACAGGTGAGGCTTACCTGGGCAGTAGCAGCGCAGAACCCCGGGCTGTATTAGAGATGCAGGCACTGAGATCTGATCAAACAAGCAGCTGTAGTTATTGCTGGCTTCTTGCCATGGCCCCGTAATTAAGACTTTCACTCCGCCCTGAAAAGATAAACGGACCCGAGTGAATCTCCAGACATTCTGTACAAATCATAAAGTGCAAACTGAAAGGTGACAACCAAATGAAGACAAGCAGAACACGGGGTCTGATTCTAGTACATAACGGGGCTGATTTACTAATACTGGAGAGTGAGAAATCTGGTGCAGCCGTGCACGGGAGCCAATCAGCTTCTATCTTCAGCTTGTTTAATTAAGCTTTAACAAGAAAACCTGGAAGCTGATTGGTTTCTGTGCTTGCACTAGATTTTGCACTCTCCAGTTTTAGTAAATCAACCTCATAGTGTTATATTAACCAAAGAATAAAAATTGATAGAATTGCAGCTTACTGGTCCGTTATGTAGTAGCTGCATTCGTTTTCTTTTTTTTTTTTTCACACTTTTTTTCCCTTTATTTTAACCAGGTGATCCCGCCATTAAAGCGGGCCTTCAGTAATTTTTTCATATTTTTTTTCATCTTTTGCATTTATTAAATCTTCTGCCCTTGTTGTTTCATCTTTGGATAGTAAAACATTTTTTTTGTCTGCCAGTAAACCCCTTATACAGCCCACTTCCTGTTTCTTGTCTGGTTGTTTCGTCAGATTAGGCGACCCGTCAGAATGTGTAACGGAAGTGACGTTCCGTCGCCGCCATCTTTCTACACCCCGCACTCCTCCACAGTAAGGATACACTGAGAAGCATGTTAATGCAATACCTCAAATAATGGGATTTTAACCACTTCAGCCCCGGACCAATTGGCAGCCAAAGGACCAGGCCCCTTTTTGCGATTCGGCACTGCGTCGCTTTAACTGACAATTGCGCGGTCGTGCGACGTGGCTCCCAAACAAAATTGGCGTCCTTTTTTCCCCACAAATAGAGCTTTCTTTGGTGGTATTTGATCGCCCCTGCGGTTTTTATTTTTTGCACTATAAACAAAAATAGAGCGACAATTTTGAAAAAAATGCTATATTTTTTGCTTTTTGCTATAATAAATATCCCCAAAAAGTATATAAAAAATTTTTTTTTTCCTCAGTTTAGGGCAATACATTTTCTTATACATATTTTTGGTAAAAAAAAATCGCAATTAGTGATTATTGATTGGTTTGCGCAAAAGTTATAGCGTTTACAAAACAGGGGATAGTTTTATAGCATTTTTATTAATATTTTTTTTTTTTTACTAGTAATGGCGGCGATCAGCGATTTTTATTGTGACTGCGACATTATGGTGGACACATCGGACATTTTTGACACATTTTTGGGACCATTGTCATTTATACAGCAATCAATGCTATTTAAATGCACTGATTCCTGTATAAATGACACATGCAGTGAAAGAGTTAACCACTAGGGGGAGGGAGGGTTTATGGTCTGTGACGTGTGTGTTTTTTTTTTACAGTAGGGGGGCGTGGCTGACGTCTGACGTCACTGATCGGCTTTCCCGATGACAGGGAACAGCCGATCAGTGACAGGCAGAGTAGGAAGCGCGGGGAGAGGTTTGTTTACACAGACCTCTTCCTGTTCTTCAGCTCTGTGACCCGATCGCGGGACACCAGCGGCGATCGGGTCCACTGGTCCCGCGGCCGTGGTCACGGAGCTCCCGACCGGGTCACGAGTGCGCCCCCGGGGGCGCACGCGCGACCCACGGCTAGGCAATTAAAGGGCAACGTACCTGTACGTGCTTTTGCCTAGCCGTGCCATTCTGCCGACGTATATGTGCAGGAGGCGGTCGGGAAGCGGTTAAAGGCAATATAAAGAAAGTTCAATATATAGAAAAAGAAAATGATTTATTGGTACAAAAAGTGAATAAAAATGATGGTTTATACAATTTATACAAACAATCATACAATATAATGTATAGTTTACAGATATATAACAGTTTGAAGAGTGGCAAATTCCAACTACCAATCAATGAAGAGACATACGATGAATCATGGCTCTACAAGGTAAGTAGTTGAAAAAATTCCAACGCGTTTCGAATAATGCAAATAAATTCTTCCTCGGGGAAGCCACTCTCTGAAAACATAAGATACGAAATCAAAACATAGAAAAATAGCATATATATATAAATACATGGACGTATACATAACGCCTCTGAAAAACTACTTATATATCTGCTTATTGATCCAAGATAGAGACACTCCCAGGCAAAAACAAAAAGGCTTCACCCAGCATTTGTCTCAAAGCCTTTTTTATAACATCCTCGTAGAGTTTTTTACTCTTGGGCTACATCCAAAGCGGACATCTTGTTACACCCACCGAAGTTTTGCATTTTACACATATTTTTAACAGAAATCTGAGGTTATATAGTGAAATACAGTACTTAGAACTCCGTCGGACTGGTTAGATGTTGAATTTTAAAAGCAGCGGCCTCCCTGCTCATCTCACAGGTTTGCTAATCTGACAGAAGTTTGCTGCTTTTAAAATTCAACATCTAAACATTCATATGGAGTTCTAAGTACTGAATTTCACGATATAACCTCAGTTTACTGTTAAAAATAAGTGTAAAATGCAAAACTCCGGTGGGTGTAACAAGATGTCCGCTTTCCCTCTTCTTGGTGTATCCTGACTATGGAGGAGTGCGGAGACGACGGCGACGAAACGTCACTTCCACACATTCTGACGGGTCGCCAAATCTGATGAAACAGGGTCATTAGCCTAGGCTTATGACATCATGCCCAGCTCTCTCTCTCACTCTCCTGAGAGTTTGCCAGGAAGGGAGGGGGGTTGAGTCAAAGGGGGCCAATGAGAGCTGCAGAGCTGGAGGTGTGTCTGTGTAAATCCAGGAAGTGAACAGGCAGCAGCTTCAGCTGCCCACAGTTATAATGGCTGCAGCCAGACTCAGTGGAGGGAGATTTCTGTAGCATATTTGGCAAGTACAGAATCACAATATATATAAAGTAATATGCAAAGTGGTTGGAGGGAAGCTTCAGAATGGCAACGATGATTTTATTAGAAATGATGTGAGCAGACTGCAGTTCCTCTTTATCTCACTTCCTGTCCTAGAGTGAAAACTATACTAAGCAGCATTGTCACCCTATGACAGGGAATGTGTTACACACCTCCCAACTTTTTGAGATGGGAATGAGAGACACCTATCAATAAAAGTATGCAGTCATAGGACACGCCCCTTGCCACGCCCCCTTAAAGGAGAATTGTACAAATAAACAAGATTGGTTAAACCCACAAAGTGATTTTTTTTACCACTACAATTCCTTTATATTGGCTTTTGTATTTACAAATACAGCAATTTAGAAATCAGATAAAAAGGTTTAGCACTGGAAAACAATTTTTGATAAAAAGTGCATTTTATATACAGATATATAGATCAGACCGAAATGAGGGACAAATGAGGAGATAAGAGGGACAGAGGGACATTGCTCCAAATCAGGGACAGTCCCTCGAAATCAGGGACATTTTGGAGCTATGCTTCTAGGACTCCCAGCAGAGCAGATCCAACTTTAGCAACACTGACACAGTCACACACAAGGGGTTAAACGGCAGACAGTCACTTCCAGGCCTCTACTCATTGCATCTCCAGGTACTTGGATATCTCCTTTCCAATATTGGTTATATACTGTACCAGATCCTTGGTACACCCCCTTAATTTGGCTCGAAAACTGCTTCCAAGAAAAAAATAGACCCCACCCCCAGCTCCATCTGGATTAGGACCTCGATGAGCTCTCTGCAGGCTTCAGGTAGTCTGCCCAGAAGGGCAGCAGCCCTTCAGACTGGGATCTCTTCCTCCAGGGCAAGGACCCTGCTGATCAAGGCTTTAGACTATTTATTTATTTATAAAAAAAAAAAGCGAATGTAGCACCAATATTTAAAAAGGGCCCAAAATACATCCCTGGGAATTACAGACCAGTTAGCCTAACATCAATAGTATGTAAACTCTTAGAGGGGATGATAAGGGACTATATACAAGATTTTAGTAATGAAAACGGTATCATTTTCAGTAATCAGCATGGACTCATGAAGAATCGTTCTTGCCAAACCAATCTATTAACCTTCTATGAGGAGGTGAGTTGCCATCTAGATAAAGGAAGGCCCGTAGACGTGGTGTATCTGGATTTTGCAAAAGCATTTGACACAGTTCCCCATAGACGTTTACTATACAAAGTAAGGTCCGTTGGCATGGACCATAAGGTGAGTACATGGATTGAAAACTGGCTACAAGGGCAAGTTCAGAGGGTGGTGATAAATGGGGAGTACTCGGAATGGTCCGGGTGGGTTGTGGGGTCCCCCAGAGTTCTGTGCTGGGACCAATCCTGTTTATTTTGTTCATAAACGACCCGGAGGATGGGCATGGGGTAAACGGTTCAATCTCTGTTTTTGCGAATGATACTAAGCTAAGCAGGGCAATAACTTCTCCGCAGGATGTGGAAACCTTGCAAGAAGATCTGAACAAATTAATGGCGTGGGCAACTACATGGCAAATGAGGTTCAATGTAGAAAAATGTAAAATAATGCATTTGGGTGGCAAAAATCTGAATGCAATCTATACACTGGGGGGAGAACCTCTGGGGGAATCTAGGATGGAAAAGGACCTAGGGGTCCTAGTAGATGATAGGCTCAGCAATGGCATGCAATGCCAAGCTGCTGCTAACAAAGCAAACAGAATATTGGCATTAAAAAGCAGATCAACTCCAGAGATAAAACAATAATTCTCCCGCTCTACAAGACTCTGGTCCGGCCGCACCTGGAGTATGCTGTCCAGTTCTGGGCACCAGTCCTCAGGACGGCTGAGACCACATATATATTCAGTCCCAGGGTCAGCCCACTACATTCTAGAACCTACTAAAAGGCAGGGAAAAGTAGTTGAGCCTTCAGCCTGTGAAACCCAGAGCAGCCAAAACTAATCACACAACTCCACTGTTTACATAGGAGCCAAAGAGACTGAATTTACCTAAACTTCTCTGGCAACCTATTCTAGGAGGGTGCTACACTTCCTTGGATCTCGGTGTGCAGTAATCCAGTGTGTGACTTCCTGTAATAAAGACTGCTCACTGCTGTTCTCTCTCTTTGTAAAGGGTGACTGGTCTTGTCTCCGCCCCCTCCTGTCATTTTCTGCCGGTGTTCTATCACCAAGTGTCCGGCTGTCACTAGGTGTCCGAAGTCTACTGCGCATGCGCAGCGCATGCGCAGTCCGGATCCAGAAGATTTTCGGAAATTGTCGGAAGATGAGCGGCGCCTGCGCCGTGAGTCGAGGAGAAGCCCCCACCATCCAAGCGGACATAGGGTTAGTCAAATTGAGAGGGCCCCTCGCGGGCTCGCTTCGCTCGCCACGCATCGGGCACGGCCTCGCTGCGCTCGGCACTTTTATATTCTAACTCTATGTCCACTGGGATGGTGGGGCTTGAAAGTGGACTCACGGCGCAGGCGCCGTTCATCCTCGGCAATTTTCGGAATATGGGCGTTCTGTGTACTGCGCATGCGCAGTACACCTCGGACACTTGGTGATGGGGGACGGATAATGATACAACACCGGCAACCTGTAGTGGGTGGAGTCTAATGGGCCCCTCCCACAGCTCTGCTCTCTGCACAGGCTATGCACAGCACAGTGATGATGTCACTGCTACTTTTACAGGGTGATATCTGGCTTTGTAAAGGCATTTGGTGCACACAAAGTGGATTATATCCTTTTGTGGCTATTGAGGAATATATTTCAATGGAAGGTTGTGTGCCCAGAGTCAAGCTTTAACAGACCAAAAAGGAAAAAATAGGAGAAACTTAAAACGCAAAGAGCACTTTTCGTTTTTAAAGGTTATTCTTTACAGATACAGCCCCCCCCCCCCCCCACACTCCATCATTAGGTAGCCATACCCCCAAACAGTATGGAAATCCTGAAATAGGACCTGTTATAGTTCAGCAGATTTATTGTGTCCTCCACTTTCTTTATTAGCTGTGTGTGCCTGCCATCTAGTGGTCATCTGCCTAACTGCAGGGAGAATAGTCACACTAGGCCAGTGGCTCTCAACCTATTTTCTGACCAAGGCATACCTCCCGACTTTCTGTGATTGGAATGAGGGACACCTATTGGGAATTATGTAGGCATAGGACACACCCCCTGCCACGCCCCCTTAAAGAATAATTGTACAATAAAGGATAATTTTAAACCCACAAGTGCTTTTTTACCCCTACTATTCCTTTATATTGGCTTTTGGAATTTACAAATGCAGCAATTTAGAGATTGGATGAAAGGTTTAGCGCTGGGAAACACTTTTTGAAAGCTAAAAAGTGTATTTTATACACAACTATATAGATCAGACCAAAATGAGAGACAAATGAGTAGGAAAGACGGACCAAATCAGGGACAGTCCCTTAAAATCAGGGAGAGTTGGAAGGTATACCAAGACACGGTACATTCTTCCAAAATTCTCCATGCCGCAACTGTAACAAATAAAGTTTATACTCACACACAGTGGCAGTGCGTCCATAAGGGCCACCCCCTCTCTCCAGCCACCCCCCCAGTGTTGCCAACCCAACAGATTGAATTTTACTGACACGACACCCAAAATTTACTGGCCCAGCCAAGTTTTTACTGATATTTCCAAATGTTACAAAATTACAGTTTTAAGTACAAATTTCACTATTTAGGCTACAGACAAGTACAATATGTAATTAGCAATGTGATTTAAGGTGGATAATAAAGCAAAAAAACATTTTTCGATATAGTAAGTAAGTAGCTCAGGGATAGGACTCAGGAGGGCAATACATTAGAATGGGCGGCACACACATGAAATTGACCCTCACTGTGATGCTGACAGCGGTGTGCAGCAGTACAGAGTACCGACACATCCCCTCCGGAGTCTCAGTGACAGTCTCAGTCTCAGACAGACAGTCCAAGCCAGGTAGTCCCTCCATTCCAAACAGCAATGACAGTCCCGCTCCTGGCCTGCCTTGCTCCCATTCTGCAGACCTACACACGAGGCTCTGGCCACTCTGCTTGGCTCCCTTGCACCATGACATCACAGGACATGCTCAGGCACCGCCTCCACCAGAGCCTCCCGAACACACTGTAGCAGGAACTTGTACTGTACTGGTCTCAGCTGGCTCCGGGCCGAGCGTCACAGCCATATTTTTTACTGGCAACCTTTTCTTTTTACTGGCATTTACTGGCAGGAGAAAATTTCCTGTTTTTTACTGGCTGCCAGTAAAAATACTGACGGTTGGCAACACTGCCACCCCCTCTATCACCAATAGATAGATTCATGCATTGCAGGTGCTTGGCCTCTTTTCGAGCGCCTGAATTACAGCAGCGGGGTATTTTTTTGAAGCACCTGATTACAGCCATAGGCTCTAATAGGTGTCAAAAAAGGTAAACAGTGAGCGCCATGCTTTCCTAACACTGAACCACCTCTCCGCCAATCAGATACTCTGGTCTGTTACCTGTCACCCGATTGGCTGAAATGACAGGCGCTGTGATTGGATGCCTATCAGGCATCGAATCATAGGATAGGATGGGAGGAGCGGACGGGAGATGACATCAAGGACACCCGCTGCCACACCCTCTGCCACACCCAGACAGGGTAAGTGCTGGGCAGATGGTAGATGGGGGGGGGACAATGGCAGCATTCGATGTGCACAGTGGGAGCATTTGATGGGCAGAGTGGCAGCGTTTGATGTGCACAGTGGCTGCATTTGATGGGCACAGTGGCAGCAATTGATGGGCACAGTGGCTGCGTTTGACGGGCACAGTGGCTGCATTTGACGGGCACAGTGGCCGCGTTTGATGGGCACAGTGGCGGCAATTGATGGGCGCAGTGGCTGCGATTGATTGCACAGTGAGGCTGCAATTGATGATTTTTTTTTTCAGTTTGTTTGCGCCCCCCCCAAAATTTTGAGCACCAGCCACCACTGCCCCCACAATAAGTTGTAAAGGGGGTTAGGGGAATCCGAAGAAGACTTGGTGGCCTTGTAGGAGATGAGGTTTATGGAGGGGGCTGGAGAGCACTGTGGGAGGTTGGGGCGCACTGAGGGAAACTTTTGGAGGCTGGTGGAACTGTAAAGGAATAAAGGCTCTCTAGCAGGCTAGGGAGCACTGTGAGAGGTTGGGGGGCACGGTGGTGGCCAAGGGCTCTCTAGCAAGCAGGGGGGGGGGGCACTGTGAGACACTATGGGAAGGTTGGGGGGGGGGGACTTAGGGTTGCCACCATTTCTTCAAGCCAAACCCGAACACTTTAGCAGCCTGGGAGTGGGTGCCCCAAGGAGAGTAGTAATGCGGTGAGCATAGCGCGCCGCAGGAAACTGTGGGTGTGACCAAATTGCTCTTTCTGACATCATCGCCCTGCCCCCCCCTCCCAGTGATGGCAAACCTGCCCCCCAGACAGCTGCCTGCAGCTCCCGGACCGCAAGTTTTGTGCCACAGCCAGATCTGAATAATGTGTCTGGGTTTCAGCCTGCCTGAAACCCGAACACATGATTCAAAACCCGGACTGTCCGGGTGAATCCCAGACAGGTGGCAACTCTAGGGGGACTATGGGAGCTGGGAGGCATTGTTGGAAGTTAAGGGATCTGCAGCTGACTGGAGGCCAAGGAGAGGGAAGGCTACTGCCTGGTTGCTCAGAATCCCTGAATTAGAATATTATGATATGCTGATGCATGCTTTTCAGTTCATTTTTATTTAAATATTAGAAAATGGGGCTATTTATTAAACCCTATCAGTAGTCAGGTGTGTGACACTGGGGCCTCCAAGGCAAACAGCGACCTGTTCCATCTCTCTGCTCTATTTCTCATACAAGGCTGCACTTAATGAACAGATATAACAAAACGCGTATAATGGTAAACTAACAGACCAATATAATGTTGCACATCATTACTGCTCTCTGTATGATGTCATTGGACACAATCATCTGTTTCCTACAAGGCTTCATTCAGCTCATACAGCGTATATAGTATGTGAAGTCAACTTTATTTTGCTACAACAGTGCCACCATGTGGTGATTTTATAATATTGCATTCTGAGCATTTTGTTTCCAGGTCTTTTGATCGAAATAACCAGAGACACGACAATTTAAAAAAAAGATTTTTTTTTTTTACTCTTTGCTAGAATAAATATCCCCCCAAAAAATGTAAAAAAAAAAAACTAATTTCTTCATGAGTTTAGGCCAATATGTATTCTTCTAGATATTTTTGGTAAAAAAAATAAAAATTGCAATAAGTGTATATTGATTGGTTTGTGCAAAAGTGATAGCGTCTACAAAATAGGGGAAAGATTTATGGCATTTTTATTATTATTTTTTTTTTTTTACTAGTAATAGCAGCGATCTGCGATTTTTAGCAGGACTGCGACATTGTGGTGGACAGATCGGACACTTTTGACACATTTTTGGAACCATTGATATTTATACAGCGATCAGAGCTAAAAATAGCCACTGATTACACTATAAATTACACTGGTAGGGGATGGGTTAACACTAGGGGGCAATCAAGGGGTTAAGTATGTCCTAGGGAGGTGTTTCTAACTGTGGGGGGAGTGTAGTGACAGGGAGTAGAGAGAGATCACTGTTCCTGATCACTAGGAACAGACGATCACTCTGTACTCCCCTGACAGAACGGGGATCTGCTTTGTTTACACTGTCAAATCCCTGTTCTGCCTCTCTGAGGAGCGATCGCGGGTGGCCAGCGGACATCATGGCCGCTAGACCCGCACATCAGCTTCCTCGTTGTGCAGCACCCACAGTGACTCGTGCACTAAACCATGTACGGGTACGTTGTCTCACACAATAGGGCCGCCCTGCCACAGTATATATGCGGTGGGTTGTCCTTAAGTGGTTAATGGCATCCCAGTCTTAGTCCGTAGGGTTCAATATTGGGTTGGCCCACCCTTTACAGCTATAACAGCTTCAACTCTTCTGCGAAGGCCATCCACAAGGTTTAGGAGTGTGTCTATGGGAATGTTTGTCCATTCTTCCTGAAGCGCCTTTGTGAGGTCAGGCACTGATGTGGGATGAGAAGGCCTGGCTTGCAGTCTCCACTCTAATTCATCCCAACGGTGTTGAGGTCAGGACTCAGTGCAGGCCAGTCAAGTTCCTCCACCCCAAACTCGCTCATCCATGTCTTTATGGACCTTGCTTTGTCCACTGGTCCAAATCATTTGGTGGAGGGGGGATTATGGGGGTACTATTTGCTCTTTTGGGTCCCCCCATTACACACGGGTGGTGCCAAGAGGCCTTAGGGAAAGGGTAACACCTGCTGAGCACTTACAAACCCCAAGATTCATAAAAAAATTGAAAAAAAGCTGTCGGGATCGTGGTTTAGAAATAATGTGTATAATTGTAGAAGAAGAACAAGACCAATTAATAGAAATTACAAGTGAAATAGACCAAAGCTCAAAATTCTTAGAACCATTCAAACAAGAACCTGAGTTTGAAAAATATAATCAACGATTAAAAAAGGAAATAGAAAGAGTTCAAAAAAACTTACGGACAAATAAACAAGAGACATTTTGACAAAATATACTAGACTGGGAAGGTGACTATATATTTAATCCTACCATAAATCGCAGCAGAAGTAGATACCGTCGTGGGAGATTTAGAAACCGAACATCTTCTAGAAATACCCCATCCTCATCTGACAGTGAGGGGGAATACACTGATAAATCAGTGGCTTTTTTAGACGAGGTTACAATAGTAGAAAACGACCCAGTGCCAAGAAAGGGAGCGGTAAAACAGGACCAACGGGGAAGGGGTCAACCCAAAACAGTAGTGTCAGAAAGGGAACAAGAACCGGTCAGGAATCTAAGGGGAACCAGGAAAAGCACTCGCAGGAGATGACAGGTCCCAATATTGATTATCAAATAGATGTGAGAAGAGAAACAACAAAAGACCTGAAGGTGGTCAATTTGTCTGATTTTAAATTGAATGAACATCATATCACCCTTTTACAAAAAAGGTTTGTCTTTCTCTCCAACGGCATCCATGAATGAATTTGAGGTCTTTAACCACTTCCACCCCCTTCCTGCCCAAGCCAATTTTTTTGCTTTCAGTTGTCGCACTTTAAATGACAATTGTGCGGTCATGCTACACTGTACCCAAACAAACTTTTTATAATTTTGTTCCCACAAATAGAGCTTTCTTTTGGTGGTATTTGATCACTGCTGATCACTACTACAAAAAAACAAAAATTTTGAAAAAAAAAAAAAAGTTTTTCTTTGTTTCTGTTATAACATTTTGTAAATAGGTAAGTTTTCTCCTGAAATGACGGGCACTGATAAGGCGGCACTGATGGGCACTGATGATGGGCACTGATAGGCAAAATTGATGGGCACTGATAGGTGGCACTGGTATGCGGCACTGATGGACACTCATAGGCGGCACTGATGGTCACTCATAGGCGGCACTGATGGGTACTCATAGGCGACACTGATAGGTGGCGTGGATGGGCACTGTTGGGCATGGATGGGCACTGATAGGTGGCACTGATGGACACTGATGGGTGACATTGCTGGGCATCACGCATCACGCAATGGTGCCAGTCAGTGCCTATTTGTGGGCACTGATTGGCATATATTGGGCATGTTGTAGCATTCCTGGTGGCCATAGGGGATGTACCTGGCCAAGCACATGTTGGGGGCTTCCCTGGTGGCCCTGGCGGCATTCCCTGGTGGTCCAGTGTGGGCATCCACATGGGGGCTGAGCTGATAAACAATCAGCGCAGACCCCCCCCTGTCAGGAGAGCCACTGATCGGCTCTCCTCTGCTCACGTCTGTCAGACGAGAGGAAAAGCCGATCAACAGCTCTTCCTGTTTACATCGTGCATCAGCCAAGATTGGACATGGCTGATCCATTGGTAAAGAGCCTCCATCAGAGGCCCTTTACAGAGATCAGTGTAGCGGTGTGTCAGACTGACACGCCACACCACCGATCGCCAAAATGCGTGCCCCCACGGGCGCACAGCGGCATTTATCCTGCTGGACATCATATGACGCCTAGTCAGGATAACTGAACCACCGCCCGACCGTCATTCTGCTATAGGCCGGGCGGGAAGTGGTTAAAGACCTAAACGTATTTTTGAGGAAGATCATCTTTAGCTATTGGAATAAAAAGAAACAGAACCCTAAAGTGATATGTGGAGAAAAGGAGAAGGAAGAGGCCCTAAACAATCGTATAAGTCTCCTGGAAGAAAACTGTTCCAGTGATCCTGAGGACTGTGAGGATGAACTGAGTAGAAAAAGGCTGTCCAACTTGCGGATTAGATCTATAAAGATGCCTCCCAGTTCCAAACATAAGTGGATTGCCTTCTTTTTGGATTTGGTTCAGAGGGAACTTGCAATAGTGAATTGGGAGTGGAGAGGAATTGACAACTTATCGAGACAGGAAAGACAGGCCCTGACTGAATTAGTAAAATCCCCCAACCTGGTCAAAGGTGGTAAAATTGTGCGAAAATATGTATGAGAGGAGGGAGGTTATGTGACAGCTAAAGGATGAACAGACATACAGGAAACTCTCACTGAACCCCTTCCCTGTAGTGTTTGAAAAACTCAATAGATTGTTACATTTGGCCTTTGATGACAGACTTATGTCTAAAAGAGAATTTGAGTATTTACGTGTAAAGGAATTTAATATTCCAACCTTTTACACAATTCCAAAATTACACAAATGTCTAGAAGACCTTCCGGGAAGACCAATTGTTTCTGCCATCAAGGGTCCATTGGAAAGAGTGGGGAAATTTACTGATGCATTTATCAAAGAATTGGTCAGGGAATGAATCACTGTATACATCAATAGTTGCACATTTCCTGGTGGAAAATAAATTCCTACGAATGGGAGCACACAATGAATTTATTTTAGAAACCCTGAAATTCATGCTTAGCCACAATTTCTTTAAAATTTTTGGGAATTAATTATCAACAGCTCAGGGGCACCTCTATGGGAGGCCCCAGCCTATGTAGTTTACATCTGGGGTTATGGGAGGAGAAGGTGGTGTACCATTCCTCGATGTACCTTGGCCATAGTCTCCTGTGGCTGAGGTACATCGATGATGTCCTCATGGTATGGGATTGGACTGATGTTCAGCTGTCCCTGTTTATGGAAGAACTTAATACTAACAACAGGAACATCCATCTAAACTTTTTATGATGTACCAATACGCGGTCCTTCCTCAGTTTACATATTTCTTTGAAGGAGAATAAATTTGATACAAAAACCTTTTGAAAAAGGACAGCCGCAAACAAATTGCTTCAGGCCAAAAGCCATGATCCCCTCTCTCTGATCAGAGGAATACCTGTTGGGCAGTTTCTTCGTATTAGATGTAACTGCTCAACAATTGACAAATCAGGAGATGTATACAAGGTTTATGGAGAGGGGATATTCTCATCAATGTATTAAGAAGGCCAGAAAAAGGGCATTTTCTTGTGATCAATTGGAGCTTCTTCAAATGACACAGGACCAGAAGGAGACATACATCAATTCACCAGCAAGAATTATCACTAGATTTGTAGTGGGGTATTCCTGCGCTACAGTGGAAGGGGGAGGGTAAGGGCGGGTGGTGGGGACTGACTGTGGGGGGACTGCTGCAGGCACCTGGTGTAGGTCAAACCGTACCTACCAAACTAGATCTATAAAAGTGGGGGTGGTGCTGCGCTGTTCCCCAGGGAGGTGGCCAAATCTACCACAAGGTGGCAGTAATGGGATAAAGACGTAAACCCTTTAAGTGTAGCAATCGTATGAGACAATAATAGTTGATGATGCGACTATTAAGTCGAAGTAATGCGAGTTGAGATAGATAATTCCCTTACTATACAAGATAAGGGGTATGGTGTGACCAATACAGGTTAATAAAAATTGCTATTGGTGAACCCAGGTAAAAATATATATAATAGAATTGTAAATAGTACTGAGGTGCGAGAGTGTAAATCGAACTAATAGCACCTAAATAAAACTACTAATAAAACACCATAAGCAGGTAATAAAAAAATCAGATATACATATAAAATCATATAAGTGAACATATGGTAAAAATGTGTCTATAGATAAACAATTCCAAAGTGCATAGTAGATGGTGAACAAAATATAAAATCCTTAAAGTGCTAGTGCAAGTGTGCACAGGCTAAAAAATGCGACTGAGTGATTGAGTGACGGGTAAAACGATAAATATAATCGCATTGGAGATATGTGATGAGTAGAGGTATGTGCAGAGAAGTTGTACTGGAGTGAACAGTAGAACAATAAATATAAAGTGCAAAGTATGCGAGCATACAAAATAATGTATAAGCTGGATGAGACTAGTCAGCGTGACTATAGATGAAAAAATCCCTGGCAAAATATAAAGCTACCAGTAAACAAAGTGGAATAAAGTTTGAAATATAAAATATAACGAAATGCTAGGTGCAGACGCAAAGTGCACACACAGATATCCTATAGGTAAAATCGCATAATGCAGGATGCGTAAAAAATAGTCACATGCGACTAAAATCGCATAGTCACATGCGACTAAAATCGCATAGTGCAGGATGCGTATAAAATAGTCATCTGCGACTATGTTGCATGCATATAAGTCTGTGATAAATAAGTCAATCCTCAATAGTTTATAAGTATATAATAATTTCTTGTGGTAAGAAGGTGAGGGTAGTGATGTGATTCTTGGGTCACAGGTGATGTCCGTGCAGTGGCTCGTTTCAAGCAGTGGGGGGTCACTCCTCTTCGTGTGGGGTACACTAAAGTGAGCAATGGACCCTTACCTTGCGGCAAAGGGTTAACCGCATATAAATGATGTAAAGGGGTCTGCTTTCTTCTCCTTCCCTCACGGTGGTCTGCCTGGGTAGGTGCGTATTCCTTTTCCCTGGTTCCAGGTATATCTAGCCTTTGTAGCTCACGGCAGATGCCGGAGTGATAGGTAAGAAATGAGGGGGGGACCGTATAGTGTAGTATGTTTAAAATTTATTTGCTCAATAAAAACAGTTTAATATAGTACCTAGTACTCACAATAGAACTCACAGAATAAAAATAAATATTTTCTCTTATCTTAGACGAGCGCCGAGCTCGTTCCATTTGCTTCCTTGTTTGTATTGAATGCCTCTCCTGTCCCTACGCGTGGCGTCATGTGACTTCATCAGGGGATGAAGTCACATGACGCCACGCGTAGGGACAGGAGAGGCATTCAATACAAACAAGGAAGCAAATGGAACGAGCTCGGCGCTCGTCTAAGATAAGAGAAAATATTTATTTTTATTCTGTGAGTTCTATTGTGAGTACTAGGTACTATATTAAACTGTTTTTATTGAGCAAATAAATTTTAAACATACTACACTATACGGTCCCCCCCTCATTTCTTACCTATCACTCCGGCATCTGCCGTGAGCTACAAAGGCTAGATATACCTGGAACCAGGGAAAAGGAATACGCACCTACCCAGGCAGACCACCGTGAGGGAAGGAGAAGAAAGCAGACCCCTTTACATCATTTATATGCGGTTAACCCTTTGCCGCAAGGTAAGGGTCCATTGCTCACTTTAGTGTACCCCACACGAAGAGGAGTGACCCCCCACTGCTTGAAACGAGCCACTGCACGGACATCACCTGTGACCCAAGAATCACATCACTACCCTCACCTTCTTACCACAAGAAATTATTATATACTTATAAACTATTGAGGATTGACTTATTTATCACAGACTTATATGCATGCAACATAGTCGCAGATGACTATTTTATACGCATCCTGCACTATGCGATTTTAGTCGCATGTGACTATGCGATTTTAGTCGCATGTGACTATTTTTTACGCATCCTGCATTATGCGATTTTACCTATAGGATATCTGTGTGTGCACTTTGCGTCTGCACCTAGCATTTCGTTATATTTTATATTTCAAACTTTATTCCACTTTGTTTACTGGTAGCTTTATATTTTGCCAGGGATTTTTTCATCTATAGTCACGCTGACTAGTCTCATCCAGCTTATACATTATTTTGTATGCTCGCATACTTTGCACTTTATATTTATTGTTCTACTGTTCACTCCAGTACAACTTCTCTGCACATACCTCTACTCATCACATATCTCCAATGCGATTATATTTATCGTTTTACCCGTCACTCAATCACTCAGTCGCATTTTTTAGCCTGTGCACACTTGCACTAGCACTTTAAGGATTTTATATTTTGTTCACCATCTACTATGCACTTTGGAATTGTTTATCTATAGACACATTTTTACCATATGTTCACTTATATGATTTTATATGTATATCTGATTTTTTTATTACCTGCTTATGGTGTTTTATTAGTAGTTTTATTTAGGTGCTATTAGTTCGATTTACACTCTCGCACCTCAGTACTATTTACAATTCTATTATATATATTTTTACCTGGGTTCACCAATAGCAATTTTTATTAACCTGTATTGGTCACACCATACCCCTTATCTTGTATAGTAAGGGAATTATCTATCTCAACTCGCATTACTTCGACTTAATAGTCGCATCATCAACTATTATTGTCTCATACGATTGCTACACTTAAAGGGTTTACGTCTTTATCCCATTACTGCCACCTTGTGGTATCACTAGATTTGGATCTCAGTGTAAAGAGGTGAAAACTATTTTGAACCAACATTGGCATGTGCTCACCAAATCACCCCTTTTGGATGAAATTGTGGGCCCGTACCCTCTGATGGTGGCTAAACGTGCCAAAAATCTGAAAGATAGTCTGGTCCATTCGGAGTTCAGATGGACACAGACTACTAATTGGCTTACCGAACTTCGGCCACTGTGTGCAATGTATCCATGTGGCCGATGTGGCATCTGTGGTTATGTAGATAGGACGAATGTCTTCGCCAGTTCGGATGGGGAAAAACAATTTAAGATCCGTGATTTTATAAACTGCTTCACCACACGAGTGGTTTATATGCTCACTTGCCCATGTGGAAAGACATATATTGGCAAGACTAAGCGACAGTTAAAAATCTGAATAGGCAAACACATTGGTAGTATTAGAAAAGAAGGACGATGAACGTCCACTAGCTTTGCATTTTCTACAGTTTCATGATGGTAACCCAGAGGGTTTGAAAGTTAAATGAATCTATGCTTTGAATCTCCCCCTTAGAAGAGGGGACTTTGATACAATACTTACACAAAAAGAGAAAATGTGGATTTTCCATTTGGGTACGCTTATGCCAAATGGGTTAAATACAGAATGCAATCTGTCTGCATTTTTAGAAATGTAACCAATAAGGAATGAGATAGATATTTCCAGGAACCCTATGACACCTGGTGGTGAACACTAGTTCTTTTTATCTGTTTGATCATTGTCCCCTAGTACTTTTTGATCCATCTGCCGTTTGCGCTTTATTATATATGTGTATATTATTTTTCGGCATATTTGTGTGTACTCTACTACTATTTTCTACTTTTAATAATCTAAACTTCTTTTTATTTATTGTGAGATATATATACAATTACAAAGTGGATATTCAACTGATCTTTGTGATTTAGAAAATACTCTGTCTATGTGCTGAAGATGTGAAGAGTGTTCATTTGGTGAGTGTGTGCTGAGGACATCTGGTGGTCATACGCAAGTACAACATGATAGGAATGGGTATTTAAAGTGATTGTAAAGGCTTGTTTTTTAAAAAAAGAAAGAAAATAACAAACATGTGACACTTACCTCCTCTGTGTAGTTGGTTTTGCACAGAACAGCCTGGATCCTCTTCTTCTCGGGTCCCTCTTTCCTGCTCCTGGCCCCTCCATCCTATCGTGTGCCTCAGCCAGCAGCTCTCTATGGGGGCACCCGAGCCGAGTCAGAGCTCCGTGTATCCATTCAGACATGGAGCCCCTACTTGGCCCCGCCCCTTTTCTCCCCTGATTAGCTGACTGACTTTGATTGAGAGCTGTGGGAGCCAATGGCGCCGCTGCTGTGTCTCAGCCAATCAGGAGGAGTGTCCAGGATGGCTTAGACACTTGTGGACATTGCTGGAGAGAGATGGGGCTCAGGTAAGTAATTGGGGGGTGCTGGGGAGGCTGCTACACACATAAGGTTTTTTTTTATCTTAATGCATAGAATGCATTAAGATAAAAAAACTTTCTGCCTTTACAAATCCTTTAGGGCACCAACCCCCAGCTCCTCCTAGCTCCGAAGAAGCTTGCTTTGCTCATTCCCTCCGTGCCCTTGCGTGGTCATTAGCTCCAGTGAATTTCTGCTTGTGTTACTGTTATGACTTCTCTTCTGTAGACTGTTCCTGATTTTGTTCCTCAGTTCACTGACTCCTGGCTTCCTGATCCCGGCTCATCTGATTACCCACTCTGGCTTCCATACCCTGTCTTCTGTTTTTGGCTACGTTTGTGGGATTTTAACTTAATTTTCTGTCTCAGTCTGGTATATGGTTCCTGACACAGGGTTAATGGGGGCAAGGTTTGGGGGGCAGTGTCAGGAAGGACAGGGTTAGTGTGGAAAGGTTTAGGGGTATAGTGTTAGTGGGGAGAGGGCAGGGGGGACAGGGTAAAGCCTGGTACACACAAGCTGAATATCAGTTTTCAATAGAAACTGGCCGACATTCGGCCCGTGTTTACAACAGCCTGTCCGAAGCTGGAAAAACGTCTGCTTTTTTAAACAGCTGATACTTTACTATTAGGCCCTAGCCATTACGATGAAATGCTTTAGAGGGGTGTGGCATATAGGAGGAGATTGAGCTTAAGCCCTCCTATTCCTTTTTTGTATTGAACTGCATTGTAATTGTACGGTCTCCCTTTAGATTGTAGGGAAAGGGAAAAATTATATTAATAATAAGTGTAGCACCCTCTAGTGGGCTAGGAGAGTAAAGTGTTTTTTTTTCTCTCTTAGGACGGGTACATTTCCAGGCTTGGCTGGTGAGAGGATTGGAGCTTTGTGACATGGTGCATTATCCTGCTGGAAATAGACATCAGAAGATGGGGACACTGTAGTCATAAAGGGATGGACATGGTCAGCAACAATACTCAGGTAGGCCGTGGTGTTTAAATGATGCTCAATTGGTACTAAGAGGCCCAAAGTGTACCAAGAAAATATCCCCCACACTATTACACCACCACCACCACCAGCCTGAACCTTTGATACAAGACAGGATGGATCCCTGATTTCATGTTGCCAAATTCTAACTCTACCATCTGAACGTCGCAGCTGAAATCCAGACTCATCAGACCAGCCAACATTTTCCCAGCCTTCACTCTTATGCCGCGTACACACGCCCGGACTTTTCGACAGCAAAGGTCCGACGGAACGAATCCGTCAGACAATTTGATCGTGTGTGGGCTTCATCGGACCTTTGCTGTCGAAAAATCAGACGGACTTTAGATTTAGAACATGTTTCAAATCTTTCCGACGGACTGGAGTCCGG
Source organism: Lithobates sylvaticus (assembly GCA_028564925.1). NCBI lineage: Eukaryota > Metazoa > Chordata > Amphibia > Anura > Ranidae > Lithobates > Lithobates sylvaticus. Next base: position 201,000,651 of record CM053035.1, read on the forward strand.
TCGAAAAATCCATTCGTCTGTATGCTAGTCCGACGTACGAAAACCGACGCTAGGACAGCTATTGGCTACTGGCTATGAACTTCCTTATTCTAGTCCGGTCGTACGTCATCACGTTCGAATCCGTCAGACTTTGGTGTGATTGTGTGTGGCCAAGTCCGTTCGTTCGGAAAGTCCGTTGAAAGTCCGTCGGAAAGACCGATCGTGTGTACACGGCATTAGCTGACAGGAGTGGCATCCGGTGTGGTCTTCTCCTGTTGTAGCCAATCTGTTCAATGTGTTGTGTGTTCAGAGATGGTATTCTGCATACCTTCATTGTAACAAGTGGTTATTTGAGTTACTGTTGCCTTTCTATAATCTGGAACCAGTCTGCCCATTCTCCTCTGACCTCTGCCATCAACCAGGCATTTTCCTTCACACAACTGTCACTCACTGGACATTTTTCGGACCATTTTTTGTAAACCCTAGAGATGGTCGTGTGTGAAAATCACAGTAGATCAGCATTTTTTTAAATATATAGACCAGCCCGTCTGGCACCAAAAACCATGCCTCGTCCAAAGTCACTTAAATCCCCTGTGGCCAGTGAGTGTATATGGACAAGGTACTAAGTACAGTGGGAAGTTGTCAAAAGCCATCAGAATCTGCAACCTTTGTTGATGAGAGTATATCTGTTCCCACACAGACCTCTGAGATGTTTCTCAATGTTTTTAGAGGACTCCTAGAAACAGTTTTTCCTTTATGGTGATATAGTGCTGGTGGAAGATTGGATAATGAGAAAAATTGCCTCTGGAGAGTCTAGTAGAGGAACCTGCAAATGTGCATTCCCCAATGAGGGAGGTGGAGCTGGTCATCTTTGCAAAATATAACTGAATTGAGAAGCACAATTACATCACCCCAAGGAAGTTACATATTCTGTCATGAAACGCATTCATACAATCTACTCTCACTTCTCAATGTGTTTCTGGCAGAGGGTTTTACCTCAATATTTGGTTTTCCACAAGCTCCTAGGCCAGTGATGGCGAACCTATGGCACGCGTGCCACAGCTGGCACGCAGAGCCATCTCTGTGGGCACACGAGAGGGTCCAGGACAGAGCTAGAGGTCTCTCTCTCTCCTCTTAGCCCCCCTCCCTCTCTTTCAGTCCCCCTCTGTTTCCGTCCCCCCTCTTTGTGTCCCCTTCTCTCTGTTCCCCCTCTCAGCTCACCCCTCTCTCAGCATCTCTCTTGCACCCCTCTCTCTCTATCCCTCTTCTCTCTCTCTCTCTCTGTCCCCCTTCTCTTTCTCTGTTCCCCCTCTTTCACACTCCTCTCTCTCTGTCCCCCATCTCTCTCTCTCTCTGTCCCCCTCCCTCTCTCTCTGCCCCTCTCTCTCTCTCTGTCCCTCTCTCTCTCAGCCCCCCCCTCTCCCTCTCTCTGTTCCCCCCTCTCGCTCTCTGTTCCCCTCTCTCTCAGCATATCTCTCACACCCCTCTCTCTCTCTCTGCCCCCGCCCTCTCTCTCAGCCCCTCTCCCTCTTTCTGTTCCCTCCCTCTCAGCATCTCTCACACACCCCCCCCTCTCTCTCTCTCTCACACCCCTCTCTCTCACACCCCCTCTCTCTCACACAACCCCTCTCTTTCTCTCAGCCCCCTCTCTCGCGAATTGCCGTGTTGGCACTTTGCAACACAAAACCAATGTATTTATTTCAGTTTGGGCACTCGGGCTTAAAAAGGTTCGCCATCACTGTCCTAGGCTGTCATTTTCATCCCACCTTTACTACTTGATTAGCCACTAACCTAGGTTCAGATGTCCCAGCATTTTACTGGTTGCATGCTTGTATTGAAAAAACAAACGTGTAGCGCTAACAAAAGTACAGTCGTGGACAGCATGAACATCTATAGGGAAATTAGTTTGCAAACTAGTCCCATGGGTACTAAATTAGTGTTAATAAAGAAATGTGATAAAGTCTTTGTGCCAAAAGAAACTCTCATATGGAATATCAAGACGTCTCTGGACTCCCAGGATCTGATGTATATACTGAGGTATATGGAAGAGATTCAAGGACGTGAAATGGGTACGCTTACCAGCCGTGGTGGACACACCTACCATACGGCAGTGGGTCAATTGCGCTTAGGGTTATCCTGTGGATGGCACCTGGAATATTGATGTGGGTCCTTGGTCCAAACAGCAAGCCTCGAGGACACAGATGGACAGCAGGATGATGTTCCAACTCCTCCAAGGTGGCACGGGTGGACAATCAAGATGTTGGCAATGATGCCCCTGTTGATGACCGCTCGAGTCGAAATGCGTCGGGCTGAGCTCATTTGAGACTCCCACATTGCTTTTACTACATTTTACTACATTTTATTACACTATATTTTATATGTGCTGTACTTGATGGGATTTTTCCCTTTTATGTCACTTTTTTCTGCTTAAATCCAATAAACATATTGGCGGATTTACACTATTTGGAGTTTTTTCTCCCTCCCCCCCCCCGATTTCCTGGTGCCATATGCCATTCTGGATAAGTTGGGGTAACATCTTGATTGTCCACCCGTGCCACCTTGGAGGAGTTTGAACATCATCCTGCTGTCCATCCGTGTCCTCGAGGCGTGCTGTTTGGACCAAGGACCCACATCAATATTCCAGGTGCCATCCACAGGATAACCCTAAGCGCAATTGACCCACTGCCTTATGGTAGGTGTGTCCACCATCGCGTGTGTGCCGCCGGCGGTGCGTGCCCGCCGCAAGCTCCACGAGTAGGATCGTGTGTCGCGCGGACTCGATGTCCGCAGGGGATACACGCGATCGTCTCACGGAGCTGAAGAACGGGGAGATGCTAATGTAAACAAGGCATTTCCCTAGTGACACTGTCACTGATCATAGCTCCCTGTGATCGGGAGTGGTGATCAGTGATGTGTCACTCTTGCCACGCCACCTAACAGTTAGAATCACTCCCTAGGACACAATTAACCCCTCCCTAGCCCCCTAGTGGTTAACCCCTTCACTGCCATTGTAATTTTTTACAGTAATCAGTGCAATTTTTTAGCATTGATCACTGTAAAAATAACAATGGTACCGAAAATGTGTCAAAATTGTCCGATGTGTCTGCCATAATGTCGCAGTCACGATAAAAATCGCAGATCGCCGCCATTACTAGTAAAAAAAATAAATAATAATAAAAAATGCCATAAAACTATCCCCTATTTTGTAGATGCTATAACTTTTGCGCAAACCAATCAATAAACGCTTATTGCGTTTTTTTTTTACCAAAAATATGTAGAAGAATACGTATCGGCCTAAACTGAGGAATATTTATTATAGCAAAAAGTAAAAAAAAAAATGCTTTTTTTCAAAATTGTCGCTCTATTTTTATAGCGCAAAAAATAATGATCAATAATGATCAAATACCACCAAAAGAAAGCTCTATTTCTGGGAAAAAAATTTGATGGGAGCCACGTCGCACGACCACGCAATTGTCAGTTAAAGTGACGCAGTGCCGAATCGCAAAAAGTGCTCTGGTCTTTGGGTAGCAAAATGGTCCAGGGCTTAAGTGGTTAATTACTTAGACACCACACATGGTGTGGACCCAGTTGTGGAATAATTGCCTTGCCATCTTCAAGAAGAGTGGGCAACAGCAGGTTCAATCACCATGGTGTATAAAGTGCATAAGGTCCTTCAAATTCACAGTACAAACAGTGTCTTGTGTGCCTCCACTACATATACTAACATATAGCAGCTCACCTCCAAACGAAAAATGAGGTCAAAATGCGCTCATTCCCTTAAAGGGTTAATGCCGAGGTAAGGACCACACTTCCAACTCTCCCCCACTAGAAGCACCACCCAAACTCGTAATACATGCAAAGATAAAAAGGGGGACCAATAGTGTTCTCCGTACAATTTTATACACCTGTGGCCATGGATGTGACTGGAACATCTGAATCCAATGATTTGGAGGGGCGTCCCAATACTTTTGGCAATATAGTGTAAGATGCAGTGACTCAGCCGGCCAACTTCAGTGAGTCAGGAGATGCTAGCCTTCATCAAGCCTACTATTCTCCCTCTTCTCTGTGCAGCATTTTGTGATGGACCAGAGTGATCCAGATTGGTCAGTGCTCAGCGTGAATTGCTCTGGTCCATCCTGGAAGCGCTGCACAGAGAAGAATTTCAAATTCCAGACCAGTTGTGGGCCGGTGCTGTTAGGCACTTTGCCACTAGGTGGCTCTGTACCAGAATAGTGTCTGGAACAACAGGTAGTGACACTGGGTGTTAGACCCCCCTTTAGATAGAGCCCTCCCACAGTGATGTCAGGGGTGGGTTAGCACCCACATATTCACCAGGTGGGGAGGGGCATACTCAGTCTTGGAGCTAAACACCCCACACCTGTGATATTTTAACCAGCCACACTTGGGCCCTGCACCGGGGAAGCAAATTATATTGTATCTGTCCCTTATGGAGGGGGGGGGGGGGGGTAGGGTGGATTGCAAAAGGCCTTGTAGGCCAGGTTGGAGATCCCTATGTGAGGCTACTTTTTTGGAGGTTTCCTGGGAGAGATATAATTGAGGTGTCTACAGGGAGCACAACCCTGTGAGTACTGATGACCCTGGGTGGAGGAGAGACTGTAAGGGTGATGGCTGTTAAAGTGGTGCACATGCTTTCACCAGTGACTACTGCAGACAGTCCACTACATGTGATTGACTATATAATGTCAAGTGATTATGGGATGTGACTGTAATGCCGTTTCCTGACTACCACCAGTAAAATGCAGTGATTCTATTTCTTGTGTGGACATTCCTTCCTTTGGATATAAATGTCTATGGCTGGGCATGTCCTGAGGAGGCCTATGGCAAGGTGCAGGGCACAAGATGGCAGAGGGTTTGGCCCCAGCAGGAGGGACAGTGTTCGAGCAGGGCTGGAGCAGGTGGTTTGGCACCAAAACTAGCCAATCATGAAATCCCTTTTGCAGGCTAGGCTGGCTGCCTGGGCACTGACAGCTCAGCATCCCTGGAGGTAAGTACAGCAAGGACCAGGGATGGGGAGGGTGTACAGTGTTAGTTCACTTTTACATTGAACTAACCCTTTTGAATGTTTCACAGTCCTTTAAAGTGGTTCTAAAGGCTTAAGTTTTTTTACCTTCATGATTTCTATGCAAAAAGGTAAAAAAACCTTCTCTGTGCAGCAGCCCCCCTCAATCCCCCCTGTGGATGAGAGCCTCGGCTCTCTGGAGACTATCCCTCCTCTTTGGCTGAGATAGCAGTGGGAGCCATTGGCTCCCGCTGCTGTCAATCACAGCTAGCGAGGCAATGATGAGAGAGAGGGGCAGGACTAAGCCACGGCTCTATATGTGGATGGGCATGCAGAGCTGCGGCTCGGGAGCAAGCCTGCCTGGGTGTGCCCATAGCAAGAGCTTGCTCTGGGGGCACTCAGCAGGAGGAAGGTGCCAGGAGCGTCGCCGGGGGACCCAAAAAGAGGAGGATCAGGCTTGCTCTCTGCAAAACCATTACACAGCAGGTAAGTATTACATGTTTGTTATTTTATTGTAAAAAAGCCTAAAGCTTTAACCACTTCACGCCCGCACTTTAGCCTAAAGATGACTATCGCGCAGGCTTAGTTTGCCGGGAGGTCATCCATGGACATCCTCCCATGATCGCACTGGCCGCATGTCCCCTGAAGTCCTTCAGACTCAGCTAATCACAGATCAGGGTAAAGGGACAATCACAGTAGCCCTTTACCACATGATCAGCTTTCAGCCAATGACAGCTGACCACAGGATGTAAACACAAGCCGGTTATTGGCTTTTCTTACCTCACGCTGACTGCGTGAGGAGAGAAGAAGAAAGCCGATACCTGGCTTCTGTTAAAGGGACATTAGTCCCAACAGTGCCCACCAGTGTTGCCAATCAGTACCTACCAGTGCTGCCAATCAGTGCCCACCAGTGCTGCCAATCAGTTCCGCCAATTAGTGCCCGCCAGTGCTGCCAATCAGTGCCACCTATCAGTGCCCATCAGCGCTGCCAGTGTCCATCAGTGCCTCATCATCAGTGTCACCTATAAGTGCTGCGAATCAGTGCCCACCAGTGTCACCTATCAGTGCCCATCAGCACTGGCAATCAGTGTCCATCAGTGCCTCATCATCTGTGCCACCTCTCAGTGCCCTTCAGTGTCGCCTATCAGAGCCCATCAGTGCCACCTATCAGAGTCAATCAGTGCCACTTATCAGTGCTGCCTCATCAGCGCCCACCAGTGCTGCCTCATCAGTGTCGCCTATCAGTGCTTCCTATCAATGCCACCTCTCAGGGCCCTTCAGTGCCGCCTATCAGAGCCCAGCAGTGCCACCCATCAGTGCTACCTATGAGTGCCCACCAGTGCTGCCTCATCAGTGCCCATCAGTACCACCTATCAGTGCCCATCAGTAGTGCTTATCAGTGCCCATTAGTGCCTATCAGTGCAGCCTCATCAGCGCAAAATCAGTGAAGGAGAAAAATTAGCTGTTTCCAGATAAAGATACATTTTAGTACTGGGAGCTCGGAAAGGGCGCTCTCGATTAAATTAGAATTCTTCTTTTAACCCAACGACATTAAAGCCATGCAGCAAAATATATCAAAGTCTGCTAATCCGACCCGTTATCAATATAATATCCACAGTCCCATGATGTGATTATCCTCCTCTTTTGCTGTACCACATTTACATTTCTACATCAAAAAGTGTTTTTCATGTATCTTCAAATAGGTTCAATTTGAGTGGAAACCTGTTAAAAAAAAGAAGAGTTCCGACGATAAAAGCGGAACATAAAAGTCGCTATTAACAAGAGACATGATTACCGCCACCGATTTCCCATCAAGATGCGCTAAGCGAGGCATGATTTGCGGATATAATTTTGCAATCAGTCACAAATATTCTGATTAGCCATGCTAAAATGGGTCGGGGTACAATTAAACAAGTCGCATGCGTTAGTGAGTGGGAAAATAAATTGATTTAATTGGTCCTTTGTCAGAAGCGAAGGATATTGCCTGTGTGCGGTAGGAATATTCAGCAATATTATATTATCTTCTAGGCGAGAGGAGAATGTGTGAATTCTTTTGTCTTTCTCTACATGTTGCAAGAAAGAAAACGGTCTTTAAAGAGGCCCCGTCATGAACTGATAAAATTGCAGCTAAAAGTGCTGAACAATTGAGTATTTTGTATGCTTACTTGCAGCTTTTTTTCCTTTCCCATAAACTTTGATTTATTCACTTACACTGTGTCCTCGAATTAGATTTCATTTTGGACTACTCCAGGCAGAGTCCATTCCCGAGCACAGCCCTCTCCTTCCTTGATGGTCAGAGCCCCATCCATTTATGGGAGTGTCTAATTACTGTGTGTGCTGGCCAGGCTCCTCCAGGAATTCTCCTAACACCAGTTTGGTTTGGGGCAGCATGGCACGCCCGCAGAAAAACAGTATATCGTAACCGAAGTTCGGCAATACAGACCAGGCCCGTTGGGAAGGCAACCCAACCGGGAGCACTCACAGCAGATAACAACAATGTGTAATTGAAGCAGAGTGCCAACAGGGTCTGTCTCAAGGTGTGAAATGCGGCCTGGTCATCCTGTACCCATGTGGGTAGGCTTACAGGAAGGATGGCGTGTCCCTGCACTTTCCCTACTCTGACAAAATCTTTTCCTGACACTAAGCACTTTCCCTGCCAGACGGGTGACCTATCCCTTCTCTAGCCACACGTGGAATGCGTGCCAAACCCGGGAGTTAGAGTCCAAGAGTCTGAGTGACCCAAGATGGCACTGATTATCAGTGTCTTGATTATCAGTGCAGTCCAAACAGTGTCCACTAGTTCTGCCAATCAGTACCTACTAGTGCTGCCAATACGTGCCCATCAGTGCTGCCAATTAGTGCCCATCAGTGTCTCCTCATCAGTGTCACTTATCAGTGTCTTCTACCAGTGCCCATCAGTGCCACCTATCAGTGGCCATCAGCACCACCTATCAGTGCAGCCTCATCAGTGCCCACCAGTGCCACCTTATCAGTGCCCATCAGTGCAACCTATCACTGCCCATCAGTGCAACCTATAGGTGACCATCAGTGCCGCCTCATCAGTGCCCATCAGAACCCATAAGTGCAGCCTCATCAGCGCACATCACTGAAGGAGAAAAATTACCTGTTTCCAATTTTTTTTAACAAAAAAATGAAAAAAAAAATTTTTGTGTGAAAAAATTATAAAAATTTTGTTTGGGTACAGTGCATGACCGCGCAATTGTCATTCAAAGTGCAACAGCGCTGAAAGCTGAAAATTGGCCTGGGCAGGAAGGGGGTGAAAGTTCCCTGTAGGCTAGTGGTTAAAGTATATGTCCAGCTCAGACTGTTTTTTTTTTTTTTGCTTTGGATAAAATTTGAAAAGATTTGAACCCCTTTCTGTCTGTCTATCTGTCTGTCTATCTATCTATCTATCTATCTATCTATCTATCTATCTATCTATCTATCTATCTATCTATCTATCTATCTATCCATCTATCTATCTATCTATCTGTCTGTCTGTCTGTCTCCGCTTTCTAGCTATCTTTTCTAATTCTCTATTTATATGTATGTATTTATCTGTCTGGCTCTGATGAGGACCCTGATATAAAGGGCGCTCTGATGGGGACAATGGTGGTAACCTTGATGGGGGGGGGGGGGCACTGATGGGGATCCTGAGATAAAGAGGCTTTGATGGGGATCATAATATAAGGCAAGACGCTAATGGGGACACTGATGTAAATGGGGACCCTGATGTAAGTGGGGACCCTGATGGAAGTGGGGACTCTGATGTAAGTGGGGACCCTGATGTAAGAGGGGACTCTGATGGTGACCTTGATGTAAGGGGGGACCTGATGTATAGTATAAAACTAATTTTTTTTTTCAGCCCATGAATATTTGTAAAATATACTATGCAGCCCTCGTATTTGGACCCCCCCCCTCCCCCAACTCTATAAGAATATTCTGGTTAATCTATTTACCCAAAACGTTCCTAAAGATGGTAAACTGCTACCATGTAACATACAACCAAATAAACAAAATCAACTTTTTAAAGAAAAAACTATGTTAGATATATAGTATATGGTAATCTATCTCTATGAATATACCTCTCAGTAATCTGTATGTATACATTTATATCTATCTTAAATTAAATGTATCATTTGTAATCATTGCATTACACAACTAATCCACTGGAGGGAGCTGCTTGCATTCAAAGTACATCCAATTAGCCACACTACTTGACCTTATCTGAGTGACTCAAGGTCTAGCAGATGGAAAAACAAGGACACAATTTCACTAAGAAAACAAACTCTAATGTGTTACTGAATGCAACTCCAAATAACAAGGTTTTTGGATTTATTTCTGGTTTTCTTCCTAGCACAATTGCTGCTGGAGGTATAAAAAAAACAATCCGCTACCCCAGGCTCAACTAATATAAAGTTGATTTTGTTTATTTCTGCATTTTTCTGGGAAGTTTACCATCTTAGCAAAGTTTTAGGAATGAATCAGAATAACCTAAATATACTTAGTTCTATAATGATCTTATTTATTACCTTTCTATGTATAGCCGGTAGATGTACTCATTTTTTGGAGCGATGCAATCTGCACATTCTGCATTAGCTGTAGACATGGTAACTCATTGGTTTATTTATTTGGTCAGTACCCCACAGGGCTAAACACGTCTTCATCCACTCCATTCCACCCACATTGCACGGCTTGCCTCTAACAGGATTATACACCAAGACAATACTTTACTGATCCGACTTCAGTAAATTGAAATCTAATTGACTGCTAAGGGCGAGTGCATTTGGCACGTCATTTCTGACTGCTCTTTGTGCTGCCTGCGAGTAAACATGCAAACGTTTGACAGTTACTGAAACTTGTGTGGTGTGAAATCCAGGGATGGCATTGGGTGGGCAGTGATTTTGAGGGTCATGGCAAAGGGATTCTTGAATAGGGTTCATTCTCAGATGTAAGTCGAAGGTCAAACTCCATGTCCAGTCTTTTTTCTGTTGTGGACGGAGTGGAGAATTGTTGGAACCCCTATTATGTTTTTATCGGTATTCGTAACTCTGTTGGGGAAATTTGCACCCCCCCCACCAACCACTAGTGCCGGGACAAGGTCATCTAGCATTCAGGGTGAAGATGACAAAGTACGCCCCCCCCCCATAAAGTGTGAGCATCATGTCTCAACAAAGATCCCCTCTCTTTCCCCCAAACAAAAATTCAACACTGATCTGCTGATCTGCACCCTCCCCCCACAAGAAAAACCCTCCTAGCACAAATTTTCTACCCTCCAAACATCCCCTTGTAGCACAACCCCCCTTCCAAATTCCCCCTCCTAGCACAAATTCTATCCCCTCCCCAAATCCCCCCTCCTAGCACAAATTGCTTCTTCACGACCTCTCAAATCTCCACAAATCCAGTCCTCTCCCCTCATTGTGTCCCCAGTACAATTCCCCTCTTCTTTCCTGAAACTTACAGACTTAAAATGCTACAGGGACAGGAACACAACATGCAATGCCCCCCTCCCTCAAAAGAGTTCACTGCACCAGGGCAGCCTCCTCTCCTGCCCACCCCTTGACCCGGCCCTGCCCACCACTGCCTGTGTGGTCACCAGGACAGAATCTTCAGGGTTGTGGCAAAGATTTTTGGAAAATGGTTGATTCTCAGATCTAAGCTGGAGGTCAAACTTCATGTCCAGCCTTTTTTCCTTTGTGAAAGGAGTGGAAAATTGCTGAAACCCTAAGTTTTAAATTCTATCTGTGACCCTGTTGGGGGAGATTTAGCCCCCTTGCCTGTGTGGTCACCAGGACAGGATTTTGAGGGTCGGTCATGGCATAGATTTCTAAAATAAGGTTAACCCATTGCTGACTGCCCTATAGCAGTTTTACCACTACAGGGCGGCAGCACTGCACAGGATCATGTATATATACGTTATCCTGCACTTCTGCCTTCAGGGGGCGCACGTGTGCCATCGATGGGGCACTTCTGGTGTGATTATTTACAGCAGAAGCTGATCTACGGGTGCCGGGCACTTGATGTCCGCCTGTACTTGCTGATCATCGGTATAACACACAGAACTGAGATCTGCCTATGTAAACAAGGCAGATCACCCTTCTGAGAGGGAGAAGGGATGGATCCTGTGTTTCTGCAAAGCAGGGACTAAAAGCAATCTCTTCCCCTAGTAAAATCAGCACATACAGTACACATAAATACTGGCTAGACACTCAGTTAACCCTTTGACCATCCTAGATGTTTAACCCCTTCCCAGGCAAAGTCATTAGTACAGTAACAGTGCATATTTTTAGCACTGATCACTGTAATATTGTCACTGGTTCCCAAAAAGTGTCAGTTAGTGTCCGACTGTCTGCTGCAATATCGCAGTCCTGCTATAAGTCGCTGATTGCTGCCATTACTAGTATAAGAAAATAAATAAAAACTCCATAAATATATCCCATAGTTTGTAAACGCTATAACATTTCATGTAAACCAATCAATATATGCTTATTTTGAAGTAGAAAACAAGTAGAAAAATACATATTGGCCTAAATTTATGAAGAAATTTGATTTTTTTTTTCTATTGAATATGTTTTATAGCAGAAAGTAAAAATTTTTTATTTTTTTTCAAAATTGTTGTTCTTTTTTGGTTTATAGCAAAAAAAATTAAAACGCAGAGGTGATCAAATACCACCCAAAAAATTTAAAACGCAGAGGTGATCAAATACCACCAAAAAATACATATTGGCCTAAATTTATGAAGAAATTAGATTTATTTTTATTTTTTTATTGAATATGTTTTATAGCAAAAAGTAAAAAATGTTTATTTTTTTTTTTCAAAATTGTTGTTCTTTTTTGGTTTATAGTAAAAAAAATTAAAACGCAGAGGTGATCAAATACCACCAAAAGAAAGCTCTATTTGTGGGGAAAAAAATCATCAATTTTATTTGGGTACAGCATTGCATGACAGCACATTAAGTAATGCAGTGCCTTATAGTAAAAAATGGCCTGGTCAGGAAGGGGGGTAAATCTTCCGGAGGTCAAGTAGTTAGTTCTTGACTATAACTCAAAGGTCAATCTCCATGTCCAGCCTGTTTTCAGTTGTGGACAGAGTGGAGAATTGTTGATACCCCTATTATGTTGTTTTTGCTATCTGTTACCCTGTTGGAGAGACTGCCTGTGTGGTCACCAGGACAGGAAGTGAGGGGACACATAGTAAGACAGCTAATAACCCTTCCTCACTTTATTCTTTTCTTTTTATAATTTTTTTCTTTCTTCTACCATTTATCACTTTATTTGTACCTAAAAAAAATAAAACCCTTATTGACGTATATGTAAATTGAATCACTGAGATCCAATATAAGCTTTAAAATGTTGATGCAATGTCAAAAGTTATCTTCAGCACACTTCAATCTGTAATCCCACCAGGCACTTTCTGTTTTATGGTGACAAAGCTGTGTCCTTGCCTCCCGATTGTGCTCCTCTGTTGTCACTGTGTCACTTGGGCTTCTGATAGGGACTATGGAAGTGGCCACTTCAACACACATTACTGAGGCATGGTCCACTGTTGCCACCATCAGAAAACCCACCCAAAAGAAATTCCAGCTGCCATCATTGGAGTGCATGTAGACAGGAAGTGCCTGCAAGGAGGCAGTTATTTATGACACATAGGGTTTGATTTATTAAAACTGGAGCATGCAAAATCTGGTGCAGCTGTGCATAGAAACCAATCAGCTTCCACGTTTTATTGTCAAAGCTTAAAGGAGTTCTAAAGGCAGAAGGTTTTATATCTTAATGCATTCTATGCAGCCACCCTAATACTCCTCAGCCCCCCTAATACTTCTATGCAGCCCCCCTAATACCCCTCAGCCCCCCTAATAATTACCTGAGCCCTATCTCTATCCAGTGATGTGCACGAGTGCCTCAACTGTCCGGGACTCTCCGTCCTGATTGGCTGATTTGGCCATTGGCTCCCACTGCTCTCAATCAAAGTCAGTTAGCCAATGAGGAGAGAGAGGGGGCAGGGCCAAACCGTGGCTCTGTGTCTGAATGGATACACAGAGCTGCGACTCGGGTGCCCCCATAGCAATCTGCTTGCAGTGGAGGCACTCGTCAGGAGAGAGGGGCCAGGAGCACCAGTGGGGGACCCAAGAAGAGGCGGATCGGGGCTGCTCTGTGCAAAACCATTACACACAGCAGGTAAGTATAACATGTTTGTTATTTTTAAACAAAATAAAAAAACAAGACTATAATAACACTTTAACAGTTGACAGTGGAGTCTCCAGCCTTGGAGAAGGGAGCTGGGAGGAATAGGGGAGTGCCTTGCTATCCTAGGTGATGGGGCTGTGTGTTTCTATTGATATACACAGTGTAGGGAGACACAACTCTAGTCTGGAAGGATTTACCTATTTCCTTTTTTTCCCCACAAATAACGCTTTCTTTTGGTGGTATTAGATCACCTCTGCGGTTTTTATTTTTTGCGCTATAAAGAAAAAAAGGCCGACAATTTTGAAAAAAAAACTAAATGTTTTACTTTCTGCTATAAAACATTTCCAAAAAAAAAATGTAAAAAAACAAATTTATTCATCGGTTTAGGCCGATATGTATTCTGCTACATATTTTTGGTACAAAAATCCCAATAAGCGTATATTGATTGGTTTGCGCAAAAGTTATCACGTCTACAAAATAGGGGATAGATTTATGGCAATTTTTATTATTATTGCAGTGGACAGATCTGACACCCACCTGACATTTTTGACACTTTTTTGTACTAATGACACTGGCAGGGCAGGGGTTAACATAAGGGGTGATCAAGGGGTTAAATGTGTTCCCGGCAGGTGTTTTCTAACTGTATGGGGGTGTGACTGGGGACAACACACAGATCCCTCTTCCTGCTTAGCAGAAAGACAGGATCTGTGTGATCTCCCCTGTCAGAACAGAGATCTGCCTTGTTTACACAGACAGATCCCCGTTCTGTCACTGTGGGGAACAATCGCGGGTGGCCGGCAGACATCGAGTTCACCGGACCCGCTGGTTGGCTCCCCCGCTGGACAATGGGAGCACACGTACGACTCCGGCGGTGCATGCGCATTCTGGCGGCGCACCCGCAAAAGCGAGTTCCCGAGCCGACGTACACTTATGGCGATTTGCGGGATTGTGCCACCTTGCCGCAGTATAATGAGGCTTTAGTATTATTTTAATTGAAGAAGCTGAAGTTAGAAGCTGATTGGCTACCATGCACAAGTGCACCAGATTTTGCACTTTTCAGTTTTAGTAATTCAAACCCCATAGTGCTTTATTAAATGAATGTGAGTTCGGGTTTATATGTAATACAATTGCATTTTTTATTTATTTTTTTGGTAAAAAAGTTAACTGCAACATTTTCCCGGGACCTGGTCACATGACCAATCAGCTTATAAGCCAGAAGGGACACTCTCTTTATCCTGTTAAAGCTTGCGCCATCTTGGGTGACAAACAAGGAGCACTGAAAAAAAATACGTCATATGATTTTTCAGGAGCAAATAACCCCACTCCCCCTCCCCCTCTCGGTCTATCTAGGCTATGTTCTGCGTTTTCATTAAAAAAAAAAACAACTTCTATGAAGTAATTTGTTAAATGGGAGCTTGTTATATGCAAATGAAGGTAATAATCCTCAAACACCTGCTTTTGCTTATTAAGCTTACCGAGCGGAGTATAATGTATTCATAGACTTATCTTAATTTCATATTCCTTAAAGTGATGTTTTCATTTTAGTCTTAAAATGCTTTAATAGACTCCCACCTACAGCAGGCTTTTTGATTTCTTGGAGGAAAAAAACAAAAACAAAAAAAAAACAAGAATAAAATAAACATCATTTTAAAATTTAGACAGTACTTAAAGGGGAACCCAACTTTTGATTATTTCCAGACTTTTTTTTTTTTGCGCTCTATGGGGTATACGGGGTAAAGGAGACCAGCACTCGCCAACATTGTCTGTTGTGTGTATGACAGCGCTCGACCAATAGAAGTGAGACTTGAGTTCTGTGATGAATATGCAATGGAGTGATTACTGATGAAGGTATAGTGTAGGCGGACCTTGTTCTGGTCTTAGGCTACCATATTTTTTGCTAGAAATTATTTAGAACCCCCAAACCATATATATATATATATATATATTTTTTTTTTTTTTTTTTAGCAGAGATCCTAGAAAATAAAGTGGGGATCTTTATTATTAATATTATTATTATTATTATTATTATTATTATTATTATATTATTATTAGACCTTGTTCTGGTCTTAGAGTGCCCAACCTTTTTGATCGTGACAAAATGAGCGCTCAGCAATTGATAAACTCTGGGGTGGGTATTGAGGAGCACCTAGTACAAAAGTTCATATCATTCATATTTTTTGCTAGAAATTACTTAGAACCCCTAAACCTTTTATATATATATATATATATATATATATATATTTAGCAGAGACCCTAGAGAATGAAGTGGCGATCGTTATCATTAATATTATTATTTTATATTATTATTATTATTATTTAATTAATTCATTAATATTTTAGGTCACACAGTATTTGCGCAGCAGTCTTTCAAATGCAATTTTTTGGGAAAAAATAAATTTTCATGTATTAAAAAAAAACTAAACAGTAAAGTTAGCCCAGTTCTCAAATGTGAAAGATGATGTTACCCCGAGTAAAGTAGATACCTAACATGTCATGCTTTGAAATTGCGCACACTCTTGGAATGGCGACAAACTACGCTACCTAAAAATCTCCATAGGCTTCCGGGATTTTATCTTGGAGACCCCGATCGGAGCCGAATCCGGCTTTGTTTGGGTTTCAGGCTAGGCGGCAGATGCGCCAGCTGGTGGCTCGGGCCTCCCGGTGTGACAGGAAGCCCAGGGAGGGCGGCGGAGGGGGGGGACATCCCCTCCCACTCCTTTAGGATAACAGCCGTGCGGCTTTTAGTCTCATCGGTTGTTTTAGTCTCAACCGCTGCCTCTAAAAAACGGTACCAGGGTGATGCCTGCAGTTGAACCCCTTCAAGCCATGAATGCAAATGCAGCCAACGCGTTTCAAGGGAAAGGCCTTCCCCTTCCTCAGGGTTTGAGCAGTGGATGTTTTTGAATCAGCAATAAAATGAATGGGAAAAACCTATGTTAAAGTTAGTGATGCCCCTAAATTTCAGGCCGCCAAAACTTATCGGCCGAAAAGAAGGTTATCACCCTTTTGCCAATAGAGAAATAGGTGCCGATAAAGGCGGCGAAAAACGCACACGATTTTGTCACAGTTTTACCGTGCTTATGGTGTGGTTTTTTTCGTATGTCATGTGACCTAAAAACCGCATCAAAAACATAACACGGTTGCGTTATTAATGCGTTCTTGCTGCATTTTTAATTGCATTTCAACGGGGAGGTGCATTTTTTTTAACTGATTTTTAACACCACAACCGAAGCGCAAGGGACCAATGTGAAGACATACATAGAATTTTAAGGGAGACATTTTTCATGAGCTTTTCTTGTGCTAAAGGTATCGATATTGGCCGACAATAAATTCATAATTATTTAAATTCATGATATTAGTTAAGAAGTTGAATATAATACAATTTTATATAAAAATATATATATATTTTTTTAAAAACTGTCATTTTCGGTTTCAGGTTCAAGTGCATTCTGAATTTTCGGTTTTGAAACCAAAATTTTCATTTTGGTGCACCACTAGTTACAGTGGTTGTAAAGTCAGAAGTTTTTTTTTTTATCTTAATGCTATGTTTAAGCAATGAAAGTGATGAAAAAGAAGAAAAATTTAAAGTGACAGTGTAAAAATTAAATAAATAAAAGTGCCCCCCCCCCCCCCCCGTCGGTGCTGCATGCACGCAAACAGCAACTGCCCCACACATGTATCACCACAAATGTCAGATCACGGGCAGTAATTTTAGCACCAGACCTCCTGTGTACCGTAAAGTGGTAACCCGTAAAGGCTTTTAAAACATTGCCCATGGATATTAAAATTTACGTAGTTTGTCACTGTCAATTTTAAAGCGTGACATGTTTGGTATCTATTTACTTGGCGTAACACCATCCTTATATCCTATATCCTTTTAGCAAAATATTGGGTGATGTATTGTGTTTTTTGCATTCAAAGTGTCTTTTCCCCCAAAAAAAATTGCGTTTGAAAAACCACTGCGCAAATACAGTGGGATATAAAAAAACTGCAAAACCCATTTTATTCTCTATGTCTTTTGCTTTAAAAAAAAAAAAAATATATATAATGTTTGGGGGATCTAAGTAAAAAAAATGATTGTTACATGTAAACAAATAGTAGCAGAAAAGGCCTGGTCTTCAAGAGGTTAAACAAAAGCTAGATAGCTGCTATCCTGACCACACAGACACAACAGCCAAAAACCAAAAGCAGCGACGGGTGAAAAGATTTTCATTCTTTTTATTCACTAAGGAGTTTAATTTATTTTTTTCCAGGGTTCTCATTTAACAGCCTTGTTTTTTTTTCTCTCAGCTGTTCTTAAAATACCTGTTAAAAAATGACCTGAAGTTTTAAATTTTTTTTTTTTTTTAAGTAATTTTCTCTCTCAGGAGCGATCTGCCTCCCCATATTCATTAGGGTCCGCAATTATTTTTGGCAGATGGCGTATTACGTTTTGACATACCACATCTGCTCTTTCAGCCTGATTGCTGTTTATTTAATGCCGGCTCATATAAAATATTACTTTTCTCCGAGCCGGTTAAAGATGCCTGAGGTTCCAACATAACAGGAAAAGTGGCTAGTTGTAAGAAACCGAAATTCACAGGGGCCTATTTATCACGTACCTACGGTATACTTAGCGCGCCGACAGCCATGTTGTGCAGGGAAACCAAAGTTCTGTGCTCCACAGCAGACGTTTGTTCTATGGCTTGCACTGATGAGCGTTAACATGTTCATAATAGCATGACGGATATGGCTGTGGCTGCCCACAGGAGCATTATGGGATGATCTGTATGTCAATCCTTAGAATTGAAGTCAGTCCTTGCTTTTTGGTTTGTCAAGAAAAGGTGATATCCCTTAAAGCTAATATCCTTAATTCAATACCAAAGGTCACTGGAATAGAAGAGCTAATATACTTACCTTCTCTGGTGGCACGTGTCTCCTACCTTCCATCCATTTAATCACTGGGGCCTCTGTAAGACCATTCGACATGGACCCCTCCAGGACTGTTGGATGCCCATGTCCCCAGCCTCATCCCGTGGTTCCATCCTCCAACCCCTATGGCACTGTTGTGTCCCGTGGCGGTATAGGTGTTGGATGAAGGGACCACAGCATTTCATGGGGTCACAGTCAAGTGTCAACTATCAAATGGCCTTATGGAGGCTGCAGTGCTGGAATAGAGCACTTGTGACATTTCAATAAAGTTAAGAAGAACAAAAAAAAAAAAGATTAAAAGTGCCTTGTATTGTAAAAAGTAAAGTACCACATCCAACACATCCTTCATCCAACACCTATACCGCTACGGGACACAACAGTGCCATAGAGGTTGGAGGATGGGCAGTAAGGTACCACCCCCGCAGAGTGTCTTGAACGTTTTCCTGTATGAAAGAGGAACTTTACCGCCTCGTGATATTTTTGATTATCCGCTCTTACCTGGCTTTGCTGGGCTATCCTCAATACACATATTCACACTCCCAGTGAATCGAGCACCGTTCTGTTTAGATCTGCCGCTCCCTACTACATGCCAGAACTGGTGCTGCCATCTTATTTTCTAATGTCATTGGGAGCCAGCTGATTCATCTGGATTCAGATAGCCGGACCCCTGATTACCACCAGATCTTCCCTCTCCAGCATCAGGTCCGCCCTCCTCCAGCACCGTGCAGAAGCTCTGAAGCCTCCTGAGATATGTGACGTGCATATCCCAGGAGCCACCAGGAGCAGGAACACATCATTCTCGTCTAGGCAAGAATGGAGATGGGTAAGTAAAGTAAAAAAAACACAAAAATAAAGTTGGCTTTTCAATGTTCTGGAGGAGGGTGGAATCAAGAGTGAGAAAGCCTATCCAGGTTCAGTGTAAGATTTTAAATATGTTGGAATTAGACTTTAATTTGTAAGTCACTTATGTACAGTCTAAATCTACTAGTTCACCTAACACTAACCTCTCCAGGAGTTGACTATGCTGCTGTCAAAGGGTGGCTGTGCTGTGAGTGAGCGTAGCCACCCTAATGCCCCGTACACACGGTCGGAAATTCCGACCACAAAATCCGTCGGATTTTTTCCGACGGATTTTGTCCGACACTGGTGTTGCATACACACGGTCGGACAAAGTTGTCGGAAAATCCGATTATTCTGAATGTGGTGACGTTCGTTGCGTACAACGGGACTACGTAGAGGCTAGTAGCCAATAGAGCCCACACAAGGTCGGAATTTCCAACAACATGGTCCGATAGGACATTTTCCATCGGAAAATCCGACCGTGTGTACGGGGCATTAGACAGGAAGTGTGTTGCTGGCTGGATCACCAAGAGAAAATAAAAGGAAAAAATGCCTAAAGAAAACCAATGCAGTCCCCACTTTATAAGGACTGGTAAGCTTTAATATATTACATTTTTGGTTTTTGGTTTAGATACACTTTAATTACTAAAATTGACCATTACAACATTGTAAAAAAATTAAAAAAATACAAAGTCCACTGATGTAGGTCTTTCCTAAACATCTGTCAAAGTAAGCATCCAGAACAATGCTTCAGACATTAAAAAAGTATATTTCATATATTTTATATATTTCATTTACTTTATTCTTATATACTTCATATATTTTATATTTTTTTTATTTATATATACTTTATACATTTCATATTCTTTATTTTCATATATTTTATAAACTTTATTTTCATATATTTTATATATTTCATTTACTGTATTGTTATATACTTCATATTTGTCATATACTTTTTTATTTTCATATACTTCATATAGTTTATATTATTTATTTTCATATACTTTATATGTTTATATATATTTTATTTTCATATACTTTTTTATATTTTATAAATTTTATTTTTATATACTTTATATATTTCATATTCTTTTTATTTTTTATTTTTATTGATTTCATATATCTATTACTTTTTTTTCATAAACTTTATGTTCTTTATTTTCATATATATTTCATTTCCCTTATTTTCATATATTTTCATATATTATTTTTATCTACTTCATATGTATGGGACAACAAGGTTTTTGTGTTAATATAACGGTGCCAAAAAGGACACTTACATATAAAACATATAACTTTTTTTTTACAAAGATTAAAAACTGAATCAATAGAATTTTTTTTTTTTTTTAAACATATCACTTTATTGTTTATAAATTTATATTGCGTAGGTGGTCATGGAGTGATGTCTGATCCCGACATGTTTCGCCAAGATTAACTTCTTTAGGGTATTTTTCAGACCACCACTAGTCAAAAGAATAGAGATAAAGTCATATATACCATCAGAAATATAAATATTGATATTTTTGATGGTATATAGGACTTCATCTCTATTCTAGTCTTTTGACTAGAGGTGGTCCAAAAAATCCCCTAAAGAAGCTAATCTTGGCGAAACATGTCGGGATCAGACGTCACTCCATGACCACCTACACGATGGAAATTTATGACCAATGTGTAACATTTTTCTATTGATTCAGTTTTTAATCTTTGTAAATAAAATGTATATGTTTTTTTATGTAAGTGCCCTTTTTACTCTTTTTTTGGGAATGTTATAATCCCACAAAAACCTTGTTGTCCCATACATTCTAAATGAAAGGGATGAGGTGCTAGATTTAACATTGTCACCTAGCCGCAATCCTATGCATCTACTTCATATATTTCATTTACTTTATTTTCATAGTCTTCATATACTTCATATATTTTTTTCATATACTGTACTTTATATATTTCATATTCTTTATTTTCACATACTTTATATGTGTTATAAACTTTATTTTTATATACTTGTTATTCATTATTTTCATATACTTCATATATTTCAAATTTCTGTATTTTAATATTCTTCATATTTTTTATTTTTATATATTTAATTTACTTTTTTTTTATATACTTCATATTCTTTATTTTCATATACTTTATAGAATGAATTTACTTAATTTTCATATACTTAGTTTTTGTTGCTGTATCTAGGAAATGAAAGGAAATCTCCTCAGTGAGACACAAGGTAAAAATACATAATTGTGAACCAATCCTTACTCTATCCAAAATAAAATAAAGTTTTGACTTTAGATAGACTTTAATAAACAACAGCATGCTACAGGTTTGGACAGTAGGACTTACCTCAGGATACGACCACTCTGGGGAGTAATCCGTTACCATGAACAGCCGCCCGCTCTGCTGCAGCATTCCCAGCGTGCTTTGTGCTGCTGCCGACACCACCTCCGCAACGTGCATGTACGCCATAGTAGTGGCTCCTGTCTCAGAACTGCTCAGCTGCATACTGGCCTGTTGAGGGCTACAACAAGGTATACACATTTCAGCCTGAGAGTACGTAGGTCGGGTCCCATCTTCGGCCTGCGGCAACACGTTGCTGTCTCCAGCTACCAGCTGGTGCCCGTAAATGGTGTTACTCCCTCCTTCCACAGAGATAAAGTCATTGATAAGGTCAGAGAATTGGTTGCTGAAGGAGATATCAAAGTGATCTAAGTTAAGCTCCATGTTGGAGGAGTTGGCCAATGCCTGGTGGGCCACTGGATAGAGTCCTTGCACCATGTTTCCCTGCAGAATTTGGAGATTGTTGCCATTTCTCATTGTGGCAGCGTTTTCTGACTGCATATAGTGTTCAGCATTGCAGGCTTGAAGGTCTCCAGGCTTGAGGAGGTTCTCGTTCCCTTCGACCTGCTGCGATGTCTCCATCTGAACCTCTTCAGAATTTATCGACTGGAAGTTGGCCTGGAATTGCATGAGCTGGAGAGAAGAGGTGGACTCTATTCTAGCTTGGTCGATGTTGCCATTGCAGTTAGCGGGCGCTTGACTAGACGGTTCTGTCTTGACGTTGGTCAAACCCAAGGTGTTTACATACGTGTTGTTTGAGTCGTTTAGGTTGTTGTGGTTATTTTGCTCCATAGGGATTGGCTTGCTGGCATCTTGTAAAAAGAAGCTTGGGGAAGGGGTCTGGTGCACATGGGGGCTCTGCACTGTGTGGTTGAAACTTGTTGAATAATCCTTGTTGGAATCAATCGCACTGAAATCCATCTGCTCCAGGGTGGTGCTAGGACTCAGTCCACCGCCAGATGCAAGTAAGCTGGAGCCAGGAGTGAGGGTTAGCGTATTTGATGACGTTGATGGATAGGTCTCCTTTGATAGCTGCTGCTCGAATGAGGTGTCTTCTGTTTTTATCTCCTTAGCTAAAGTTGCATTGAAAGCGAAACTACGTTCTGTGCTGGATGACCTTCGCATATTCGAGCTAATGTTGTCTTCTTTAAGACCGCTTCCACCATACGTCTGCCCTTGTTTTGGGTTGTTGAGAAAACAGTCTGGATCAAAATTCATTGTGGCTTCAGCGATCTTTCGGCTATTGTCGAGGGTGGTAGACAACACAAGCTCTTCCGAGACGTTGGCAGACAACATTGATAAGCTATCAGAACTCCCTGTTGTAGGGAAGGCAAACTTGTGACCATCTGAACTTACTGCAAGTACGAGTCCCTGGGTAGTGGTATCTGAGGACAAGAGGTGTTGACTGGCACCGGTGTTGGGAGACATTGTGTATACTGCTTCGTTGGTGACCTCAGACATAAACACAGTGGCGTTCTGGGAGAGGCTCCCCATTACTGAGGCAACGGCCATGCTAGAGACGCCAGTGACAGCGGGACTGTCGGCCATGTCTGGGTCACTATTCAGACCGCTGCTGATGGATACAGGGGAATTCTGGGTCGTGTCGGGAACCTCCACCTGATTGGTTGATGAAACCTCTGTACTGTTTTGATGGAGTAGGACCGGCTTGGCCATTTTGCCGTTCCTCTTCTCCCGACTGGAGGATTTACCATGACTGTGCTCGTTCTTGCCTTCTGAAACATCATTGTTCTGTACTTCTGAGTGAGCGCTGTAGCCCCCCGTCCTTGGCTCGACCTTTGGTGAGATGATGCGATGTTTGGCACTGTTACACTTGTGGTGCACACTGCTACCTGCACCTACAATAGACAAAGAGAAAATGATGTTAATGAAGAAGCAGAGGCCCAACATCCTAGTCTGTGTATGCAAGTATCACTAAACAGAACAGTCATTCAAGAGCATGGTTTGCGGTAGCTAGGTGTGGATGAAGGTTGACACGTCAAAGATAACACCTACAATAACTTTTTAGTTTTAGTTTTGGATAGAGAAAGCAAGGGTTAGGTCCTGTGTTAGCTTTTCAATGTTGTCTGTGTCCCCATTGGGGAGATTTCCCTTCTCTGTTTGTCCTGGTGACCATCGTCACAGAGAAAGAAAGTGAAGAGACATCTCATATGTTTGAAGAGATTTCACCAAAGCAAGGGTTGAAACTACATAATCCAATAGGGGTCCTGTTCTAGTGACAACTCCCTTCTCCTCCTCTCATTTCTTGTTTCCTCTCTAGAAAAGGAAGGGAAATTTCCCCAATGTAGCACAGATAGTTTCATAGTTTCATAGTTTCATAGTTTCATAGTTAGTAAGGTTGAATAAAGACATCAGTCCATCCAGTTCAACCTGACATCGGTCCCCACCCCCAAGGAGCCCACAATCCAAGGTCCCCATTCATATACTAGGGCTAATTAACCTACCTGCATGTCTTTGGATTTGGATAGTAAGAACCAAAGAAGTGGCTTGGACAAGCTACAAAACATCTTTAACATTACAGAACAAATTTAGTTGAATGTGACTAATTGCGACTGAATATAACCATGATAGGGGTTTTAATTCTTCCCTAATTCTATTTAAAATGGTTGTAAACCTCAGACATGAGATATGAACAAAGCATTACCCTCTATAGTGTGTACTTGTCTCAATTTAGAGCACTAAGTATCATTCCTGTCTGCTGCTTTGTTCCTCTGCTCTTAGCATGAATCATTTCTGAAAAGTTTTCCTGACACCAAGAGATAAATGGTGACAAGGGAGGGACCTCCAGCTGATTGACAGCCTCAGCTCTGTTCCTGTGTGCTGTGTGAAGGGGGGTGTGTCCCTTCCCTCCAATCATCTCTCAGAACTCTCCTCACTGAGTTCTGCAGAGTGTAATTTCAGCTCTCCTCCCCCTTTTTTCTGAACTCCCTGAAAAGCTTAAAGTGGTTGTAAACTCTCCCGCACAACTTTGTCCCATGTAAATCAGCATTAAAAAACCCCCTAATGAAAACTGCTTGTAGATATCTCCTTACTTGCTTAGTATTGTTGTAATCCTTTTTGTTCTTTAGAATGACGTCACTGAGCATGCCCAGATCTCCCCTGATTTTACGGCGCACTCTGTGTACTTGTCTATCTATTATCAGGACTTCCTACGGCACACCACTGAAATCCCAGGAGACTGCATATTCACTCAGAGCTCCCTCCTACACCCCATGTGACCATGTGACATCACATGCAGTGTAAACCAGGGCATCGGACAGCATTACTGCAGACTTTTTAGCTGAAGCTGATAAGACTGGCACAGGCAAACACTAGATAATCGGCACAAGTAAATATTATGAAACAAAACAAGACCATGAACAGGGAAGCAGGGTTGCCATAGTAACGTTGGATTGAGAAGGAGGCTTGGTTAACAGTACAGGAAGTGCTCAATGTAAGGGCGGAAATACACTCCACTGTGGACTCAGAAAACAATACTTAAGATGGCGCTGCCTAACCCCTGGAAACAAGTTTTTTAAAGTTTCTTCAAACAGTAAGTGATATGCGATTTGGGCTGGATTACAGTGTGCTATAGTTTAATAATTACTTATTATAATGGACTAAATGAAAAGAAACGTCAGAGTGGGAGAGTTTACTTCCTCTTTAACAAATTCAGCACTTTGAAGAGATGTAAAAAAGAGAAGACTGCAGACAAACAGGTGCAACTTATGTAGGAGGATTTGTTTCATCTCTGTGTATCACCTGGGGATAGTCCCTTCACTAGTTATATGGAAGGGTTTAAAACCACTTTAAATCCAAAACAATAGTTTTGTCAACAAATTTCTTGATATTAAACCCTCAGCTTTTAAGCAGCTGATTAAATCACTTCCAGAGTATACAGCTTCTTTAACTTTAAATCCTTGCTTATGTTTCAGTTTAAGCTGGTTCCATGATCGCTGCCCCACATTTCCTGTTTCAGGATGGCTCTTTTCTCTTGCAGCATCCTATGGAGCCACCATTAAATGCAGGACTAGAGTTGTGTCTCCCTACACTGTGTATATCAATAGAAACACACAGCCCCATCACCTAGGATGGCAAGGCACTCCCCTATTTCTCCCGGCTCCCTTCTCCAAGGCTGGAGGTATCTGCACCCCCCTCACCCCTGAAAGGTGCCAATTGTGGCACCGGAGGGGGCGGGGGGGAGGAATCCGATAAGCGGAAGTTCCACTTTAGGGTGGAGCCCCGCTTTAAGGGACATTTTCCCAATGTCCTCCAATAGATTAGCCTTAGCCCGGGTTCCCCGAGACCTGAAAATTATTTCAAGGGTTCCTCTGGAGTAAATTGGTTGAGAAAGGCTGGACTAGACAGCCCACACCTATGCATTTCATATTTATATTACTGATTATTAGACTTCATTTTAAAAATCTGCATTTTGAATGGTTGAAGCAGGTTCTTCTGACACCATCAATCCAGGAGTCCTTCTTCTTTCATATCGAGGAGGGTAAGCCGGGTGCCTGTGAGGGATCTCCGCACTGTTTGCACAGATCTTCCGGCACAAACCCCTCCCTCCTTTCCATGGGAAAAAAAAGCCTATGCATTTTTGATCTTTCTTGCGCTAATTGTTTTCCCCTTTCTTCACTGAAAACGAGATGGAAACCTTAATTATTCTATAATGACCTAATAGGAAAGGAAGTTAATCCTTTTCTGCTAATGGTTGGTAGTAATTACTTGTGTCAAAAGCTTGGGATAGCTGCGGAAAGTTCGGGAATCAAACAAAATGTGGAGACACTTATTTATCAATTGTCTGTAAGTGGCTGCTAGATCATGCAAGCTTAAAGTGGCACTCCAGCCTAAATCTTTTTTTGATTAGAGCCGGGGGGGGGACTAGACCCTTCTGTTGGATTTTATTGCTGTCTGTGTTCTGGCTGGGAAGAAAATAAGTCCACAATCCATAGAATCCAGTGCACTCGGGAAATAAAATGCAGTAAAATAGCTCTTGTGTTAAATTCACTAATGCCGCGTACACACGGTCGGAATTTCCGATGGAAACAGTCCGATGGGAGCAATTCAACATTTTTTTCGACTGTGTGTATGCCCATCGGTCTTTTTTCTGTCGGAATTTCCAACGGACTTTGGATTAAGAACCTGTTCTCAATTTTTCCGACGGAAAACCTTTCTATCGGATTTTCCGATCGCGTGTAGGCAATTCCGACACGCAAAATTCCGACGCATGCTCGGAAACAATTCGACGCATGCTCGGAAGCATTAAACTTCCCTTTTATAGTTGTCGAACGTGTTTTATGCCGCTGTGTTACAGACCGTCGGAATTTGGTGTGACCGTGTGTAGGCAAGACAGTTTGAGCAAAATTCCGACGGAAAAACCATCAGAGATTTTTCCGACGAGAATTCCGACCGTGTGTACGTGGCATAAGAATTGTGCAGTAAAAAAACAACAGTGGTAAAGTTTCGATAATGCGCTACTTACCGCATATCATGCAGTATTTTATCGCATTGAGGGCTGGTTGCTAAGGAGCGGGCCGGGAAGCCGGCCCCTGCGTCCTTAGCAACAGATGACTCATCAGCTGTCAGCCAGTTTCCAGCTGACAGCTGAATGGAAAGAAAACATACCGGCAATTAAAAAAAAAAAACAGCATGGGGTTCCCCCCAATGCACACAGGCCCTTTGGGTCAGGTATGGATTTTAAGGGAAACCCCTCACCAAAATAAAAAAACGGTGTGCACCCCCCCCCCCCCAAATCTTATCTGAGCATGCAGCCTGGCAAGTCAGAAAAGGGACCCCTGAACCATACCCAGGGCTGGTGCAAGGATTTTTGACACCCTAGGTGAAACCTCATTTTGCCACCCCCCCCGGCTGACTCCACCCCCTTTTCCCTGCCCATGTAAATCCCACCTTTTAATAAAGCGCCCATCAAATGCAGCCTCACCAGCGCCCATCAAATGCAGCCTCACCATCGCCCATCAAATGTAGCCTCACCAGCACCCATCAAATGCAGTCTCATAAGCGCCCTTCAATGCAGCCTCACCAGCGCCCTTTAATGTAGCCTCACCAGTGCCCTTCAATGAATGTTTGCTTGCTGCGGGAGTCGGAACACAGACACAGTCCTCCACCACTGCTGCACCTCTGACACTATGTGTGAACAGAGAGGCGGCTGCCTGCTGATGCTGAGAGTTAGTTGCTTGCTGCAGAGAGAAGAGAGTAGGAAAACCAGTGGCCGGGCGCCCTAGGAAGCAGGGCGCCCTAGGCGTCCGCCTAGTTTGCCTAGTGGTAGCACCGGGCCTGACCATACCAGGCCACATGCCCTCAATGCACCTTGCCCCCATGTTGATTTGGACAAGGGCCTCTTCCCTACAACCATGGGCTGTGGTTGCGGTTGTCTGTGGGCTGAGGATCTAACAGAAAGTGGGCCCCCAGATCCCCCCCCATGTAAATCAGTATTGTTCCCCTACTCCAGTGATGGCGAACCTATGGCACGAGTGCCACAGCTGGCACGCAGAGCCATCTCTGTGGGCACACGAGAGGGTCCAGGACAGAGCTAGAGGTCTCTCTCTCTCCTCTTAGCCCCCTCCCTCTCTTTCAGTCCCCCTCTGTTTCCGTCCCCCCTCTTTGTGTCCCCCTCTCTCTGTTCCCCCTCTCAGCTCATCCCTCTCTCAGCATCTCTCTTGCACCCCTCTCTCTCTATCCCTCTTCTCTCTCTCTCTCTCTCTGTCCCCCTTCTCTTTCTCTGTTCCCCCTCTTTCACACTCCTCTCTCTCTGTCCCCCCTCCCTCTCTCTCTTGCCCCTCTCTCTCTCTGTCCCCTCTCTCTCAGCCCCTCTCCCTCTCTCTGTTCCCCCCTCTCGCTCTCTGTTCCCCTCTCTCTCAGCATATCTCACACCCCTCTCTCTCTCTCTGCCCCCGCCCTCTCTCTCAGCCCCTCTCCCTCTTTCTGTTCCCTCCCTCTCAGCATCTCTCACACACCCCCCTCTCTCTCTCTCTCTCACACCCCTCTCTCTCACACCCCCCTCTCTCTCACACAACCCCTCTCTTTCTCTCAGCCCCCCCTCTCTCGCGAATTGCCGTGTTGGCACTTTGCAACACAAAACCAATGTATTTATTTCAGTTTGGGCACTCGGGCTTAAAAAGGTTCGCCATCACTGCCCTACTCATTCACCAAAAAAAGTGTCAAAAAGAAATAAACACACACAGTTTTTTACAATTCCTTAATTAAAAAAATAAATAAAAAAATGTTCCCCGAAGTATCCAACATCAATCACGCCGCCCGCTGCACACGAAAAAGAAGAAGAAAAATAAACCCTCCGGTCCCGACGAAGGCTAACTGCCAACTGCCTGCTTCTCCGTCTGACAGTTTGTAAACAGCTAAGGGGAGGAGTCACTCAACCTATCCAAAGCCGAGCTCATGATATTTCCTCCCTCAGGTGCCGCTTCCCCTGATATCTCTGTCAATATCAACGGCTCAACCATAAACCTGTCCCCCCACACCAAGGTCCTAGGTGTAATCCTGGATTCTGAACTAATGTTTCGGCCCCACATCCTATCGCTATCCAAAATTCATCTCCAAGATCTGCCCCTTCCTAACCAATGTCGCCACAAAGCTTCTAATCCACTCTCTGGTCATCTCCCGCCTCGACTACTGCAACTCCCTCCTCATTGGCTTACCTCTAAATAGGCTATCCCCACTTCAGTCCATCATGAACGCTGCTGCCAGGCTCATCCACCTCACAAACCGCTGAGCGCCTGCTATACCCCTCTGCCAATCCCTCCATTGGCTGCCACTCAGTCACCAAATTAAATTCAAGATACTAACTATAACTTACAAAGCCATCCACAACCTGGCCCCCAGCTACATCCCTAACCTAGTCTCAAAATACCAACCTAATCGTTCTCTTCGCTCCTCCCAAGACCACCTGCTCTCAAACTCCCTTGTCACCTCATCCCATGCTCGCCTTCAGGACTTCTACAGAGCCTCTCCCAACCTCTGGAATGCTCTACCCCAATTTGTCTGATTTTCTCCTATTTTATCCACTTTCAGACGATCCCTGAAAACTCATCTCTTCAGAGAAGCCTATCTGGCCCCCACCTAACAACTGTACATCGCCCACAGTTATTACCTCTTGTATCTCTTGATCTTCCCTCTTAGATTGTAAGCTCTAAGGAGCAGGGCCCTCTGAGTCCTCTTGTATTAAAGTGTATTGTATTTGTACTGTCTGCCCTCAAGTTGTAAAGTGCTAGGTAAACTGTTGGCGCTATATAAATCCTGTATAATAATAATAATAATAATAATAAAACTAAAATAGCATTTTAGTCAAAAGACTATGATTAAAACTAAATCAAAATGAACACTGCTGCAAACAGGGAGGGAGATTGACGACATCATGCAATGCGGTTCAGCCCTGAGTGCTGCCCATTCCTCTCACAGTATGCGGCTGATCTTTAGGCCGATTAAAGCATCTATGAAAATTGCCTTTAATGAATACATAACTGGATGAAGTGGCATTCTTATACCTGCCTGGAGCTCAGATATAACATGTTACTGTTGTATTTTGTCATAAGATCCACAAGAGGGCACCAAAGAATCCTGAAATAATCCCATGTCGAAAATTCCTCGTCATAATCGTATATTGATACAAAGTATATTATGGTATACAGGGTTTGGTACCTGATACAGTCAAATATGAAGAACTGATAGTATACATATAAACAAGCCGGTGATTGAATAAGGTGGGGCAAATTCAGGAATAGCGTTGTCACTTTTGTGGCACATACATGATCTAGGGGGCTCATTCACATTGTTTTCATCTACATTGTAACAAGTGTTCTAAGAAAAGGAAATGTCCACACAGATCTGATATTTATGTATCGCCATGTGCT
Organism: Lithobates sylvaticus; assembly: GCA_028564925.1. NCBI lineage: Eukaryota > Metazoa > Chordata > Amphibia > Anura > Ranidae > Lithobates > Lithobates sylvaticus. The sequence goes on from CM053035.1 coordinate 201,030,807, forward strand.
GAAAAAAGTCTCGCTTTTTTTTTTTTTTTTTTCTTTTAGCTGTAACATGTAAACAACATGAATAAAAAAAAAGAAACAAAAGAAAAAAAATCCAAAAGAACAAACAAAAAAAAACACTTTTTTTATGTAACATAGAACAGGAAGATCTTTGTTTTTGTTTCCTCTGCAAAAAAAAAAAAAAAGATCATTGGACACATGTTGAAGATGCTCATTGAGTGAAGTTCTGGAAAATCGTGTAACTGGTGACACATAATGGGAGACCGGCCCTAAGCAGGGCCATCCTAATGCATGGGCATCCCTGGGCACTTCCCCTGGGGGCCCCAGGTGCATGGGGGGGCCCCATGATAATCTTGCGCTACATCATACTTGCCATAGGGGAAGTCTATACTGAGGGTGGGGGGTCTGTACTGAGGGAGGTCTATACTGATGGAGGGGGTTTTTACTTAGTGGGGGGTCTATACTTAGTAGAGGGGGGTCTGTACGGTGGGAGTGTCTGATCAGCCCCTACCCTGTCCACCTTTAGGAGATCCCTGAAAACTCATTCATTCAGGGAAGCCTATCCCACACCCACCTAACAACCGTCCCTCAGCCACCCCCATCAAATAATTCTCTGCAGCTATTACCTTTTGTACCACCACCCCCTCCCTTTAGAATGTAAGCTCTACGAGCCGGGCCCTCCTGTACCTTTTGTATTGTACTGTAATTGTGTTGTCCCCCCTATACATTGTAAAGCGCTGTGTAAACTGTTGGCGCTATATAAATCGTGAATAATAATAATAATAATTGGTGGAGGGGGGTCTATACTTAGTGGAGGGGGTCTGTACAGAGGGAGGACTATAATTGGTGGAGGGGGTCTATACTTAGTGGAGGGGGGTCTGTACGGAGGGAGGAATATAATTGTTGGAGGGGGGTCTATACTTAGTGGAGAGGGGGGGGGTCTGTACAGAGGGAGGACTATAATTGGTGGAAGGGGGTCTATGCTTAGTGGAGGGGGGTCTGTACAGATGGAGGACTATAATTGGTGGAGGGGGGGTCTATACTTAGGGAGGGGGGTCTGTACAGACGGAGGACTATAATTGGTGGAGGGGGGGTCTATACTTAGTGGAGGGAGGTCTGTACAGAGGGAGGACTATAATTGGTGGAGGGGGGGTCTATACTTAGTGGAGGGGGGTCTGTACAGATGGAGGTCTATAATTGGTGGAGGGGGGGTCTATACTTAGTGGAGGGGGGGTCTGTACAGAGGGAGGACTATAATTGGTGGAGGGGGGGTCTATACTTAGTGGAGGGGGGTCTGTACAGAGGGAGGACTATAATTGGTGGAGGGGGGTCTATACTTAGTGGAGGGGGGTCTGTACAGAGGGAGGACTATAATTGGTGGAGGGGGGTCTATACTTAGTGGAGGGGGGTCTGTACGGAGGGAGGACTATAATTGGTGGAGGGGGAGTCTATACTTAGTTGAGGGGGGTCTGTACGGAGGGAGGACTGTAGTTGGTGGAGGGGGGGGGGGGGGGTGACACCATGTTTTACTGCACCGGGTGACACCAACCCTAGCGACGCCACTGCTTGCCAACTGTCCCGGAATTCGCTGGGACAATCACAGTTTTTACTAAGCTGGCCGTGTCCCAAGCAGCGTCCCGTCCCTGTACTGAGCCCTCCTAAATCCAGGACTGTGCCCTCCTGATCCCCCCCTGTACTCTGCCCTGTATGTTGATTAGTCTTTGATTTATGGCATGTTTTTCTTAGGTTTAAAATCGATTTTAATGAAAGTACTAATTAACATATGTTTAATTCTATCAACTACTTATACTTTAATTCTTAAAGTAGGTGCGTAAATTGGGGCAGGTTGGTAGGGGCCCCAGTACATTGCTTCGGCCAGGGGCCCATGCCACTATTAAGGTGACCCTTACATGTGCCCCAGGGGCTGCATTGAGAGGGCCGCAGTTATGTTCTAGGCACTGAATGACCTAGTCCTGGCACTGTATACACAATGTCATAAGTATACTGCCAGCTGCAGTTCCTCCATTATATCTCCAAATCAGGGGTCTCCAAACTTTACAGTACAAGGGCCACAGTGTATATTTTACAAATTTACTTCATGGGTCAAAAAAAAACCCGGACACGTGATTCACAACCCTTGTCGCCACTGCATTGAGATTCTGTTTATGAGGGCCCCAGCCCCCCCCCCCCCCCCCCAAGGTCTAAATCTGGCTCTGGACACCCCCCCCCCCGGGTCAGCCGGAGCTAGAGCTCTCCAATCAAAAAGCTCATGCTTCCTGCAGATCGGAGAGCCCTCCACTCCATTCACCCCGAGGGCAAGGGTCCTACTCTGTAGCATGTGAACAGGGGGCAGGCCTTTCTACTCTACAGCTGTGGCTGTTTTAGAAAGAAAAAGAATTGTAAGACTTTGCCCACCTTTGGAATTGATGCACCTGGCTTTATTGTTGTCTAAAGTTTGTAGACTTCACCTCTGTAACATTTCTAAAATTCGCCCCTTTTTAACAAATGAAACCACCGAGCTCCTCATTAACTCCCTCGTTATCTCTCGCCTTGACTATTGCAACTCCCTTCTCATTGGCCTGCCTCTCCATATTCTCCTCCCCTCTTCAGTCTATCATGAATGCTGCTGCCAGACTTATCCACCTTACCAACCGTTCAGTGTCTGCCAACCCTCTCCTCCAATCCCTACACTGGCTCCCAATCACCCAGCGAATTCAATTCAAAATACTAACCACAACATACAAAGCCATTCGCAACTCTGCCCCAAGCTACATCGCCAATCTTGTTTCCAAACATATCCCAAACCGTCCTCTCCCCACTCTTCTGAAGACTTCCTACTGTCAAGCTCTCTCGTTTCCTCCTCCCATGCTCGTCTCCAGGATTTCTCCAGAGCCTCTCCCATCCTATGGAACTCGCTACCTCAACCTGTCCGGCCATCCCCTACTCTAGCTACCTTCAGGCGATCCCTGAAAACTCATCTCTTCAGGGAAGCCTATCACGTCTCCAACTAATCTTCTACCACTTCCATCAGCTCATTCCCCCCAGTTACAACCTTTTGTACCACCTCCCCCACCCTATTAGATTGTAAGCTCTTCTGAGCAGGGCCCTCTTAACCCTCTTGTATTTTATTGTATTATAACTGTATTGTCTCCCTTTTATATTGTAAAGTGCTGCGTAAACTGTTGGCACTATATAAATCCTGTAATAATAATAATAATAATAACTAGTGAGGGGTTCAAATTCACTTCCTTGCAGGCGAATCCACAAATAATCAGCTCTTCAAGATGAACCGCAGTGCCAGAATCCAACAAATCACCAATGAAACAAATCTACATAGATTTGCTCGCCACCCATATTTTGATGACAATCGTCATATAAAAAAAAAAGTCAGACGATAATGTCAACAGCAACAATTTTATTCCCAGAAGATTATATCCCCGAGTTGCTCGTATTTAGCTTTCTTGTTTACTTTAAGCCTTTTTATGTGTTAGCAAATGCCACAGCCTTGCAAAGTCCCACAGCATATTGTTTTCAATCCGTGTATGCATTAGCCGCCCGGCCTCACCGCGATATGTTCTTTTTTTGGCTTGTGGGCAATTGTGTTGTTGAATCTGCAAGTTATGAATAATTTGTGCACAGAAGCAAAAGGCCAGCCAGACAACAATGAATATATGTGAGCTATTAGGTCTGTGCCACAGCAATGTGAGCCTGCGCCTAATAACACCGCCGCGTGGTCGCGCAATAAATATGTAGTCGTGAAATAGTACAAACTCCGGTCATTAAACAGGTAACACTGGCCTGAGAAAATATATAAACAGCAAAAATGCATAAAAAAAAAATAAAAAAAATACATAGAATTGGGAAATGTATACAATCCAAATACATCTCATCACCTTATTATAAGTGTTTATATCGGGAGCTATTCTGAGGACAGTACATAGAGCACAAACTGTAATATTAAAACAGCAAAAGGTGACAACATGTCATCCATTGTGTCTGGGTTGGAAAAGTTTTACGTCTGCAGGCAAAAAACAAAAATAGCTTTTTTTTATTTATTTTTTAAGAGCAAGTTAGGTTGTGGACTGTATGAAAAACTTAAACGCTTTCTGAGAAGAAGCACAAAAAAAAATGTAAAAATAAAAATCTTAATATAAAATATGGAAAGAATGAAAAATATAAAAATAAATTACAATATAAAAAAATTATGAAAACCGTGAAAAATATAAAATACTATAAAAATCTTAAAAATAATAATAATAATATAGAAATATGGAAACCTTAAAAATATATATACACATATACAGTATGTAACATATCAGAAAGACAGAGTAGCTCTTCATGTGTTCTTTACTAATACAAGTTGAGGCCTTACCTAACGAAATGTAATTTAATAATGTCATTAAAATTAGAATTTAAAAATAATTACAATCAAATTACGCACAATTGTCCCTATTCTGGCACCCTAGGCCATATCCTTAGGGCACATCGTTTAGAACGTTGCCATTAATTTACTTTTTTTTAGGAGTCATTTTATTAAGAAGTTACAGAGAGCATAGACGGGTCACTATACATAACTTGCTACGACCATATGCGTTTAACTTCAAAGGGCAGTACGTTCTTGTACCACCAAGGCAACCAGTTAAATAAAGCATAGGTTAGTGCAAAAAAAAATAACGTCATGTGATTGGCTGTTATGGATGACAGCGGGCTGAGGCTGTCAGGAGTATGTTGGTTAATATTCTCAACTGGGAGATATGATGAGAACAAATGCAAAGAGTGGTGTTGCCCACATTGATCAATCAGATGTTAGCTTCTACACTCTACCTTGCAGTAGAAAATAAACTGCTGCAATCTGATTGGTTGTTATGCACAAGATCTTGGCTTGTCTGAGCACTAGAGATAATCAATGGGCCAAACCATTTGAAAAATGGCAGGTGAGGTCTCATCGGTTGCTATGGGCAACATCTCAGCTCTCACCGTACGCTAGCTTTTATCAATGGACGAAACCATTAGAAAAATTGCAGCTGATCAATTGACATGTCATGACTTGGGAAACATCTCAGCTATCCTATACACTATCTTTTATTCAATGGGCCAAACCATCAGAAAAATGCCAACTGAGCTCTGGTTGACATGGGCAACATCTCAGCTCTCCCATACACTAACTTTTATTCAATGGGCCAAACCATCAGAAAAATGGTAACTGAGCTCTGGCTGACACGGGCAACATCTCAGCTCTCCCATAAACTATCTTTTATTCAATGGGCCAAACCATCAGAAAAATGGTAACTGAGCTCTGGTTGACATGGGCAACATCTCAGCTCTCCCATACACTAGCTGTTATCAATGGGCCAAACCATCAGAAAAATGGTAACTGAGCTCTGGTTGACATGGGCAACATCTCAGCTCTCCCATACACTAGCTTTTATCAATGGGCCAAACCATCAGAAAAATGGCAACTGACCTCTGGTTGACATGGGCAACATCTCAGCTCTCCCATACACTAGCTTTTATCAATGGGCCAAACCATCAGAAAAATGGCAACTGAGCTCTGGTTGACACGGGCAACATCTCAGCTCTCCCATATACTAGCCTTTATCAATGGGCCAAACCATCAGAAAAATGGCAACTGACCTCTGGTTGACATGGGCAACATCTCAGTTCTCCCATACACTAGCTTTTATCAATGGGCCAAACCATCAGAAAAATGGCAACTGAGCTCTGGCTGACATGGGCAACATCTCAGCTCTCCCATATACTAGCCTTTATCAATGGGCCAAACCATCAGAAAAATGGCAACTGACCTCTGGTTGACATGGGCAACATCTCAGTTCTCCCATACACTAGCTTTTATCAATGGGCCAAACCATCAGAAAAATGGCAACTGAGCTCTGGTTGACACGGGCAACATCTCAGCTCTCCCATACACTAGCTTTTATCAATGGGCCAAACCATCAGAAAAATGGCAACTGAGCTCTGGCTGACATGGGCAACATCTCAGCTCTCCCATACACTAACTTTTGTCCGACTGATTGCCAGGGGAACACCTCAGCTCTCCTGTACGCTAGCTTTTATCAACGAGCCAAACCATATTATACCTTTCTCCATTGTTAAATAATCTTAGCTGTGTTTGAAAATGGTGGTAACATGGCTAGACAATGGCGTTTGGTGAGCGCCCTACGGCAGATCTCTATAGTTACCTAGGTTGCCAGTGCAGAGACAGTTGTGCGTCCGAGGTTGGGGTTTGCTCTGGTGACTGTCGAGTATCTGTTGGACAAGGAGCTCCACAGAAAAACCTGTACTGCTGTTCCCATTGCTGCAGGTCCACTTAATACCATGAACTGCGGAGAGAATATCGGAGGCCACATGTCAGAAATAGCTTCTATACTGTATGATTTTTTTGTTTTTTTTGTTTTTAAATGTCATACTTTTTATGCTTCTACTGGAAGAGAACCAGTCACAAATGGACTGTCAATATCCAGGCCTAAATTATTAAAACATAGAGATTTGTCTTTATTCTGTCAGCGGTCAGGGGTCACCTGAAGTTTGACCTCGCCCATAGACAAGGTTAAGCAGCTTAAAACACAGTCAGACTTCCAGTGACCTATGAACTCCTGTCATAAGCCGACAACTCACCAGCGACAGGATCACCAGTAGACCACTTACCTTTTCCTATGGAGTTGTTCCCTCTGAGTTTTCAGCTGACAGCGGGCTGAAGTCCACTGTGGGCTGACATGACAGAGCCGGTCCAGGCTCAGGCAAGATCGTGACCATATGGTCGGGATACGCCCACATGCCTGGACCGACACTGGGCTCAGCCTCTCAGTGAGCCGCTACGAGCCTGAGCCAGCCGCTCCCATCTCCTCCTCCAGTGAGCGGGGGGAGGAGGGGATGTGAGGGCAGAGCAGAGAGCTGGTGACTGACAGCTCTCTTCTCAGGGAGCTGTGAGAACCGAGCAATCGGCGGTGTTTTATCGATCGCTCAGTTCTCAGCCTTAGAGCCAGTGGGGGGGGGGGGGGGGGGGCAGATGCAGCATCAGTAAGTCAGTAAGTAAGCTAGGTACCGGTAAGTATGATTCTGAAAAAAAAAAAGGATTCCCATACTTCTCCAAGAATTTAGCAAGATGTTACAAAGGTCAATACTCCAGGGTCCCAAATGAATGTAATAAAAGCCCAAATTCCAGCAAAACTAGAAGCCCTGCTCCCCAAACATCACTCTGGATTCAGCATGCAGTCTTCTCCAATAATCCCCATACAATTGATTTAAAAAATGTGTACAACAATAATTTATATATATATATATATATATATATATATATATATATATAATATACAGAATATGTCAGAAATGTTGGTATACATTGGTGCCTAAAAAGTCCCACACAAAAATGCAGTTACTGTGCCTTGAAAAAGTATTCACACCCCTTGACATTTTCCACATTTTGTCAGGTTACAAACCAAAAATGTAAATGTATTTTATGGGGATTTTATGTGATAGACCAACACAAAGTGGCAAATAAGTGTGATGTGCATTTGTATTCAGCCCCCTTTACTCTGATACCCCTAACTAAAATCTAGTAAAACCAATTGCCTTCAGAAGTCACCTAATTAGTAAACAGAGACCACCTGTGTGTGATTTAATCTCAATATAAATACACCTGTTCTGTGAAGCCCTCAGAGGTTTGTTAGTGAACCTTAGTGAACAAACAGCATCATGAAGGCCAAGGAACACACCAGACAGGTCAGGGATAACGTTGTGGAGAAGTATAAAGCAGGGTTAGGTTCTAAAAAAATATCCCAAGCTTTGAACATCTCACGGAGCTCTGTTCAATCCATCAGCGGAAAATGGAAAGAGTATGGCACAACTGCAAACCTACCAAGACATGGCCGTCCACCTAAACTGACCGGGCCGGGCAAGGAGAACATTCACCAGCGAAGCAGCCAAGAGGCCCATGGGAACTCTGGAGGAGCTGCAGAGATCCACAGCTCAGGGGGGAGAATCTGTCCACAGGACAACTATTAGTCGTGTTCTCCACAAATCTGCCCTTTATGGAAGAGTGAAAAGAAGAAAGACATTGGAGAAAGAAAGTCATAAGAAGTCCTGTTTGCAGTTTGCGAGAAGCCATGTGGGGGACACAGCAAACATGTGGAAGAAGGTGCTCTGGTCAGATGAGACCAAAATTGAACTTTTTGGCCTAAAAGAAAAACGCTATGTGTGGTGGAAAACTAACACTGCACATCACCCTGAACACATGATCCCCACCGTGAAACATGGTGGGGATGCTTTTCTTCAGCAGGGACAGGGAAGCTGGTCAGAGTTGATGGGAAGATGGATGGAGCCAAATACAGGACAATCTTAGAAGGAAACCTGTTAGAGTCTGCAAAAGACTTGAGACTGGGGGCGGAGGTTCACCTTCCAGCAGGACAACGACCCGAAACATACAGCCAGAGCTACAATGGAATGGTTTAGATCAAAGCATATTCATGTGTTAGAATGGCCCAGTCAAAGTCCAGACCTAAATCACATTGAGAATCTGTGGCAAGACTTGAAAATTGCTGTTCACAGATGCTCTCCATCCAATCTGAAGGAGCTTGAGTTATTTTGCAAAGAAGAATGGGCAAAAATGTCCTCTCTAGATGTGCAAAGCTGGTAGAGACATCCCCAAAAAGACTTGCAGCTGTAATTGCAGCGAAAGGGGGTTCTACAAAGTATTGACTCCGGGGGGCGCCATACAAATGCCCCCCCACACTTTTCACATATTTATTTGTAAAAAATGTTGAAAACCATTCATTATTTTCCTTCCACTTCACAATTACTATTACTATGGTCTATCACATAAAATCACAATAAAATACATTTACGTTTTTGGTTGTAACATGACAAAATGTGGAAAAATTCAAGGGGTATGAATACTTTTTCAAGGCACTGTACATAGTTAATCTGGTTGAAAAAAGATACAAGTATATCCAGTTCAACCAACAAAGAAAAAAAAAAGAAAACTCAAAAAGAAAACCTCCATATACACTATCCAATTCCCACAGTTAATCCAGAGGAAGGCAAAAAAAAAACCCCAAATAAAGCATGGTCTAATTTGTTCCAGCGGGGGGGAAAAAAATCATTCCTGATATATTATTATTGGCCAGACAGCCAAGCAAAGCCGGGATCGGCTTAGATCGCCTGTTCGTAATAGTAACCCCCGGAAGTGATGACATGACATCACTTCTGGTTTACTTGGAAATCAATGGCGCCATTTTTTGAAAATCAAAACCAAAAAAAAACACCGTTCTTGGTATTTTGAATGCTTTGAGGTGCAGAGGAGGGATTTGGGGTCTTATAGACCCCACATCTCTCCATAAAGAGGACCTGTCACATGCCTATTGCTGTCACAAGGATGTTTACATTCCTCGTGACAGCAATAGATGTGATAAAAAAAATTCAGAATTAAAGCAACAGTGTAAAAATAAAAAATATTAAAATTAAGTTAAATCAATAATAATAAAAAAAAATAAAGTGCCCCCTGTCTTCCCGTGCTTGCGCAGTTGTGCGACGTGGCTCCCAAACAAAATTGGCGTCCTTTTTTTCCCACAAATAAAGCTTTCTTTTGGTGGTATTTGATCGCCCCTGCGGTTTTAAGTTTTTGCGCTGTAAACAAAAATAGAGCGACAATTTTGAAAAAAATTCAATATTTTTTACTTTTTGCTATAAGAAATATCCCCAAAAAATATATAAAAAAACTTTTTTTTTCCTCAGTTTAGGCCGATACCTATTCTTCTACATATTTTTGGTAAAAAAAATCGCAATTAGCGATTATTGATTTGTTTGCGCAAAAGTTATAGCGTTTACAAAATAGGGGATAGTTTTAAAGCATTTTTATTAATATTTTTTTTTTTTACTAGTAATGGCGGCGATCAGCGATTTTTATTGTGACTGCGACATTTTGGCGGACACATCGGACATTTTTGACACATTTTTGGGACCATTGTCATTTATATAGAAATCAGTGCTATTTAAATGGTGGCAGTGGCAGTGAAGGAGTTAACCACTAGGGGGCGGGGAGTAGTAAGTGTGACATGTTGTGTTTTTTTTAACAGTAGGGGGACGTGGCTGTACGTCTGACGTCACTGATCGGCTTTTCCGATGACAGGGAACAGCCGATCAATGACAGGCAGTGTAGGAAGCGCGGGGAGAGGTTTGTTTACACAGACCTCTCCCCGTTCTTCAGCTCTGTGACCCGATCGCGGGACACCAGCGGCGATCGGGTCCGCTGGTCCCGTGGCCGTGGTCACGGAGCTCCCGACCGGGTCGCGAGCACAACCCACGGCTAGGCAATTAAAGGGGACGTATATATACGTGCTTTTGCCTAGCCCTGCCATTCTGCCGACGTATATGTGCAGGAGGCGGTCGGGAAGCGGTTAAAGCGTCGCCTGTGTATAGTAAAATTGATGTTGTTTGTCGCCGTTGCGTGGACATGCGCAATTTTAAAGCCTGACATGTTTAGTATCTATTTACTTGGCGTAACTTCATCTTTCAGATTTTACAAAAAAAAAAAGGGTTATGTTTTGTGGGGTAGTTTTGTAATAAAATTTAAAAAAGTGTATTTTTCCCCCAAAAATGCGTTTGAAAAAAACACTGCGCAAATACCGTGCAACATCAAAAAAAAATGATAAAACCCACCAATTTATTCTCTAGGGCTTTAAAAATATAGATATAATGTTTGGGGGGTTCTAAGAAATTTTCGAGCAGAAAAATACTGATTGTTACATACAAAAAAATGCCAGAAAAGGCCCGGACTGGAAGTAGTAATTGGGATGTTGGCACAGGGTCCTCCATATTTTCTGATATTGTGATAATAGGGACAGCACAGATTTGCAGGTACTGCAGTTTGAAGAATAACAATTGTTCAGTTAATAAAATTACATTTTCACCAGAGTTGTCAAAGGTATTTCACTACGGGAAAAAAAAAAACACACGTCACAATGCACATGGTTTGGACTTTACCAAAGCAGACAACAGCCTGAAATGTTCTGTTGGAGACAGAAGGTGTCATTAGATTCTCTTCTTCGGGTGCAACAATTCCAAATTACAAGCCTGATGCCCCCACCACTTTACATTGCAGGCATCTGGTTACGTGTCAAACAGCCAGACTTGCAGCCTTGTCAGAGCTCCTCTAAGATCTGCTACTTCCATGACCCCTGACGACCGTAGCAGACTCATGGAACCATTCTCATTACTGCCCAGACAGCTGGGAGCTACCCTCTCCAATGTCCCTGTCCTCACTGAGCTGGTGTAACCTTGGCCACAGCAGCACATCAGACCTGACGTGTGTAGCTCCATTACACTCATGTGATGGCGGATGACAGCACTACATATAGTGGTTCTGCTACCTGGCGATAGATAGATAGATAGATAGATAGATAGATAGATAGATAGATAGATAGATAGATAGATAGATAGATAGATAGATAGATAGATATAGACTGCATTGCCAAAAGTATTGAGATACCTGCCTTTACACGCACATGAACTTTAATGGAATCCCAGTTTTAATCTGTAGGGTTCAATCTTATATATATATATATATGTGGTGGGTGGTCCTTAAGTGGTTAATGACATCCCAGTCATGGTCCGTAGGGTTCAATATTGAGTTGGCCCACCCTTAGCAGCTATAACAGCTTCAACTCTTCTGGGAAGGCCGTCCACAATGTTTAGGAGTGTGTCTATGGGAATGTTTGACCATTCTTCCAGCAGCACATTTGTGAGGTCACAAGGAGTTCTATCAGGTTGAGGCCAGTCAAGTTCCTCCACCCCAAACTCGCTCATCCATGTCTTTATGGACCTTCCTTTGTGCACTGGTGCGCAGTCATGTTGGAACAGGAAGGGGCCGTCCCCAAACTGTTCACACAAAGTTGGGAATACAAAATTGTCTGAAATTTATTGGTATGCTGATGCCTTAAGAGTTCCCTTCACTGGAACTAAGAGGCCAAGCCCAACCCTTGAAAAACAACCTCCCACCATAACCATAATCCCCCCTCCACCAAATGATTTGGACCAGTGCACAAAGCAAGGTCCGTAAAGACATGGATGAGCGAGTTTGGGGTGGAGGAACTTGACTGGTCTGCACAGAGTTCTGACCTCAACCTGATAGAGCACCTTTCAGATGAATTAGAGCGGAGACTGCGAGCCAGGCCTTCTCATTCAACATCAGTGCCTGACCTCAAAAATACTCTTCTGGAAGAATGGTCAAACATTCCCATAGACACACTCCTAAACCTTGTGGACAGCCTTTCCAGAAGAGTTGAAGCTGTTAAAGATGCAAAGGGTGGACCAACTCAACATTGAACCCTACGGACTACTGCAGCGTACACACAATAGGATTTTCCAACAACAAAAGAACGCGGTGACGTACAACACATACGGTGAGCCGAGAAAAATGAAGTTCAATAGCCAGTGCTGCTCTTCTGCTTGATTCCGAGCATGCGTGGCACTTTGTGCGTCGGAATTGTGTGCACACGATCGGAAAATGTGTGATAGGACCTTATCGTCGGAAATTCTGACCGTGTGTAGGCTCCATCACACATTTTCCATAGGAATTTCCGTCACACAAAATTTGAGATCTGGTTCACAAATTTTCCGACAACGGATTTTGTTGTCGGAAAATTTGAGAACCAGATCTCAAATTTTGTACAACGGAAATTCCTATGGAAAATGTGTGATGGAGCCCTACACACGGTCGGAATTTCCGACAACAAGGTCCTATCACACATTTTCCATCGGAAAATCCTATCGTGTGTACAGGGCATAAGACTGGGATGCCGTTAAAGTTCATGTAAAGGCAGGCGTCACAATACTTTTGACACTATAGTGTAGATAGATATAAATGACCAACATTTGGATTCCACCTGAAATTCTCTCAATGTAGGTTACAAAGTGAAAACTTACATTTGATTGGTTCTATTGCCCAATAGCCAATGTTCCAGGTCTGATAAATTCAATCCCTTGGTAAAGAATTATCATAATACGGAATTGGTTCAGCGATATTAAGTATAAAACTGGTTACCCATTCCTGGCTGGCCGGCTCATAGTCCAGTCATGATTGAAAGGTTTACCTACACAGGACTCGAAGCTTTTATCTTCCTACTCACAAATAATTTGTCATAATGGCCTGTGGATAGTGCTTGCCTGCGAAGACTGGGCCGCCTGTTATGCTGCTGGTGGAAGAGGGTTAATGAATCATGGAGGAGATAATTTATGTTCTGTTAATGTAATTTCTCAATGTCAAGTGCGGCTTGCTGGGAAATTATCTAAATTCATAGAAGATTAGGTGATACATATTCCCCGCATTATTCCCACTCTTAGGAAGCGCAGCCAAGTCGCAAACCTAAAGTGTATGTATAGCCAAAACTTTTTATTCTTTAGTATTGGATAGAGTACAGAAGGGTTAATACCCCATTAGTTTTATTTTTTGATGTCTGTGTCCAGCTGGGGAGATTTCTTTTTACTTCCTGGCTTGGAGATGAAAAGATAGGAAGCCTTCGCCAAAGTGAGAAGAGTTTCTATCTTAGACAGTTTTCCCCAGAGCATTGGAGGAGTTCCTCTTCTCAAGACAACTCCAGAGAAGGGCAAAAAATGAATAAAGGCACTGGGGGACCTCAATTACGAGGAACGACTACAAGCACTAAACGTATTCTCCCTGGAAGGAGAAGCTGACAGCGCGAGGAGAAAAAAAAAAGGCGATCACCGGCGGCAGTGAGAGGGACATCAGTCAGTCCCTCTCACTGCAATGTGCCCAGGGTCCATGGTGCCCACATGTGCCCTATAAAAGTGCCGCCTACCAGTGCCCACTAGCTCCACCTGTCAGTGCCCACAGTGCCATCTGTCAGTGCCCACAGTGCCAGTGCCCACAATGTGCCTTCAGTGACATCAGTGACATCAGTGTCACCTACCAGTGCTCATCAGTGTCACCTACCAGTGCTCATCAGTGTCCCCTACCAGTGCCCATCAGTGCCACCTATCAGTGCCCATCAGTACCATCTATTAGTGCCCATCCGTGCCACCCATATGTGCCACCCATCCGTGCCCATCAGTGCCATCTTTTCTGTGCCCATCAGTACCGACTTATCTGTCCCCACCAGTGCCACCTTATCTGTGCCCATCAGTGCAGCCTATCAGTGCCCACCAGTGCAGCCTATCAGTGCCCACCAGTGCAGCCTATCAGTGCCCACCAGTGCCGCCTCATCAGCGCATATCAATGAAGCAGAAAAATTACCCGTTTGCAAAATTTTATAACAAACTATTAAACATGATTTTTTTTTTTTTTAATTTTCCATCTTTTTTTGTTTGTTTAGCAAAAAAATAAAAACCCCAGCTGTGATTAAATACCACCAAAAGAAAGCTCTATTTGTGGGAAAAAAAATGATAAAAATTTCATTTGGGTACAGTGTAGCATGACCACGCAATTGTCATTCAAAGTGCGTCAGCCCCGAAAGCTGAAAATTGGTCTGGGCAGGAGGGGGGTTTAAGTGCCCAGTAAGCAAGTGGTTAAGCTGTGTAGGGGGTCTTTCACTGTCAGGGCAATAAGGATGTGGAACTTTCTTCTACAATTGGTGGTGTCAGCGTGAAGTACCGTATATAATCGAGTATAAGCCGACCCGAATATAAGCCGAGGCACCTAATTTTACCTAAAAAAACTGGGGAAACTTATTGACTCGAGTATAAGCCTAGGGTGAGAAATGTGCAGCTACTGTAAGTGGAAAAGAGGGTCAACAATGCCCATTTGCAGCCTCACTGTGCCCATTTGCAGCTATAGGTCCCCCAAACTTCAAACTTGGTAGTTAAGGGTTCCTAGATGCCCCCCTAGCTGCATTTGGGGTCTCTGGACCCAAAGGGTCCCGAAATGACATGCTGCAGATGGACACAGTTGACCGACTTTGGGGCCCCGTATCTCAGGGCCACTTGGTTCTAGGAACCTCAAATTTGGTGGGCAAACCCAGTGGAACTATCACTACAACATGTCCATGGGGTTCCTAGCATCAAGTGGCCCCGAGATTCGGGGCCCCAAAGTCGGTTCGGAAAATTTGAAGCACTTTTCTGCAGCAGAGAATAAAATTTTCCGAACCGACTTTGGGGCCCTGTATCTCGGGGCCGCTTGGTGCTAGGAACCCCATCATTGGATATGTTGTAGTGATGGTTCCACTGGGTTCCTAGCCCCAAGTGTCCCCGAGATACAGTCGGAAAATGTCATTCTCTGCTGCAGAAAAGTGATTGACTCAAGTATAAGCTGAGGGGGGCATTTTCAGCAAAACAATGTGCTGAAAAACTCGGTTTATACTCGAGTATATATGGTATTTATAGTATTAAAAGACTCTTGGACTTGCATTTTAGTGAAGGGATTATTGACATTGACTCACATACACCTACACAGGTTGAACTGGATGGACTGTTGTCTTTATTCAACCTTACCAACTATGAAACTCTAACATTTAGCATTTCCACATACTGTCAGTTTCGGTGGCAATGGTTGCCAGGACAAAAAAGGGGTGAATCTCCCTAGTGCAGTGTTTCTCAACCAGGGTTCCGTGAATCCCTAGGGTTCCTCCTGAGGTTGTTAGGGGTTCCCTGAGCTTTGAGCAATGGTGGATTGATCTCCCACCTTCCCCGATCACCAATGCAAGTGGATAATTTCCCATTACTTCCAAACTGAACACTAATGTTAGAGTGGGCACTAGGTACATTACATTATTTGTTCTTACTGTATATTAAAAACTTTCTTTGATATATAAATCACGCTAATGTATCAAGAGATGTAGGCATCATTCTTTTTAGCAGGAGTTCCCCAAAAAGCTGACAATTATTTCAAGGGTTCCTCAGGGGTAAAAAGGTTGAGAAATGCTGCCCTAGTAGTAGTTCCTCCAGAGTTTGCTAGGGGTTTGTTGAGCTGTGGCTAATTGACCTGCCATTTGATAGTGCCTGCATAGTTTTGGGGCCAATGCCACTTGGAAGAGCTGGCTGCATGCCATCAGTGATCTTTTTAGTTGTCTATAAGAATGTCATTCTGATCAATAAAGTGGCATTTTATTCTGCTGGTCACAAATGTAGGGGGCATTTTTCCCTCTGACCTCCAATGAATTTTAGCAGGGGTTATTTCAAGGGTGCCTCTTGGGTAAAAAGGTTGAGAAACTTAGGCAGGCTGCATTTGCATGTTGAGCCTCCATAATTGAAAGAACTGAAACCCAATGAATGAAAAGGGTCGCCCAGGCACAGTCAGGCTGGGTAGGAAAAGGCTAGACGATGAAGATTTCCTACTGTAAGGGGTACTTAGATCTCTCTGGGCAGAAGGAAATGAGACCCAAACACAGCATGACAATGTCATCCTTGTATCAGAGGTGGATTGAATGAAGATGTTCTTCTTATGTGTCAGTTACCCCAGGTTCCCGATCGCTCTAATCCAAAACAGGGAGTTATGAAGGCAGTACATTACTGAGACTCTTCATGGTGCACCACTCACAGTGAGGGCCCCGGTTAGACACCAGATATACCCTGAGCGTGACTGCATGGGCAATGCATCAGTGTCCATACTGTTCTAGAAGGAAGGAAGGAAAGAAGGAAGGAAGGAAGGAAGGAAGGAAGGAAGGAAGGAAGGAAGGGAAAGAAAAGCGGGACAGAGTGAGAAGAGAGAGAAGGAAGGATGAAAGGACGAGGAGAGGAAGAAGGGAAGAGAAGAAAAGGAAGAAAGGAGGGGTGTATGTAGAAGGAAACAAAAAAGGGGAAAGAAAAGAAGAGGAGGGAGGAGAAGAGAAGGTGGACAGGAAGGAAGGAGGAATAAAGGAATGAAGGAAGGAGCAAGGAAAGAAATTAAATAATCAAAGGAAGAAAAGAATAAGAAGGGAAGGATAGAACGAAAGAAAGAAGGAAAGAGTTATGCCCTGTACACACGATTTTCCGACAACAAAATCCATGTTTTTTTTTCCGACGGATGTTGGCTCAAACTTGTCTTGCATACACACGGTCACACAAAGTTGGTCGGAAATTCTGAATGTCAAGAACGTGGTGATGTACAACACGTATGACGAGTCGAGAAAAATTAAGTTCAATAGCCAGTGCTGCTCTTCTGCTTGATTCCGTGCAGGCGTGGAACTTTGTGCGTCGGAATTGTGTACACACGATCGGAATTTACGAAAATGGATTTTGTTGTCGAAAAATTTGAGAACCAGCTCTCAAATTTTGTGTGACGGAAATTCCGATGGAAAATGTTCGATGGAGCCTACACACGGTTGGAATTTCCGACAACAAGCTCCTATTAAACATTTTCTGTCTGAAAATCCTATCGTGTGTACAGGGCTAGAGGGAGGAAAGGAAGGAGAACAGGAAACAAGGAGGGAGGGTAGTAAAGGAAGGAAGAAAAGAAGGATGGACTGAGGGAAAAGAGTGAGAAGGTAGGAAGGAGGAAAGTAAGGAAGAGAGAAGGAAGGAAGAAAGGAAGGAAGAAAGGAAGGAAGGAAGGAAGGAAGGAAGCAAGGAGAGACAAGGCAAGGAAGGAAGACATGGAACAGAAGGAAGGACGGATGCATGTAGGAGGAAAAAAAGAAGGAAGGAAGAAGGAGAGAAGAAAGAGAAGGAGGAACAGAAGGAGGAAGAAAGGATTGAAGGAAAAAGGGAAGGAAGAAATAAAATAAGAAAGGAAGAAGGAAGGAGGGAAAAAGGAAAATGGAAGAAGGGAGGGAAGAAAGGAAAGACAGGTGTATGTAGGAGGGAGGAGGGAGAGAGAATGATAGGAAGAAAGGAAGCATATATATTATAGACTACACACTATATAATAGATAGACAAGGACGGATGATAGACACTTATGGGTCTTACCAATGGTTACCAATAAAGTCCCCCACATTGCACCAAGCTCCCTTCCCCCTGTCACTGACATGTGATTTCTATATTACAGTTCTTCTCCATAGAAATAATTGTGTGTTTTCATCGGCCGCAAACTCTGATAGTCAGCTGGAGGGAACAGTGAGGACATCTCAGAGGCGGGACTCTGACAACCGGTGGCTCTGGGGAACGGCTCAATTTGCTCAATTACAGACTCAGTGACAACTTCTGCCGTCCCAGAACTATTCCTGTGAAAGTTGTTACATTCATGGAGCTGAGATTAAATTAGTCACTTTTTTTCTATACAAAAAACACAGTCATTTCCAGCGCTAATAGGTCTTCCATGGTGTGGAGTAACAGAAGTCAGATAAAATGGTGGTGTGAAAGGTATATATGGAATCCCAAATGCTGCCTTCCTCAGATGGGGTAATCTGAAAGGAACTATAAGAAAAACAGAAATGGAAGGCGCGCACACATAGTGCATTACCATAGATAATTTAATAAGAAGACATTTTTGTATAAAAGTGGGTACTCACACAATGCAACTGACAAAAGGCCATAATTGCCCCAAATAATTTCTTTAAAATATAAGGTCTGCATCGAAAGTGAAGCCAAAGTGGTCATAACTTTTTTTTTTTTTATTAACTTACATACTGTAAGGTATTCAAATTTCAGATGTTGACAGAGTAACTCTTTCCCTCTTCTTCTTTTTCATTGCAGGTAAATAATGTATTCCATGCGGAAGCAATGTGCTGTCATTGAGTTTTTGATGAAGGAGGGGTTCACGCTGTCCACCATCCACAGAAGGCTGCAGAATGTTTATGGAGATGACACCATTGAGAAGAGCAATGTCTTGTCATTGGTGTCTCTTGTCAACGATGTGATCTCCGTAAACATTCTGTAGCCTCCTGTGGATGTTGGACAGCCGGCGCCCCTCCTTCATCAAGAACTCAATGACAGCATGTTGCTTCTGCTAGCAATCCATTATTTACCTGCAAAGAAAAAGAAGAGTTACTATAGAGGAAGAGTAACATGTTAAATTGTACTGTAAGTTAATAAAAAATAAGTTATGCGCACTTTTGCATTACTTTCGATCTGGACCTTATATTTAAAAAAAAATATTTGCACCCCTCTTGTTTGAAAAAAGCCTTGAAAATACGAAAGATTGACAACACTGTCCAATGTTGATAGCTTACAGTGTGGAACCTCCTCCACGCAGTCTATTTAGGGGATTATGGAAGGATCGTATACAGACAGGCTGTAAATGTTTTAAAATATCAATTTTTAAAAAAATTAATATACACTATATAACCTCATACTGCTGTGCTGGCTCACCCTCTCAGTGGACTGGTGGCTCAGCCTTTCAGTGGACCACTGGCTCAGACTTTCGATGGACTGCTGGCTCAGCCTCTCAGTGGAGTACTGGCTCAGCCTCTCAATGGACTGGTGGCTCAGTCTCTCAGTGGACCACTGGCTCAGCCTCTCAGTGGACTGCTGGTTCAGCCTCTCACTGCTGGCTCAGTCTTTCAGTAGACTGCTGGTTCAACCTCTCAATAGAGTGCTGGCTCAGCCTCTCAGTGGACTGGTGGCTCAGCCTCTCAGTAGACTGCTGGTTCAGTCTCTCAGTAGACTGCTGGTTTAGCCTCTCAGTGGACTGGTGGCTCAGCCTCTCAGTAGACTGCTGGTTCAGCCTCTCAGTAGACTGCTGTTCAGCCTCTCAGTAGACTGCTGGTTTAGCCTCTCATTGGAGGGCTGGCTCAGCTTCCCAGTGGACCGCTGGAAGACTGAGCCAGCCGCTCCCTCCCCCTGCACAGCCCAGTGCTCTAGTGAGCGCTGGAGGGGCAGAGCAGAAAGCCGGCGACTGACAGTCAATGGCTGTTAGGAAAATAGCCGAAAGAGAACTGGCAATATTGCCAATACTTGGCAAGGCTGCAGCCTGTGCGCAGCGAATCGGCGAATGCATGTGCGCGGTGGCACCCGCAGAATGTGATAGATTCTGGTGCCCACTGGCCTATAAAAGACTGCTGTTCTGTTGGATTGGATAATCATCAGCCCCCCCTCCCCCCCCCCCCATGTTCCTGTGCTTCTGTGTATTCTGATGTTGGATTCCCTGTTATGGACCGGGCTTGCCTGTGACCTGTCTTATCTCCATCTCTGGATCTGACCCCTGGCGTGTGCTACTGACTCCACTGCTGTCTGATTACCTGTATATGACCCTGGCTTGTTCCTGTTCCTACTATCTGCCTCTGTTAATGACTGATCAACTGTGCATGACCCCTGGCCTGGTTCCTGATCCTGTTTCCTGTCTCACCCCGACTGCCAAGTACGCCTGGAACTTCTGCAGTGCACCCTGCTTGTTCCTGCCATTACCTGGTGATCATCTCCTCAGCTCTTTAGGCTACCACAGCTGGCAACCCTTGCTTCTTTGGGCACTTTGGGCATCTCCTGTATCACCTTCAGGGGTGCTCTGCACTTAGCCGCAAGGGAAGCCCTTTCAGCACTCTGGACCCCAACCAGGGATGTGACACTGGCTCTCTGCTCACTGATGATAGAGAACTGAGCAATCAGCGGTGTTTGATTGCTCAGTTCTTGGCCTTAGAGGCACATCCACCTAGGTGAGTATGATTGACTTTTTCAGTTTTTCAGAATTTTCGTTTTAATAATTTTAAACCATACTATCCAAAAGGTCAAATAAGTCTTTTTTGTAAGACCCCTTTCACACTGGGGCACTTTGCAGGCGCTACAGCGCTAAAAATACCGCCTGCAAAGCGCCCTGAAACAGCCGCTGCTGTGTCTCCAATGTAAAAGCCAGAGGGCTTTCACATTGGAGCGGTGCGCTTGCATGACGGTCAAAAAAGTCCTGCAAGCGCATCTTTGGAGCACTGTAGGTAGTGGTGTATTTACTGCTCCTAAAGCGCCCCTTCCCATTGAAAACAATGGGGCAGCACTGCAAACCCGCCGACAAAGCGCTGCTGCAGGGCGGTTTTAACCCTTTTTCGGCCACTAGCGCGGGGTAAAATCGCCCGCTAGTGGCTGAATAGCACGCTAAACCGACCATAAAGCGGCGCTAAATTTAGCGCCGCTTTACCGCCAGCGATTCAGTGTGAAAGTAGCCTTATTACAGGTTTGAAAGAGCCTATCCCTTTCATGTGTCTAGTTCTGCTGACCAACTCCCACAAGATAAAAGCGTCTGCCCATTGTCCCTATGAAACTGTCTCTGTTGAGACGTGGCGCAGCGGTCCCGAGTAACCAGATTAGGGTCACCTCTCTCCGGCGGCTAAATGCCCCTGAAAATATTGGCCATTATGGATAGCCATCTCTTGCAAAAACAAAAATTCATCAAATAATAAAGGAAATCTTGCGGCATTTTGTACTACACTAAGCGTAGCGTTATCGTGCCGGAAAAGCCACACCGCGATTCCCGAACACAGATTTCATCTCCTGCATTCTTAATGGGAAGAGAAAAGCCGCGGCAGTATTTTACTACATATTTTTTTTCTCGCCGCGTTCCATGAATCAATCTGAAGCCTCATGAATAGTCAACGGCCTTTCCGAAGTGAATGAACTCCTCGGATATTGCAATCCAGGCGTCGCTGGGCGCGCGCGGCGATCGCCTAATAGACGGTCAAGTGCATGCAATTTGTATCCCTCTGCCTTCGCCTGAACTTCTCATCACCCAAGGTCACATGTCTGTGTCTCTCTCTCGTTTGCTTCCCGGGCACCCGCGATTGCTTTCACTCCCTCGCCGGCGCTGAAGGTTATAAAAATGAAAAGGCACTGAAGAGAGACAGATTGCAACCGCAAGAGTATCTGGATGCGCGATGCAAATTGCCTACTGTCTTGGCACATCCAATATGCAGATTGCCTCTCCCCGCCGCCCCCCCCTTCGAAATCTCCCATGACTCGATACGTTGTTAGTAGTGAATATCAAATACTATCAAGAAGCTTTTTAACATGTCATGGTTCGCTTACCCACACATAATGAATCAGCAGGAAGGGAAATTTCTAAAGGGAAAAAAAAAAAAAGTCTATTATTAAAGGAAGGTTAATATAAAAAGGAAAAAAAAAATGCCTTCCTTTTTTAAAAGCTGCAGAAGTGAAACCACTTTAAAAGTTCGCTTAATTAAATTTAAGGTCACAGCTTGCAACAAGAAAGAAAAGAGTCGAAAAGACAATGAAAGGGAATCCCCCATTTAAAGCGCCGTGAAACGGCGCCGGCGTTTGTTTCCTGTGTAAGGATAGAACCAAAAATTGCCGCCCCTTTGGCGTTTGTTTCCTATTTAATTTTAGGAGATATAGGATTTATAGGGTTCTAAAAAAAAAAAACAAAAAAAAGAGTTTGTAAAGAATTTGTAAATATGAAGAGGAAACCTGCGCTGATTAAAAGGCATGCGGCCATGGGTGACCTGAGAGTGATGGCGGCAGCTAAGGGGCTTCGGTACTTAGCAATGGTGAAGCCCGCGGATTGGCACGGTGGCCAGGAAGCTAGCATTTTCAGAAATGGATCACCAAGACAGGAAGAGGACAAAAGGACCGCATGGAATGGTTAGAACCTTTCATTGACCTCTGTGTTCCTGTGGAGAATGGGCTTTGCGGTCTTCAAGATGGGTGTCACCAGGAAAGGAAGTGATGGGCAATCTGTCCAGCAGTGACACTGGTGGCAATAAAAATCTGTAGGTACTTTGTTAAAAGTCTTTATTGCATCTCAGTGCTGAGGATCTCCTGCAGCCTCTTTGCAAGTTATGGGGGGTGGTGCATCGGAAACCTGATGAGCAGAATAACTACTCAAGCAGGTGGCAGAGCAAGGAGGTTTACATCTGGCGCTAGGGGACTGCTAAGGACTGATGTGTATTTGGTGGGGTGCAAGTGCATTTCACTGTTCTGTGTTTAGGCAGGTGCAGTCTATTTTCTTCACTGAAGGTGGCGCTCAACCACAGTGGCACTGAAATTGGGGGGGGGGGGGGTAATGGAGTCAAGAAGAACATGGCGGCCCGGGGCCCTTTGCTTGGCTTTTTTCTGGCCCTTGGGGCACTGTTCCTCCCACTGATACCAATGATGGGGCACTATTCCTCCCACAAACACCAATAATGGGGCACTATTCCTCCCACTGACACCAATGATGGGGCACTGTTCCTCCCACTGACACCAATGATGGGGCATTATTCTTCCCACTAATGCCAACAATGGGGTATTGTTTACTCCCAATGATGCCAGGACATTTTCTACTTACACTAGATACAGTCCAGCCTCTCTGTATACCTAACCTCTCTGTATGTACCTAGCCTCTCTGTATATACCCAGCCTCTCTGTATACCTAGCCTCTCTTTATATACCCAGCCTCTCTGTATACCCAGCCCCTCTGTATATACCTAGCCTCTCTGTATACCCAGCCTCTCTGTATATACCCAGCCTCTATGTAGACACAGCCTCTCTGTATATACCCAGCCTCTCTGTATACCCAGCCTCTCTGTATATATCCAGCCTCTCTGTATACCCAGCCTCTCTGTATATACCCAGCCTCTCTGTATATACCCAGCCTTTCTGTATACCCAGCCTCTCTGTATACCCAGTCTCTCTGTATATACCCAGCCTCTCTGTATACACAGCCTCTCTGTATACCTAGCCTCTCTGTATATACCCAGCCTCTCTATACCTAGCCTCTGTGTATATACCCAGTCTCTCTGTATACCTAGCATCTCTGTATATACCCAGCATCTCTGTATACCCAGCCTCTCTGTATACACTAGCCTCTCTGTATACCCAGCATCTCTGTATACCCAGCCTCTCTGTATACACTAGCCTCTCTGTATACCCAGCCTCTCTGTATACACTAGCCTGTCTTCTATATACCCAGCATCTCCGTATGTAACAATCCGCATCAGGTGGCAGGTGATGTGGCAAGCTCTCTGGTGACCCTGATGTAATGAGGGGGGCTTTGGAGACCCTTATGTAATAAAATATAATGTTATATTATATATATATATATATATATATATATATATATACACACACACACACACATGTATCTTACATACATGTGTATGCCCGCCCAAGTGTATGACTTTCTTTACTTCGCTGCTATGGGCTCTAGCCCCAGATCTTTTGTAGACCTAGCAATGCCCCTGCAAGACAGCCCAAGAATTTTACAGGAACTGGAGGCTTTTTGCCAAGAGGAATGGGCAGCTTTACCATCTGAGAAGATAAAGAGCCTCATCCACAAATACCACAAAAGACTTCAAGCTGTCCTTGATATTAAAGGGGGCAATACACGGTATTAAGAACTGGGGTATGTAAACTTTTGATCGGGGTCATTTGGGTAGTTTCTGCTGTCATTATGATTTAAAAAGTGTAAACACAGTTGATCGATAATAAATGGCTTCAGCCAAACACTAACCATGAGTGAAAGAAAAGTTTCTGTGTTATCAGTCATATTCTCCGAAAAATGGCCAAGGAATAATAGATTCTGCCAGGGTATGTAAACTTATGAGCACAACTGTATATAGCTCCTGCTGGGCTGCTTTGATGCACCCACCGTGTAGGGAGTTTGCAGATAGGGACAGACGGCTGCTGGTTAGGAAAAGAATAGGCTTAGCCCACAAAAAGGTTCTTGAGGAGAAGAAAGAGATTAGGGATGGTCCTGTGAACCCCAGTGGAGACAGTTTGGCACTGTTGGAGGACCTTTTTGGTCAAGTCTTTTATCTGGAGTTCCGCCAGCACAGCACCCCCTTTCACCAGGCAAAAAGTTACTAGCCTCAAGGGTACCCGCCTGAGGAAGCAATTCTCAACACCCTGCCATATGTAATTCTTGCATTATTGTATGGGATTGTGACGTACTCTATATAAGTGCCTTATGGTCCAAATTGCACCATTAACACGAAATGCCCGAATAAAGACCTTTCTGGCAGGATCACTATGGATTATAGAACTGAAAACAAATCTTCTTTTAGATGTTAGTGATCTCTACTTTAAACCTGAACTCCATACAGATATAATAGACACAATCAATTAATCTTAAATAAAATGTAATCATCTTTTTTTTTATTTTTATTGCAGGCAGTGTTATGCCCCGTACACACGGTTGGACATTCCGACCACAAAATCCGTCCGATTTTTTCTGATTTTGACCGAAACTTGTCTTGCATACACACGGTCGCACAAAGTTGTCGGAAAATCTGATCGTTCGGAACGAGGTGACGTCCAAAAAGTACGACGGGACTACGTAGAGGGCAGTAGCCAATAGCTTTTGTCTCCATTTTTTTCTGAGCATGCGTGGCACTTTGTCTACACACGATTGGAAAAAGTCAGATCGGAAAATTTTAGATCCCGCTCTCAAACTTTTTCCGTCGGAAATTTCCGACGGAAAAAGTCCGCTAGAGCCCACACACACGATCGGATTTTCCGACAACATAATACGATCAGACTTTTTACGTTGGAATGTCCTCTCATGCATCATACCTGCTGTGGGGGGGGGGGGGGGGACTGCAAGAGGCTGATATCAGGTCAAATTCTGGGACTTATGCCCCATAAGTCCCAGAATTTGACCTGATATCAGTCTCTTGCATTCCCCCCCCACAGCAGGTATGATGTATGAGAGGATGAAGCAGCACAATGAACCAATCAGTTCAAGGGTAACTCCACTTTCGTGGGAAAAAAAAAAAATAGCAAACAGAGAAAAAATAATCTAGCGTATACAATTGCGACACTAATCATATTGTAATTGAATGTTATTAAAAATGACCTTTCCTTTTCAATCTGCAGCCGCTGTACTTTTCTATAAATGCAATGCAATATGGCTGCCTGGAGGTGTTCTGTACACAGAGTGTGTACTGACTACTCCCCAGAAACATCATTTCCTGCTTGTGTGATTGGCTCACCAATTTTCCCAGAAATCTGCCTAAGATACAAGTCAGATTTCAGGCATCCCCTGCAACAAAAATGTCATTTTTGGTGAGCTACTCCCTGTAGGAATACGTCCTGCAGCCGCTGTACTTTTCTATAAATGCAATACAATATGGCTACCTGGAGTTGTTCTGTACACAGAGTGTGTACTGACCACTCCCCAGAAACATCATTTCCTGCTTGTGTGATTGGCTCACCAATTTTCCCAGAAATCTGCCTAAGATACACGTCAGATTTCAGGCATCCCCTGCAACAAAAATTTCATTTTTGGTGAGCTACTCCCTGTAGGAATACGTCCTGCAGCCGCTGTACTTTTCTATAAATGCAATGCAATATGGCTACTGGAGGTGTTCTGTACACAGAGTGTGTACTGACTACTCCCCAGAAACATCATTTCCTGCTTGTGTGATTGGCTCACCAATTTTCCCAGAAATCCGCCTAAGATACAAGTCAGATTTCAGGCATCCCCTGCAACAAAAATTCATTTTTGGTGAGATACTCCCTGTAGGAACACGGGATGCAGGCCCAGCAGATTCCCTCATTAGAGCCCTGCAGGTGCACACCTTATAGATAATTATGAAACCCCTCCCATTAGACCCCCTCAGCACTGAGGCTCAGAGGAACATACAGGGATTACTTCAGAATAACAAAAGGTCGTTATAAACTTTACAGCATACATAGATCACCCAGAGGAGAATGTTTTTTTCTCAAAAAAAGTGGAGTTACTCTTTCATGTGCATTAGACATGTGCACAACAGAAAAATGTGTTTATTTTCGTTTCGTTTCTTTCGTTTCCGTTGATTCGTAACGATTCGTAAATTCGTAAGTCGTCGGTGTTCGTATTCGTAACGATTCGTTTTTTCGTAAGAGTTATTTTTTCGTTGATTCGTTTTTCCGTTAGTTTAATTTTCGTTTATTCGTTTATTCGAAATTCGGACGCATTCGTATTTATTTGTACTTTCGTAACATTCGTAGATTCGTAATCGGAGCATAATTCATAATTTTATGTAATGTGTATGCTATTATTACATTATAAGAGACACGGAAAATTACGAATCGAAAAAAAGGTTACGAATGTACGAATTTTTTCGTTCAATCCATTCGAAGCACGTTAAGCAGCGCCATTGTAAGAGACACGGAAAAAAAAGTTACGAATCGCAATAAAAAAGTTACGAATGTAAAAAAAAAAGTTACGAATGTTTTTTCGTTCAATCCATTCGAGGCACGTTAAGCAGCGCCATTGTAAGAGACACGGAAAATTACGAATCGCAAATAAAAAAGTTACGAATGTAAATTTTTTCGTTCAATCCATTCGAGGCACGTTAAGCAGCGCCATTGTAAGAGACACGGAAAATTACGAATCGAAAAAAAAAAAAAAAAAAGTTACGAATGTACGAATTTTTTCGTTCAATCCATTCGAGGCACGTTAAGCAGCGCTATTGTAAGAGACACGGAAAATTACCAATTCGAAAAAAAAAAAAAAAAAAGTTACGAATGTACGAATTTTTTCGTTCAATCCATTCGAGGCACGTTAAGCAGCGCCCTTGTAAGAGACACGGAAAATTACCAATTCAACAAAAAAATAAAAAGTTACGAATGTACGAATTTTTTCGTTCATCTTGATTTTTGTTGTTCCTGTTTTCGTTTTTCGGATTTTCTTCTTTCGTAGATTCGTTTTTTTTGGAGTTTCATTGTTTTCAGGTTCGTTCGATTCGAACGATTCGTTATTCGTTAAAATTTTTAGCGAATCGTTCGTTCGTTCGTACGATAACGAATGAGCGAATATAACGAAAAAAAAACGAAAAACGAAAAAAAAACGAAACGAATTGCACATGTCTAATGTGCATGCCGATAGAAGAAAAGAGCAGAGTGACAGGGAGATGAGCTAGTCTATGTGCTGCTTCTCCTTTCACTCTCCAGTCACAGGCTGGGGGGGCGGGTCCAGGACAAACTGGGCTCAGTGGAAGTGGGTTGAATGATGCTGGCCATCAAACTGAGGGCATCTAGTGGCAGAAAAAGGTACTGCAGGGGAAGAACGCCATATTAAAAGAAAAAAGCAGCTTTTTATGTAATACCTACATAATACACACACACACAAATAGTAATAGCCTGGGGGGGGGGGGGGTCCAGGACAACCTGGGCTCAGTGGAAGTGGGTTGAATGATGCTGGCCATCAAATTGAGGGCATCTAGTGGCAGAAAAAGGTACTGCAGGGGAAGAACGCCATATTAAAAGAAAAAAGCAGCTTTTTATGTAATACCTACATAATACACACACACACAAATAGTAATAGCCTGGGGGGGGGCGGGTCCAGGACAACCTGGGCTCAGTGGAAGTGGGTTGAATGATGCTGGCCATCAAACTGAGGGCATCTAGTGGCAGAAAAAGGTACTGCAGGGGAAGAACGCCATATTAAAAGAAAAAAGCTGCTTTTTATGTATTACCTACATAATACACACACACACAAATAGTAATAGCCTGGGGGGGGGCGGGTCCAGGACAACCTGGGCTCAGTGGAAGTGGGTTGAATGATGCTGGCCATCAAACTGAGGGCATCTAGTGGCAGAAAAAGGTACTGCAGGGGAAGAACGCCATATTAAAAGAAAAAAGCAGCTTTTTATGTATTACCTACATAATACACACACACACAAATAGTAATAGCCTGGGGGGGGGGGGGGGGTCCAGGACAACCTGGGCTCAGTGGAAGTGGGTTGAATGATGCTGGCCATCAAACTGAGGGCATCTAGTGGCAGAAAAAGGTACTGCAGGGGAAGAACGCCATATTAAAAGAAAAAAGCAGCTTTTTATGTAATACCTACATAATACACACACACACAAATAGTAATAGCCTGGGGGGGGGGGGGCGGGTCCAGGACAACCTGGGCTCAGTGGAAGTGGGTTGAATGATGCTGGCCATCAAACTGAGGGCATCTAGTGGCATAAAAAGGTACTGCAGGGGAAGAACGCCATATTAAAAGAAAAAAAGCAGCTTTTTATGTAATACCTACATAATACACACACACACAAATAGTAATAGCCTGGGGGGGGCGGGTCCAGGACAACCTGGGCTCAGTGGAAGTGGGTTGAATGATGCTGGCCATCAAACTGAGGGCATCTAGTGGCAGAAAAAGGTACTGCAGGGGAAGAACGCCATATTAAAAGAAAAAAGCTGCTTTTTATGTATTACCTACATAATACACACACACACAAATAGTAATAGCCTGGGGGGGGGGGGGGTCCAGGACAACCTGGGCTCAGTGGAAGTGGGTTGAATGATGCTGGCCATCAAACTGAGGGCATCTAGTGGCAGAAAAAGGTACTGCAGGGGAAGAACGCCATATTAAAAGAAAAAAGCAGCTTTTTATGTAATACCTACATAATACACACACACACAAATAGTAATAGCCTGGGGGGGGGGGGGCGGGTCCAGGACAACCTGGGCTCAGTGGAAGTGGGTTGAATGATGCTGGCCATCAAACTGAGGGCATCTAGTGGCATAAAAAGGTACTGCAGGGGAAGAACGCCATATTAAAAGAAAAAAAGCAGCTTTTTATGTAATACCTACATAATACACACACACACAAATAGTAATAGCCTGTTAGCCTAGCAGTACAGTGATGGGAACTGAACCCAGGGCTCCAGTGTTGGAAAACAAGCCTGCTAGCGACTTGGCCACACAGACACAGACACGCTCTCACATGCCCACCGGCAATTTTAATTCAGCCTAAAAGATGAAGCGGATGTATTGTGTGTGCGGTTACATCATTGCGGATGGCTGTGTGTCTTGTAGCGGGGCCACGTCTCACGCTGTGAATGAATGTGGTCAGACCTTATGTACAGCAAATTCCTTTACTTCCCTGACAGACGGCCAGAGCTGTGCCTCACGATCCCCCCGTCAGCCTGACCGTGGCACGGGCATCAAGCATGCCAGGCCAGCAGCTCAGCTTGGGATAATAAAGCAGACATCTGTTGCATTATGAATCGATCCTGGACCTGAGAAATCATAATTAACAGGAGGGAGAATGCAGATTCCGATAGCGGCAGACATTAGTCATTTTTTGTGGCTGATCTAGCCAAAGCCGGGCGCCGGGCGGGTGAATATGTCATTGAAAATACAGGTGTGTGCTTAGCGCCCCCCAGTGCCTGAAAACATGCTGGATTGACAGCACAGTGCAAAGCAATTGAGCCGAGATTGGCTGGCATTGTAGGACCGCCCAATCCTAAGTATTGAGACTTAAAAACAAAAATGGAACATATTGCAGCTTACAAGTCCTTCGATGGGGTGGCTGCATTAGTTTTATTTTTGGATTTTCCCCTTTTAATATCACCCACTGATCCTATTAATAGCACACTTCCCCTTCATCAGGGTCCCCCAACCCCCGGGCCGCGGGCTGTTAGCAGCCGGGCCGCGAAGGCTGCACTGTCTGACATGCGGAGGCGGGCAAGCAGAGAGGTGACATCTCTCACCTCCCGCCCAGAACACCACTCTTCTGCCCACACAGCCGGGCCGCTACACTGCAGTGGGGTGGGGGAGCAGAGAGATGAGATTGTCTGTCACAGCCGGCCCACATCACCGCTGTTCTCCCTCACTGGCCTGTGCTGCCGCCATGGCAGGTGACAAATCCGAATTTGGTGACAGGTGACAAAGCTTATCTGGTGGCAGGTGACAAAGCTTATCTGGTGGCAGGTGACAAGCCAAATCTGGTGGCAGGTGGCAAACAAAATCTGGTGGCAGGTGGCAAACCAAATCTGGTGCCAGGTGACAAGCCAAATCTGGTGCCAGGTGGCAAACCACATCTGGTGCCAGGTGGCAAACCACATCTGGTACCAGGTGACAAGCCAAATCTGGTGCCAGGTGACAAGCCAAACCTGATGCCAGGTGACAAGCCAAATCTGGTGTCAGGTGATAAACCACATCTGGTGGCAGGTGACAAGCCAAATCTGGTGGCAGGTGGCAAACCACATCTGGTACCAGGTGACAAGCCAAATCTGGTGCCAGGTGACAAGCCAAACCTGATGCCAGGTGACAAGCCAAATCTGGTGTCAGGTGATAAACCACATCTGGTGGCAGGTGACAAGCCAAATCTGGAGGCAGGTGACAAACCACATCTGGTACCAGGTGACAAGCCAAATCTGGTGCCAGGTGACAAGCCAAACCTGATGCCAGGTGACAAGCCAAATCTGGTGTCAGGTGATAAACCACATCTGGTGGCAGGTGACAAGCCAAATCTGGAGGCAGGTGACAAGCCAAATCTGGAGGCAGGTGACAATCCAAATCTGGTGCCAGGTGACAAGCCAAATCTGATGCCAGGTGACAATCCAAATCTGGAGGCAGGTGACAAGCCAAATCTGGTGCCAGGTGACAATCCACATCTGGTGCCAGGTGACAAGCCAAATCTGATGCCAGGTGACAATCCACATCTGGTGGCAGGTGGCAATCCAAATATGGTGGCAGGTGGCAAACCAAATCTGCTGGCAGGCGACGTGGCAAGCAACAATACACATCTGGTGGCAGGCGATGTTGCAAGCGACAAGCCACATCCCACCCCCCCATGCCTTGGCACGATTTTATTTCATAACACCGGTCCTCAGTGCCAAAAAGGTTGGGGACCACTGCCCTTCATGACCACTGTTTGCACACAGAAAGTAGAGGTCTTCTTCAGAATGCAGGAAGGTTGTCAAACCTCTGCAGAGGGTCCACTGCTTACACAGAGAAAGTAGAGTTCTTCCACAGAATGCTTCTCTACAGAAAGTAGAGGTCTTCTGTAAAATGGAGGAAGAATGTCAGACCTTTGCAGAGGGACCACTGCTTACACAGAGAAAGTAGAGTTCTTCCACAGAATGCTTCTCTACAGAAAGTAGAGGTCTTCTGTAAAATGGAGGAAGAATGTCAGACCTTTGCAGAGGGACCACTGCTTACACACTGAAAGTAGAAGTCTTCTGCAGAATGCTTCTCTACACAAAGTAGAGGTCTTTTGCAGAATGCAGGAAGAGTGACTGACCTCTGCAGGGACCACTGCTTGCACACAGAAAGTGAAGGTTTTCTATAGAATGCAGGAACTGTCAGACCTCTGCAGAGGGACCACTGTTTGCACACAGAGAGTGGAGGTCTTCTGCAGAATGCAGGAAGAGTGTCATACCTCTGCAGGGTGACCACTTTTTTGCACACAGAAAGTAGAGGTCTTCTGCAGAATGCTTCTATACAGAAAGTAGAGGTCTTCTGCAGAATGCAGGAAGAGTGACTGACCTCTGCAGAGGGACCACTGCTTGCACACAGAAAGTGAAGGTTTTCTATAGAATGCAGGAACTGTCAGACCTCTGCAGAGTGACCACTGTTTGCACACAGAGAGTGGAGGTCTTCTGCAGAATGCAGGAAGAGTGTCAGACCTCTGCAGAGGGACCACTTTTTTGCACACAGAAATTAGAGGTCGTCTGCAGAATGGAGGAAGACTGTCAGACCTCTGCAGAGGGACCACTTTTTTGCACACAGAAATTAGAGGTCGTCTGCAGAATGGAGGAAGACTGTCAGACCTCTGCAGAGGGACCACTTTTTTGCACACAGAAATTAGAGGTCGTCTGCAGAATGGAGGAGGACTGTCAGACCTCTGCAGAGGGACCACTTCTTATACACAGAAAGTAGAGGCAGTCTGCAGAACGTTTCTCTACAGAAAGTGGAGGTCAATGGTACAATGCAGGAAGACCTCGGCAAAGGGACCACTGCTTGCACGCAGTAAGTAGAAGTCTTCTGCAGCATGCGGGCAGGGGACAGGCTTTTTTACTCGGGTTGTGTCTGCTTCCTAAAGAAAATGAACTGAAATGCCCCGTACACACGATCGGATCTTCCAACAACAAAACCGTGGATTTTTTTCCGACGGATGTTGGCTCAAACTTGTCTTGCATACACGCGGTCACACAAATGTTGTCGGAAATTCCGATCGTCAAGAACGCGGTGACGTACAAGATTACGGCGAGCCGAGAAAAATGAAGTTCAATAGCCAGTGCGGCTCTTCTGCTTGATTCCGAGCATGCGTGGAATTTTGTGCGTCGGAATTGTGTACACACGATCGGAATTTCCGACAACAAATTTTGTTCAGGTGTGTGTTGGCCTGATAGTAGAGTCAGGACCAGGAGTTCTGGACTCCACCCCAGAGAGACAGGAGGTCTCCAGGAGTCCAGAGAGTGCAGGCAGAGGCGGCTCTAGGCTTTGTGAGGCCTTAGGCAAGCCTTAGACATGAGGCCCCACCCACTCCCATTATGGAAAAAATTATTCAAGCAATAGAAGTTACCGCAGAAAAGAATGCAGACGTGATACAGGGGATGGTCAGAGACAGCAGACATGATACAAGAGATTGGCTAGCTGAATTTGATTGACAGCAGCGTGAGCCAATGGCATCACTGCTGTGTCTCAGCCAATAAGGAAGGAGAATCAGGACAGCCAAGACACTCGTGGACATCGCTGGACACCGAGGGACCTCAGGCAAATATTAGGGAGGCTGAGGGGGGCTGCTGCACACAGAAGGCTTTTTATCTTAATGCATGAAATGTATTAAGATTAAAAAAAAACCTTCTGCCTTTACAACCCCTTTAAAGGCTCTGAGGGCACCGACCAGGGGACGTTCACTCCAACACACGGTAGGCAAATTAGGTGGCCGCGAGGCCCCTAGGAGTGCGAGGCCTTAGGCGACCGCCTAATTTGCCTAATTAGAGAGCCGCCTCTGAGTGCAGGTGTGCACTAATCAAAGCCAGAGACCCAAGTCTGAGGACCAGTACAGCAACAGGCTGTAAGCTGGGTGCACCAAGGTGTTTGCTTGCTGTTGTGCAGCGTGGAGTGCAGCATTTGTTTGCTGTTGTGCAGCGTTTGTTTGCTGTTGTGCAGCATTGGATATCATTAATTGTTTTAGGATTTCCTCCATGTTTAGTCACTCTAGGTACTGGCCTTTTAACCACCTGATTACTGGGCACTTAAACCCCCCTCGTGACCAGACCAATTTTCAGCTTTTGGCGCTGATGTACTTTGAATGACAATTGCGCGGTCATACAACACTGTACCCAAATGAAATTTTTATCATTTTTTTCCCACAAATAGAGCTTTCTTTTGGTGGTATTTAATCACAGCTGGGGTTTTTATTTTTTGCTAAACAAACAAAAAAAGATGGGAGAAAAAAAAAAATCATGTTTAATAGTTTGTTATAAAATTTTGCAAACAGGTAATTTTTCTGCTTCATTGATATGCGCTGATGAGGCGGCACAGGTGGGCACTGATAGGCTGCACTGGTGGGCACTGATAAGCTGCACTGGTGGGCACTGATAGGCTGCACTGGTGGGGACAGATGAGTCGGTACTGATGGGGACAGCAAAGATGGCACGGATGGGTGGCACAGATGAGCACTGATGAATGACACTGATGGGCACTGATAGATGGCACTGATGGGTGGCACTGATGGATGGCACTGATGGGCACTGGTAGGGGACACTGATGGGCACTGGTAGGGGACACTGATGAGCACTGGTAGGTGACACTGATGAGCACTGGTAGGTGACACTGATGTGCAGCACTGGCACTGTGGGCACTGACCAATGGCACTGTGGGCACTGACCAATGGCATTGTGGGCACTGGTAGGCGGCACTTTAATTATGCAAAGGTGGGCACCATGGATTGGGCACATTGCTGGGCACATTGCAGTGAGAGGGACTGATGTCCCTCTCACTGCCGCCGGTGATCAGCTTTTTTTTTTTTCTCCTTGCGCTGTTAGCGCGAGAAGGAAAAAAAGCCGATTACCGCCTCTGTTATTATCACATGATCAGCTGTCATTGGCTGACAGCTGATCACGTGGTAAGGGGTCGGGATCGACCCCTTACTCAGATCTGTGATCCAGCGAGTCTCACAGATCACCTTCAGGGGGCGCGCAGGCAGCTCGTGGCC
This sequence comes from Lithobates sylvaticus, assembly GCA_028564925.1. Classification (NCBI taxonomy): domain Eukaryota; kingdom Metazoa; phylum Chordata; class Amphibia; order Anura; family Ranidae; genus Lithobates; species Lithobates sylvaticus. The sequence goes on from CM053035.1 coordinate 201,065,487, forward strand.
GGGACGATGTCAATAGACGTCATCCCGGCATCTTATATCCGCGCTGTAGCCGTCATTCAGCTATAGCGTGGATCTCAGGTGGTTAAGTAGTGGGGTACTGGTGGGGTACCACATTACCACAGCCGCATAAGACTTTTGCTTTGCTGCGCCTGGAATGTATTTAGCGGATTTAAACTGAAGCTTCAATTGAGCTTTAAAAATCAAAACAACTTTTCTTTAACTATCGATTTTTTACTAAGGACATCCGTTTCTGAATCAAAGCAAAAGTGTTGACTGAAGTTTATTCAACTTTACCCTCGGAAGAATGGATCGTAGGCTCTTAGCAGCGAATGCTCCCGAAGCTAAGGGAGCGCTCAGCAGGGAGATATCAATTACCGGCAATAAATCTCCCAGTGCCCGCAGCTTTGTCTCCGCGGTGGGATACTGCGGAATAATCACCATGAATCTGCTATTCAATTTTTGGGAATATGTTGTAGATTATTGAACGGTGACAGCGGAAAGTAGTAAAATGGAAAGCATTTTGGTATCTCAAAGAATTCCAACGAGTTGTTCTTGATGATTCGGAAAATAAATAACTGGCACCGGGGGGGGGGGGGGGGGGGGGAGGCTGTATTTCTGGCAAATGTTTTTAATTCCGGTTTGTCTGAAACTCATAAAACCTCCCACAACTATTGGTTGTAAATCTGATCTTTTGTTGCACATTTTATGGAGAACAGGTCTTTTATGATCGTGAAATTTATTTTTCGAAAAGTTTCCAAAGAATGTGAAAAAAATAAAAACAAAATATTAAGGCAATAATAAATATTTTTTGTTAATTTTTTTTCCCCCTCTTTGGTAAACATTTTTTTTTTAGAAATTTTTTAGATAATTTTTTAGAAATGCAGACTACGAAATTAATATCATGGTCATTAGACATGTGCACAATAGAAAAATTTGTTTCTGTTCGTTTCCGTTGATTCGTAACGATTCGTAATTTCGTAAGTCGTCGGTGTTCGTATTCGTAACGATTCGTATTTTCGTAAGAGTTATTTTTTCATTGATTCGTTTTTCCGTTAGTTTAATTTTCGTTTATTCTAAATTCGGACGCATTCGTATTTTTGTAGATTTAGTTACATTCGTACTTTCGTTAGATTGATTTATTCGTACTTTCGTAACATTGTTTTCGTAGATTCGTAATCGGAGCATAATTCATAATTTTATGTAATGTTTATGCTATTATTACATTGTAAAAGACACGGAAAATTATGAATCGAAAAAAAAAGTTATGAATGTACGAATTTTTACGCTCAATCCATTCGAAGCACGTTAAGCAGCGCCATTGTAAGAGACACGGAAAATTATGAATCGAAAAAAAAAAAAGTTACGAATGTACGAATTTTTCCGTTCAATCCATTCGAAGCACGTTAAGCAGCGCCATTGTAAGAGACACGGAAAATTATGAATCGAAAAAAAAAAAAAAAGTTACGAATGTACGAATTTTTCCGTTCAATCCATTCGAAGCACGTTAAGCAGCGCCATTGTAAGAGACACGGAAAATTACGAATCGAAAAAAAAAAAAAAAAAGTTACGAATGTACGAATTTTTTCGTTCAATCCATTCGAAGCACGTTAAGCAGCGCCATTGTAAGGGACACGGAAAATTATGAAAAAAAAAAAAAAGTTACGAATGTACAAATCCATTCGAAGCGCGTTAACAGCGCCATTGTAAGGGACACGGAAAATTACCAATTCAACAAAAAAATAAAGTTATGAATGTACGAATTTTTCCGTTCAATCCATTCGAAGCACGTTAAGCAGCGCCATTGTAAGAGACACGAATCGAAAAAAAAAAAAAGTTACGAATGTACAAATTTTTTCGTTCAATCCATTCGAAGCGCGTTAAGCAGCGCCATTGTAAGGGACACGGAAAATTACCAATTCAACAAAAAAAAAAAAGTTACGAATGTACGAATTTTTTCGTTCATTTTGATTTTCGTTGTTCCTGTTTCGTTTTTCGGATTTTCTTCTTTTGTAGTTTCGTTGTTTCTAATTTGGTTATTTCGGATTTTCGTTGTTTTTCATATACGTTCGATTCGATAATTCGTAAAAAAAAAAATTTGAGAATCATTCGTTCATTCGTACGATAACGAATGAACGAATATAACAAATTTTAACGGAAAATAAAAAAAACGAAACGAATCGCACATGTCTAATGGTCATTTGACATTTCAGGATCATATGACGGTCTCACTCCCGCCCTACAGATTATTGCATTGTATATTTAGTAAATGTGTAAATGATCCCCTGCGCTACCAGGTAATGGTGATAATTCCAAAATAAAACGTGACTAAACAATTAAAAATAAGGAAATGCTGCAAAAAACGATTGTGTTCACAGTACACGTAAAAAGCAATCCATAAATAAAGCGATCTTGCTCCATTCCTATTAATGTCACTATGTGTATAACATCATAATCCAAGACAGTGTATAAAAAATCAATCAATATAGTAAATAATTGTGAACAAAGTCAAATATTGAAACAAAAATGTCCAAATATCAGTCAACAAAAAACAGACAGGTACCGGATGAAGTCACGTGCTGTGACGTAACGCGTAGGGCATGGCCAGAGTGAATAGTGGACCGGAAGTGGCGTAAGACCGCACGCTGTTGTTTTTACATTTATGCGCTTTATACTTACATTGATGGAAGTACCCAATATCAGTCAACAATATAGGGAGGGTTAGTGTTAGACTTAGTGTGAAATTTACAGGAAGGGTTAGTATTAAAGGGGAAGTCCATCCTAACACTAAAAATAGCTACATCTACAGGCATCCACGATCTAAGACTAACCTATCTAACCCTGTAAAGAAGAAATCGCTATACATACCTTTTTTGAAGCTGTTCAGTCTCCAGCAGTGGAAGCTCTGCAGAGGAGACAGTCGACAACGGCTGTGAAATCACTAGAAAGTGACGTCACACGTAGAGTTACCATGAGGCTTCCTTTATCGGCTGCCTCCTCTGCACCCGCCTCCACAGCAAAGCCGCCTCTGACAGCTCAGCATGGAACCGAACCGGAGTGGCTTCAGAAAAGGTATGTATAGCAATAGAGTTCTTCTTTACAGGGCTAGATAGGTTAGTCTTAGATTGTGAATGCCTGTATCAGTGGCGGCCCGTAATATAGGGTACTGGTGGCGCGCCACCCTATCCATGCGTCTGGCCCCCTAATCTACATGTGGGGTGCCGGACGCATGGATTCCAATAGAGTTTTTTTTTTAAGCACGTGATTAGAGCCAGAGGCTCTAATAGGCTTCAAAAAAGTGTGGGCTCGAGGCGCTGAGCACTGCACCCCGAGCCCACCCAGTTGTGTGACAATAGCGAATGAATATTCGCTATTGACTGCCTGATTCTCTTCTCGGCCAATCAGGAAGCGGGTCCTGAGACCCGATTGTCCGAAAAGTAGAAGCGATCCTATTGGCCTAAAAGGAGGAGAGAGGAGACACCGCCCATCGCCCAGGGGAAGCGCTGCCCATGACCTAGATGGGGTAAGTGCAGGGCTGACCAATAGACCAACCAGAGGGGGGTGCGTGAGTTGCCGACAGACCGACCTGGGGGGGGGGGGTGTCAGGGCTGGGCTCAGCCCTTCCTTCTCAGAGCTGGCCGCTCACCTGTCGGCTAATTGCCAGCTCCTATATCTCCACAGTTACTCAGCTGTTGATGATATCCTGCTCGTCAGTCCTGTCTACTTAAGCTGGCCAGTCCAAAAGATCTTTGCCTCAACATCACAGAGTCTATCTCCCGCGTTCCTGTTTAAAGACTGGCTTTGCTGACATCCCTTCTAGCCCCAGATCCTCCACTACATTGATCTCTGACTTCTGGCTTGGCTGACTATCTGTTCCGGTTACTGAACTTTGGCTGTGTTTTGACTACGTTTGTTCTTTTTACTTTTATTACTAAACAAGTGAGATTTAACTGTACTTCTGTCTCGGTCTGATGTCATGGTTTCTGACAGGGGGTGTTTGTGGGTGCATTGTTTGCCGCCCCCCCCCCCCCAAACAAGAAAAATATACCACCGGCTGCCACTGCTGTAGATGTAGCGATTTTAGTGTAAGGGTGGACTTTCCCTTTAAAGTAGGATTAAACGCAAAACGTTTTCTCCTTTTGGATAGAGTAAGGGAGGGTTATCACCCCCGTCTGTTTTTTTTGCCATCACCCTTTGCCCATTTCTGTGCCTGTTGAGAAATGATTTGGGAAATAAACAATGATTTTGTGCTCTTTTCTGACACATATAGATTTTACTGATTAGGCTTACATATACTTTGTATCAGGGGCGGGCTGACAACTCATGGGGCCCCCGGGCAATAGGAGATTATGGGGCCCCCAGACAATCAGAGATTATGGGGCCACACAGTATACACATACATGTACACACAGTATACACAGACATGTTTCTATTGGCTGAGAAGGTACTGGAGAGGTGGGGCAGCTATAATCTCTGGATTTTTAGACCAAAAGGATGTCGGTAAGGGACATTTCAGAGACGGATGTAAAAAAAACACAGATTTTTACATACTGTCCCTGGTTTCACTGACCCTGGCAACACTGATAGGGGCCCCCTAGTGGCCCTCGGGAAGTGCCCGAGTGGCCGAATGGTCAGTCCGCCACTGCTTTGTATACAATAGCTCCACTTACTAGAAATTTCATATATTTTAACACGTAAAGCGTAGGAAGGACCCTCCGCCGCAGCAAGCAAAAGGAAATCCTTAAGAAATACGGGCAAATGAACAAATATTATATCGGTGAGATTGATATTTTGATTATGCTGCATTTATTCCTGAAAACGTAGTCAGACGTTGGAAGCGCACTTTAAATAATTCGCCAGCCCCCCCCCCCCCCCGACACCTCAGATTTTCCACATCGAGTTTTACAACATAACACACTGGCAGTCGTTGGTCTTATATATCCTCCCTGGCTGTAAACCCTCTTCTTCATATAACACTTTGCGGTGGCCGGGGGTAATTCTAGCGCCTCTCATAAAAATGTAAAGCAGACAAAATAGTGACATAAAAACAGCCATTTTTTTCTCCCCCCCCCTCCAACGTATAAAAATATATTTCCGCAGCTATCTTTATTAACAGGAGAGGAGATGAATGAACAAAGCCACAAAGACATAACAGTACGCCGCGCTCAGTCTGTACACACATACGATCGGTGTCAAAACACACAGAAATGTGTCACACAATCTTATATAACAGATTTCCTGCATAGTATCATTTGATAAGAAAGCTGACATTTATTTATTTTTTTCTTTACTGAATTTGATGTATTTCTTGGCTTTTTCAGTTTCCTTGTTCAGTACGCTTTATTAAAGTTTTTACAAACACAAAGTAAGTCATGTTAGTAAATACATACAACAACCACTAAAATATCAATAAAAGGTCCACGTGTCCAGGGGCGTACCTAGAGCATTTGGCACCGGGGGGGGGGGGGGGGGGATCTTATATCTGGCACCCCCCCCCCCCCCCCATTAAAATGTAAAAATACCCCACTATGCCCCCTCTGCATCCTTCAATATCTCTTTGTCACTACTGTGTACCCCCTCTCCACAACTGCACCTCTGGACCCCTTTACGTTACACAGCACCCTGCATCTCTGGGCCCCTTTAAATTACACACCCCCCTGCGCCTCTGGACCCCTTTACATTACATAGCACCCTGCCCTTCTGGACCCCTTTACATTAAACAGCACCCTGAACCTCTGGACCCCTTTACATTACACAGCCACTATACCCCTTTACATTACACAGCACCCTGCACCTCTGGGCCCCTTTACATTACACAACACCCTGATCCTCTGGACCCCTTTACATTACACAACACCCTGCAGCTCTGGACCCCCTGCATGTTACACAGACCCCCCTTCAGTGCAGACCCCCCTTCAGTGTAGCCCCAAGTTCAGTGCAGACCCCCTCTTCAGTGTAGCCCCCGTTCAGTGCAGACCCCCCTTTAGTGTAGCCCCCGTTCAGTGCAGACCCCCCCTTCAGTGCAGACCCCCTCTTCAGTGTAGCCCCGTTCAGTGCAGACCCCCGTTCAGTGCAGACCCCCCTTCAGTGTAGCCCCGGTTCAGTGCAGACCCCCACTTCAGTGCAGACCCCCGTTCAGTGCAGACCCCCCTTCAGTGTAGCCCCCGTTCAGTGCAGACCCCCCTTCAGTGTAGCCCCCGTTCACTGCAAACCCCCCTTTAGTGTAGCCCCCGTTCAGTGCAGACCCCCCCTTCAGTGCAGACCCCCTCTTCAGTGTAGCCCCCGTTCAGTGCAGACCCCCGTTCAGTGCAGACCCCCCTTCAGTGTAGCCCCCGTTCAGTGCAGACCCCCACTTCAGTGCAGACCCCCTCTTCAGTGTAGCCCCTGTATGGTGCAGACCCCCCTCTTCAGTGCAGCCCCCCTTCAGTGTAGCCTCCCTCTTTAGTCTAACCCCCCCTCTTCAGTCAAGCCCCCCTCTTCTGTGCAGCCCCTCCTCTTCAGCCTAACCCCCCTCTTCAGTCTAGCCCGCCCCTTCAGTGCAGCCCCCCTCTTCAGTGCAGCCCCCCCCCCCCCCCTCTTCAGTGCAACCCCCCCTCTTTAGTCTAGTCTAGCCCCTGTTCAGTGCAGACACCCCCCATTCAGTATCTCAGATCAGCGCGGCGGCACATGCTCAGCAGATCCCCTCCTCCTGTTTACACATAAACAGAGAGGAGGGGGAGGCGGCTGCTCGGCTCTGCCTGTGTGACATCCGGGATCGCACAGGCAGACAGCCCGCGGCCGCAAGAGTAGGGGATGATAGGTGCAGCGGTGTCACGCTGCACCCCCCCCCGCACATCACGATAGCTCGCTCGCCTCTCCCAGCCTGTCACTTGCGCTGCTGCCTAATCCAGCAGTGCAGTGCCACTGCTTCAATCGCGGAGGGGGGTGCCGGCCTGACACCCCCCCCCCAGTATGTGGTACCTGGGGCGGCCCGCCCCCCGCCCCCCACTTAGTACGCCTCTGCACGTGTCAGTTATGGAGCAATATAATTATTGACCCTTCCATAATGACACTGAATGGGGAAATGTATTGGATAAGATGTTCAGTGGTGTTTCAATTACGAAGGCTTTAACATGCCCCATGGAATAGTGTTCCATCATTGGTGTTAGTGGGAGGAATAGTGTCCTCATCATTGGTGTCAGTGGGAGGAATAGTGCCCCATAATTGGTATCAGTTGGAGGAATATTGCCCCATCATTGGTATCAGTGGGAGGAATAGTGCCCCATCATTGGTATCAGTGGGAGGAATAGTACCCCATCATTGGTGTCAGTGGGAGGAATAGTGCCCCATCATTGGTATCAGTGGGAGGAATAGTGCCCCATCATTGGTATCAGTGGAGGAATAGTGCCCCATCATTGTTATCAGTGGGAGGAATAGTGCCCCATCATTGGCATCAGTGGAAAGAATAGTGCCCCATCATTGGTGTTAGTGGGAGGAATAGTGCCCCATCATTGGCATCAGTGGAAAGAATAGTGCCCATCATTGGTATCAGTGGGAGGAATAGTGCCCCATGGCTGATTGACAGATATTATATCAGCAGCCTGACCTATCTACATCTCCTGAAGGGTCACATGACGTGTTAGCGCTGAGCAGGGTAGAGCTTCAAAAGGATCATGCAGCGTCAGGTGGCAGAATAGGTGAAAAAATGTGGGGCTGGAAAATGGGAGTCTCCGTCATCGGGATGAAGAAGCTGTTTAGTAAGTCCTCCCCCCAGTTAAATGTCCGTCAGAGAACAGCGGATGATTCAGACACGTGCCCAGATGTGACAATCCAGAAGAGATAAGACTATTTACAGGCGACCTCTTATTACAGCGCTACCTTCGAATATCGTATTTGTCAGGACAGCGAAGTTACGTTTGGACGGCATTTATACCGATTTGTAGAACTTTCTGTAGTTCAGCTTTTTTTCGATTCTGTGAAGGATTACCGTTACAAGACTAAAAAAAAAATCCTTTTCTAGAAACCGGTTCCCTTGTTTTTTTTTTTTGTTTTTTTTTTATCTACATCCCCCCCAACCAGCGCCATGCAAATAAAAGACATTTTCGCTGCTTTGGTCTTAATCGAGCCGTTGTTGACAGGAGCAAGCTGTTTCCATGGCGACGGGGTCATTGTGAAATAGCAGCACCGCCGCGTTCATTTTCATGGCATTACTGTTGGTAGTAATAAAGACCTGTCTTGTGATTTCTCGCTTCAGCTGGATAAAACTTTTATTAGATTTATCTCTTTCTATGAGGACACCCACACAGAATGCTATTTTCGTATTCTGTATGTATATATATATATATATATATATATATTTTTTATTTAGCTCATTTATATAATGTTTCTGCTCCATCAGAGCTTACAGTCTAGGATTGGCGCATGCACTCTAGAACCCGATTAATCAATCTGAGCTTTCTAATTGTGGAAAGGGCACCCAAAGCAGTATGGGGGAGAACCTACAGACCCTGTGCAGATCTGAGCTATAGAGAGACCAGGAAGGTATATTTTAAAGAAGAAAGGAACTTTGGGGGATACCGTCAGACCTACACATTGCTGTAACATCTGCAGTGCCGTTGATTTGTAATGGCAATCTGGTGCACAAGTACAGGGGGAGCTAATGGACCCATGCTGCAGCTAACTCATATACCATGCATGGTGGTGTACTGCAGGACCCACGCTGCACCCAACACACCTACCATGCATGGTGGTGTACTGCAGGACCCACGCTGCACCAAACACACCTATCATGCATGGTGGTGTACTGCAAGACCCACGATGCACCCAACAAACCTACCATGCATGGTGGTGTACTGTAGGACCCACAGTGCTGCCAACACACCTACCATGCATGGTGGTGTACTGCAGGACCCACGCTGCACCCAACACACATACCATGCATGGTGGTGTACTACAGGACCCACGCTGCACCCAACACACCTATCATGCATGGTGATGTACTGCAGGACCCACGCTGCACCCAACACACCTACCATGCATAGTGGGGTACTGCAAGACCCACGCTGCACACAACACACCTACCATGCATGGTGGTATACTGCAGGACCCACGGTGCACCCAACACACCTACAATGCATGGTGGTGTACTGCAGGACCCACGCTGCACCCAACACACCTACCATGCATGGTGGTGTACTGTAGGACCCACATTGCACCAAACACACCTATCATGCATGGTGGTGTACTGTAGGACCCACATTGCACCAAACACACCTATCATGCATGGTGGTGTACTGCAAGACCCACGATGCACCCAACACACCTACCATGCATGGTGGTGTACTGCAAGACCCACGATGCACCCAACACACCTACCATGCATGGTGGTGTACTGTAGGACCCACAGTGCTGCCAACACACCTACCATGCATGGTGGTGTACTGTAGGACCCACGCTGCACCCAACACACCTACCATGCATGGTGGTGTACTGCAAGACCCACGATGCACCCAACACACCTACCATGCATGGTGGTGTACTGTAGGACCCACAGTGCTGCCAACACACCTACCATGCATGGTGGTGTACTGCAGGACCCACGCTGCACCCAACACACATACCATGCATGGTGGTGTACTGCAGGACCCACGCTACAGCCGGTGAAGAGGAGAAGAGGCAAGTCAACAGCACTGTCGGGTGGGGGAAAACCCAGGGGAAAACCAGGCAGTAGGGGGAATCGGCACCACATGTAGTGTTTAGGGTGTTACTTTCCATGGTTCAGCTATGATTCCTCTTCTATGGTGCGTGCCTCCTTCTGAAACACCACAGGTTCACAGCCTGAGCAGTGCTTTCACAAGCTAGCTGTTGTGCCCCTGGTGAGCCTTCCTGTTATCCAGCCTGCATTCTTCCCTGATTCCTATGTACTGATGTCTGGTTTTGTTGCTCATTATCTGTGTCCCTGACCTGACCTCTGGCTTGTTCCTGGTTACCCGTGTCTGCTGCCTGCCCTGAACTCTGGCTTATCCTGGTTACCCGTGTCTGCTGCCTGCCCTGAACTCTGGCTTATCCTGGTTATCTGTGGCTGCTGCCTGCCCTGACCTTTGGCTTGTTCCTGGTTATCTGTGTCCGCTGCCTGCCCTGACCTCTGGCTTGTTCCTGGTTATCCGTGTCTGCTGCTTGCCCTGACCTCTGGCTTGTTCCTGGTTATCCGTGTCTGCTGCTTGCCCTGACCTCTGGCTTGTTCCTGGTTATCCGTGTCCGCTGCCTGCCCTAACCTCTGGCTTGTTCCTGGTTATCCGTGTCTGCTGCTTGCCCTGACCTCTGGCTTGTTCCTGGTTATCCGTGTCCGCTACCAGCCATGACCTTTGGCTTGCATCATGACTGCCTTGTCCCTGACATCTGGATTGTTATCTGGTGCCCTATTACCTGTAGTACATCCACCTGCTCCAGACCTACTTCCTAGTGCTTTCCCGACTTGTGGTTCGTTGTGTTAGAGCAGGGAGAACCGAGGGGTCGCAACCTGGGGTCAGCACGCAGCTAAATCCAAACCCCCCATGAAGGGTCTTTGGTGAATACTAGCTGGCTTTTAGACTCTGCACCATGGTGGATCCTGCGTGATCTGTGCTCACTTGGATCCATCCACACACTTTGTCTAGTCCAACTCCTTGCTCTCATCTGTTCCGGTTTTCTTTTTTTTTTTTTTTTTTTTTAATTGTATTTTTATTAAAGTTTTCAACGAAAAGGATACAAACAGAAAACAGAGTAGATATCAAACATGTAGTATATCTTATAAACATACTGATTGAAAAAGGTATGTAACAGATGTTAAAACCATAAATATATCGTTACAATGCTACAAAATTCGAAAGGGTAAAGTAATTCAGCTGTATAGACCAGGAAGGGTGGGAGAAAAAAAAAAAAAGGGGGGGGGGGGGGGACCTAGGGGCATGCGGCATAAACAAAAACAATATTTCACATAAAGCAAAATGTTGCTCCCGGATCCAGTGTCAGTGGGGTCTCCAGGGCATCCATACTGAAGAACCAGGACGCCTCAGGAGAGACCCACCTAGAGGGGGGGGGGGGGGGGGGGGTGGGGAGAAAGGAAGGGGGCACCATGGAATCACAAACAACATAAAATGTAGAGCTTATGTTTAAAAGTGTACTATATTGTATTACAATTGCTGAGGGAACAGTGAAACGGCATCCGGATTAAGTTTCGACTGATCCCACAAGTCCCAAGTCTTGGAAAATTGAGGAAGTGTATCATGGACTGTCGCAGTCATGTGTTCCATCCTGCGAATTTGTTCCAATATTTGTAGAACCTGGGTGAGGGTGGGGGGGGGGGGAGGGGGACAACCATCTCAAAGGTATTGCCCTCTTTGCTGCCAGGAGAAAAAAGGTGGCTAACCTCTGGGCATTTCTGGAGATATTAGGGAACGGCAAGCCCAAAAGATAATAGATCGGGTCTAGAGGGAGAGTGGTTTCAAAAAGTTCTTGTAGATGGGTTTGGATGGAGGACCAAAAAGGTTGAATCATGGGACATTCCCAGAAGATGTGAAAATGGGAGCCAATATCACTCCGGCACCTCCAGCACACTTGAGAAGTTTTAGAATCATATTTATGCAAGATCTCCGGGTGTGTTCCGGTTTTCTATGGGGGCACTCGCATTTCAAACACAAGTGTTGTGTTCCTGAATTTGATTTTATGTTAGCCTCTGAAGAGTAGAACTCAGACTAGGAGAAGGAGGGGCAGCACTGGGAACCAATCAGGCATATTTCATGCACATGACATGGGACTTGCTGATAGGAGGAAAGAGGAGTCTGGTAAGCTCATCAGTCTGCTGCTTATCCTTTGCTATCCAATAACAGGCTGAGGGAGGGGAGGTGACCAGACTGTATTGCATAACTGCAGTAGAGAAAAGACAGGTCACCAAACTGGCTGTGCTGTCTGTAAATAGGGATCAAGTCTGTCTAGTAGTTCAACCAATAGACAAAAATAAATAAGTAGAATACATAAATAGAAAAGCTCCAGATACAGAATCCTGCGATACCCAGAGGAAGGCAAAAGAACCCCATAAAGCATGATCCAATTTGCTCCAATGGGGGAACAAATAAGATATCTAGATATTTACCTGGAGTTTAGCTTTAACAGATCGTACAATTGGATTGTTACAATCATGGCCCCTTAAAAGTAATTGTAAAAAGGCAACACAGAACGCCTTCATGAGTGCTGCTTAGCATACGTCACTTTCAATTGAAGCTTGGATTATTTTTAGACAGAAGTGAAATCCACGTATAAATTAAATCTAGCTTATTTACAAAAAGGTGGCAATCATCTCAAGAAAGTTTTGGCTGCGCTCCAGTTTTCGGGAGGTCTACAGCTTGGAATACGTGCCTTTGTCTGCGGTATGCCTGGCTTCTGGATGAATGGGGCTGCTTCCCGCAAGGGGGTGGGGGGCCTGAAATTTTACCTGCATGGCGTTCACAGCGCCAACCTACATAGATGGAGGGGGTCCAGACTGCCGAGGAAAAGGTCACAATAGCGTTCCCTCTGTTATTACAGAATAATCAAATCTAATTAAAACATAACGAAACTCTCTGTTTAAAATAAAAAAAAAGGAGGAGGAGGGACTAATACACACAGAATCCATACTTACACATATACAACTTAACCAGATTACCTACCTATTATTATCGGAGAGTTATTGATTTACGGTTTCTAATTTTGGCCTATTTGTCACTCCCAGTGTACGCTATCATTCTACAGTCCCCAAACCATCTCCCGATAGAGCTTGGGGACAAGCTGCACATGCTCAGTTTGGGGTGTATTGCTGGAGAGTTTTTTTTTTTTCTTGGGAGAGTGTTTGTGATCGGCACAGGGCCAATCAGCACTGTCCAGGCAGAGGGTCAGGAGTCCTGCAACCTCATAGGACAATCAGAGGAGAATGAAAACTCCTCCTTCAATCTTAAACTAGACACTGATAGAAGTAACAAGACTGCTATATACTGCTGATGAGAAAAGGTATTTAGCAGTTTATATTTACTAAAACTATTGCATTTCCATGTTCTGTGTACTGTGGGAGAGCAGATATACAGATATAGTTAATGCTGGCTCCTGGGTTTAGTAATACTTTAAAGCGGAGTTCCACCCAAAAATTGAACTTCTGCTTTAAGGGAAGATGGCCCCCTGACATGCCACAATTGGCATGTCATTTTTTTTGGGGGGGGGGGGGGGGGGGGGGCGGAACCCTCTAAAAAGAGGTTTCTAGCTCCCACTTCCTCCGGGTGCTCCGCGGAGCCGATAGTCAGTTCACCTCTCCCCCCCCTCCCTCTCTGCAATTGCCCAGCCAGTCACAGCGCGCCGTGTTGCTCGCGCATGCGCAGTGCGTGCCCGGGTATGATGCCACCGCCTGGCGCCCACGGTGACAATGGCGGCGCCACAGAGAGGAGGGGAAGATGAGCGGGGCTTCATTCCCCCGCATCGCTGGACCCTGGGACAGGTAAGTGTCTCATTATTAAAAGTCAGCAGCTGCAGTATTTGTAGCTGCTGACTTTTAATTATTTTAAGCAGAACTCCGCTTTAAGCATGGGACGGGTTCTAAATGTAAGTGCTGCTTATCCCCTCCTCCTTTTTTTTTTTTTTTACCCCTCCTCTCTTTCCCCTCCTGCCCATATTTCTCCTTCTCCCCAGCTGGATTGAGTCTACATATTATGGAATCGCATATATACTATAATGTTTGGTTGCTACTAGCTAACATATGTATATAAACCTCGTGCATCCACCTATGCAGCATACTTATGTTTGCGCTTCTGATTTTTAGATTAAAGTTGTATGTAACAAAGCGTCTGTCATTTGGAAATGTGAAGTCCAGAAGAAGCGGCAGCAACCGCGAAACGCGTTGACTTTGGATCCATGACAATTTCCATTACAGTTTTATATAGAGTTTTGTGTATGGTGATATCATTTTAGGGTTGGATCCCCTGTGGTTACTTTTAAAGTGATTGTAAAGGCAGAAGGGTTTTCATCTTCATGTTTTCTATGCATGGAGATAAAAAGCCTCCTGTTTGCAGCAGACCACCCTAATACTTACCTGAGGTCCATTTGGATTCAGCGATGTTGCACGAGAGACTCGGCTGCCCAGACTCTCCCTCCTGATTGACTGAGACAGCAGCGAAGCCCCATTGGCTCCCTCTGCTATCAATCAAAGTGAGTAAGCCAAAGAGAGAGGGGCGGGCCATGACTGAACAGACACACAGAGCAGCGGCTTGGCTCGGGTGCCCCCATAGCAAGCTGCTTGCTGTGGGGGCACTTAACAGGAGGGAGGGGCCTGGAGCCAGAGACCAGAGAACAGGAGGACATGGGCCGCTCTGTGCAAAACCATTACACAGAGCAGGTAAGTATAACATGTTTGCTATTTTTAAAAAATTAGACGTTAGTATCACTTTTGTAATAAAATATGTATCTTTTTATTACTTCTGTGTGTTATGCAATTGAAATACTGGTTGGCCATCCTTGAACACCCGCAACTTTTGTTTTGGCTTCCAGGGTCTCATAAGCTCGTCTTCTTTGAGTGCGCCTTCAAAGCTGCCTTGGGTGAATAGGTGGTGGGGGTTTAGGGAGAAGGGGGGCTAGTTTATATCTTTGCATAGTTCAACGGAAGGTAAAAATAGGCGGTTGATCCACGGTTCTGCCACCCCCCTGACTTGTGGTTCAACATGCGAGTCTGACAGGCAGCGCTGCCTATCAAATGCTCCTTTGTAAGTGAATGGGGCTGTGCAGTAACCGCACACAGTTGCAGCATGGTCCTGCAACATAAAATTGCCCATTGGCCTTTAAAAAAGTACAACGAAACAGGCATCAGAAGGTGGCACTATCGCCTCCCAAACATTTGCTAACCTCTTTTCATCATCCTCTTTAAAGCGATCCACAGCAGATTGTTTTTCAAGGGGGTGGTAAATGATGCCACTGGTGTGAAAGGAGCCTAGGGCACGTAGCCCGCACACCAAAAATAGTGCACCATTTCTGGCAGTGCACCACACGGTATCATACATTAGTGGGTTGCCCTGCACCGCCCAGTAATGCAAGTCCATCGGCAAGGTGAAATTCTCTATATAAACCCTACAGAACAGACAGTGTACAGTCCACATGGGCTTTGCTGCTTAACTGCAGACAGGAAACAGGAATCTTTTTTTACAGGGAAAGGACAAAGAGCATACCATAGATGCAGCTACAAACTTACAAACACTGCCATCTACTGGCTGAATAAAACATCTCTACTGATATACAGTAGTCGTTGCACAAAATACATGTAAATGTAACGTTCATTGCGGTAACACTTGCTTCAATGTACATGGGCCCTCAATGCAATAACATATATGGGCCCTAAAAGACCAGACTGTCCATATCCAAGCCCAAGGAAGTGCAGACGGCCTGTTCTTTGCATGTACAGGTGAGCTTTGCTCCTAAAGCGAGTCTTTAGCAACCACTAGTCACGCTCCATCTTCTGCCTTCCTTTTGCACCGGAAAGCTGTCGGCAAGGTATATTTCATGCAAGACCTCTATGAATATTACTGTTGAGAGGGGGGAGGAGGGATCCTCACCGGAGAGCCGTACAAGACACCAGAAAATCACGCACTTCGATAAGTACATTCCTTTCAAAGTTTGTCTTATTAAACTCTTTGGAGCAAGAAATGGATTGTCTGTTGTACAAAACTGAAGCTGATCTCTCTCATGAAATGTTAACGCACCTAGTCGCCGGTGTTTCAAGATGAGTTTCAATATCTTTAATAAAACATACCATTGCCCTTGTGTGTTCGTGTTACTTGTTTCCAGAATTGAAATTTTCTTGTAGGGGGGGGGGGGGGGGGGGGGGGGGGGGGGGGGGGGGGGAATAAATTGCTGACAGCAACATATTTGAAGATCTGCTTCTCCTGGAACAAGGCAGTCCGCGAGAAGTTATATTTACTTACCCCTCGGCTTCTTTCTCACACTTTGTTCTACTGGAAATTCCATCCTGCAGTGAGGAGGCGCTGAAAAATGTAGAAGAGGCTAAATAGGCAAGGCTTAATTATCCTGCGTCAAGGGCAAATGTCTGGGTGTCAACGGCGCCCCCCACAGGGCAATCAGCAAAAAAGAAATGATTGCAGTATATAGAGAGACTGAATTTAAAAAGCAACTATAATTTGTTATAGAAATCTCCCGGTCTGTCCCCTATAACTTCCAAGTCCCTGGTACCCAACCTGAGACCTGGGGCCCCTGTGGCCCTTTGGCACTTTTTGTGCAGCCCTTGGCGCCCCTGCAAGCACACTAATTTGTGTTTCCCTATTGCACTGTTATGGCAGATTTCTAGCAGCCTCATGTAATATATATCCAGTTTCCTGACGCATATCCCCAGTTTTCAACTCCTATAGCAGCTTCACCATCTATGACAGTCTCCTGTAGCATGTCTGCAGTTCCTGACCATCACTTGTGTCACGTCTGCAGTCTCTATCTCTTGTATCATGTCTACAGTCTCTCACCATCTCTTGTGTAGTTCAGTCCTGGGGCCCCTGAGGCCTTATCATGGCCTCCAGGGTTAGGGACAGCTGACATCCTTCTGTTTAGAGTGGGTTACAAGGCATGGTGGGTGTAATGCAAGGTAGATTGATGGGCGCCAGACACTTCTTGAATGCAAAGAGATTTATTGTCTCTTAAACAGAACTGGGGGAGAGAGGGTTGGGGCCAGGACACCCTTAAGTAGATGCAATGTTAATTGTCAGACTCCGAGACTTCTATAGGCAGACAGCCATGCAGGGGAAGGTATCTAGCCAGATACCACATATGCATGAGCAGCAATGCTGTCTTCTATGGCAACAGTCTTGTAACAGTTTCTAACAAAGGTTGCATTAAACTCCTTCACTTCTCCCACAATCTCCTATTGTAGAACTTCACTCCGCTGAGCTCCCAATCTTTCACTAGACTAACAGACCCACTCCCCACGGGATCTTCTCAGCGCCTCCAATCTTCTCACTCAGTATTCTTCTCAAGCGTCACCCCCGTGTCCCTGCTGGGCCCCCAGCTTGGCACTCACGGACAGGGGCGGGCTGGGCCGGGGGGCAGAGTGGCAATTTCCCCCCGGGCTGCTCTGATTGCCTGTAAAAGGGCCGCTGTGTGGCCAGATTAGAACTGCGCATGTGCAGTTTCCGGACCAGCAAGTGCTACTGCTCGGGCAGCTGGGGGGGGGGGCTGGATCCTATATTTGTGATCCCTCCATCCGGTGCTGCAGCTGCGATGTGTCCTGTCCTGTGGCAGGGATGTTGGCTACACCTGTCACAGCCTGGGCAGAGAGTGTGTTCCGTTTTGCAGAGTACACAGTACAGCCCTCCTCTAGTCTACACTAATGGGAGAACGATCAGCTCTGCCTCTTCCCGCCCCTCTCTCCCTGTGCCCGCCCACACTCGAGATGCAGCCTGTGTGCTGTGTGAAGGAGATATGTGGGCGGGAAACTTTAAAGTCAGCAGCCACAACGTCCCATCATAAACATGAAGACACTGAGCCAGTGAGCCTCCTGCTAGGATTGTGCAAGTGAGTGAGCTGTGACCAGACTCTCCCCCCCTCCCTCTCTTCCTTCCTACTCTGTCTCTCCCTCAGCCTTATCATTTAACCTCTTGCCTGCCAGGCACTTTCACTCCCTTCCTGCCCAGGACAATTTACAATTTTCAGTGCTCTTACATTAAACCCAGGTCCACATTGGAGCGATTTGGCATGCAATTTGATATGTCAAATTGCATGCCAATTCAGTGGCATTTACCGGCGATGGCACCATCCGAATCGGTGCAACGCCTAGATTTGCCACCTCATCCCTTTAGGCTCCGTTCAGACTGCTGTGGTGCGGGAACGCTGCGAATCTACTGCGGGTTCCCGCACCGCATGTCTCCCGCCGGCAGTTCACACTGCCCTATGCGAGCTGCTGGGAGTGTCAGTGAAATGTTAATGACACCCCCATATCAGCTCGCATATCGCAGTGCGATCTGCAAACTCGGACAGGAATCGGAACGCATGGTGAGAACACCCATGCGATCCGATTCTGCTGCAGACCAAAAAAAGGGGTCCTGTGCGAGTTTGGGCCGAATGCGATGCAAATTCAGCCATACTATCTGTATGGCTGAAATCGCATCGCACAGAGATCGCATATGATTTGCACTGCAGTGCGGTGCGAATCATATCCGATCTCCCGCATCACAGCAGTCTGAACCCGGCCTTAAACCCGAACACATATGAATTACACGGGTTCTGAGGCTAATTAAATGCAGATAGTGCACCAAGTGAGTTTAATTACCACCTTAATCAGTCACAAAACCCGTGTAATTAATATGTGTTCGGGTTTAAAGGGATGAGGTGGCAACCCGAGGCCAACGCTGCATCGATTCCACTTGTGGTGTCACACCGATTCCCAAAAGTATTTTCTGTTCTACTTTTGGCAACTTTGGAGTGTGATTTCAATAGACATTTGTACAGGAACCCGCACAGATGTCTCTGAAATCGCACCCCAAAGTCGGGACTGACATGCGAGTATGAAATCGTTCAATAGTTCAGCTGAATTCGCTCGATTTCATTCCCGATGTCAGTGTGAACCTGGGCTCTGAATGACAATTGCGTGGGTCAAGCAACACTATACCCATATTACATTGTTGTCCTTTTTTTCCACACAAATGGGAGTTTTCTTTTTGGTGGTATTTAATCACAACTGGGGGGTTACATTTTTTGCTAAAATATGAAAAAAGACCGAATTACAAAATATATATATATATATATATATATATATATATATATTTTGTATATACAGTGCCTTGAAAAAGTATTCATACCCCTTGAAATGTTTCACACTTTGTCATGTTACAACCAAAAACATAAATGTATTTTATTGATGATTTTATGTGATAGACCAACACAAAGTGACACAAATTTGTGAAGTGGAAGTAAAATAACAAATGACTTTCAAAATGTTTTTTTTTTCATATAAATATGCGAAAACTTGTGGCGTATTTGTAACCACTTAAGCCCCAAACCATTTTGCTGGCAAAAGACCAGAGCACTTTTTGCGATTCGGCACTGCGCCACTTTAGCTGACAATTACGCGGTCGTGGCACCCAAACAAAATTTACATCTTTTTTTTCCCCCATAAAAAGAGCTTTCTTTTGGTGGTATTTAATCACCTCTGAGGTTTTTTATTTTTTGCGCTATAAACAAAAAAAAAAAAAGATCGACAATTTTGAAAAAAAACGCATTATTTTTTTAATTTTTGCTATAATAAATATCCCCAAAAAATATATAAAATTTATTTTTTTCCCTCAGTTTAGGCCGATACGTATTCTTCTACATATTTTTGGTAAAAAAAAAATGGCAATAAGGGATTATTGATTGGTTTGCGCAAAAGTTATAGCGTTTACAAAATGGGAATAGTTTTATGTCATTTTTATTAATAATTTTTTTTTACTAGTAATGGCGGCGATCAGCGATTTTTATCGTGACTGCGACATTATGACCGACACATCGGACATTTTTCACACATTTGTGGGACCATTGTCATTTATACAGCAATCAGTGCTATACAAATGCACTGATTCCTGTGTAAATGACACTGGCAGTGAAGGGGTTAACCACTAGGGGGCAGTGTAGGGGTTAAGAATGTCCTGGGGGGTGTTTCTAACTGTGGGGGGCGTGGCTACGTGTGAAACGTCACTGATCTCTGCTCCTGATCACAGGGAGCAGAGATCAGTGTTACTGTCACCAGGCAGAACGGGGAGATGCTTGTTTACATTAGCATCTTCCCGTTCTTCCTCCCTGTGCGGCAATTGCGGGTATCCCCGCGGCGATTGAGTCTGCAGGAACCACGACCCAACTCACGGAGGTCGCGGCCGGCACGCGTACAATGGCACGTGGCAAATTTAAAGGGACGTACAAGTACGCCCATTTGCCCAGCCTTGCCATTCTGCCAACGTACATCTATGTGCACCGGTCAGGAACCGGGTAAAAGTCCTCCTTTACTCTAAAACCCCTAACTAAAATCTAGTGGAACCAATTGCCTTCAGAAGTCACCTAATTAGTAAATAGAGTCCACCTGTGTGTAATTTAATCTCTGTATAAATACAGCTGTTCTGTGAAGCCCTCAGAGGTTTGTTAGAGAACCTTAGTGAACAAACAGCATCATGAAGGCCAAGGAACACACCAGACAGGTCAGGGATAAAGTTGTGGAGAGGTATAAAGCAGGGTTTGGTTATAAAACATTATCGCAAGCTTTGACCATCTCACGGAGCTCTGTTCAATCCATCATCCAAAAATGGAAAGAGTATGACACAACTGCAAACCCACCAAGACATGACCGTCCACCTAAACTGACAGGCCGGGCAAGGAGAGCATTCATCAGAGAAGAGCCAAGAGGTCCATGGGAACTCTGGAGGAGCTGCAGAGATCCACAGCTCTTTACCAAGATCGGGTCATGCTGTCATTGCTATGTCATATTTGTCTTGCTTCATAACATAAATACATGTTAAAAAACCCAGTGGGCATGGATGGTGGGCTGCTTCGGTGGTACAATGGGCCACTCGACTGGACTTGCCCCCCAGGCTTAAGGCTGCCAGCCCTCCCCTGCTCACGGATACTCCTCAAGCGTCACCCAGCTGGCCTGCTTGGTCCCTGGCTTGGTGCACAATAATGCTCTGCAAGCCTCACCCCACTGGCTGGGTCCCTAGCTTGGCACTACAGATAATCGTCAAGCCTCACCCCACTGGCTGGGTCCCTAGCTTGGCACTCACAGATACTCCTCAAGCGTTACCCCACTGGCTTGGCGCACAATAATGCTCCGCGTCACCTCCGCTGGCTGGGTCCCTTGGCTTGTCACCTGCTGAAGTTTCCCAATTCTTCACTGTCCCTGGCTGGTGAGAATACTGCTCAGGTACTTGCTTCAGCTACTCACAGTGGTGTCCGGTAGCAAGATGAATGGTCCCTTAGTGGTGACAGCTTCCATTCTACCTCCGACCACAGCTGGTTCTCCGGCCGAAAGAACCGTTGCTTCTAGTTGGCCTGCAAGCCGCAGTCACAACCCTATGCTGCTCTCTTGCTTCTGGATAGGCCCGCCAGATGTACCTGGGATAGGCCCAAGGCTTATGGCCTAGCAGCCTGTGGCATTACAACACACGCCCACCCAGACAGCTGTCCAGGTGGCACAGAACCCCGGTCACCTGACTCCACCCAAATAAATAAGCTCTACCAGCAGGCCAAGGGACCCAAGAAAATCCCTGCCCATTGGCTGAGATACCCCATTCATACCTAATCTATCCTTGCAATGTCCTTGTCTTATCTAATGCCACCAAATACCCGGCCATCTAGTGACAGAAGAGAGAAGTGCAGCAATTCCAGAATTAGGGTGAAATCAATTGATCTCCTATCAATTAGCCAAGGCGACTATCACAGACAAAAATAATGATTTAAAATTACATATACGCATGTGCAGACAGGCAAAAACGCACCCACCCAATTGGATCCTGACCCCACCCACCTCAGATCCAAACCACAAGGAGCGGCGATGTGTGCCATTGGCTGGGTGCGTTTTTTGCCTGTCCGTACATGGATATATGTTATTTTTGTCTGTTCATATCTTATGTGAATGTTTTTGTATTTTCTTTAGTATCCTACATACACCCATACTTCCTAAAGAAGCCATGTTGGCAAAACATGTAGAAGAATTTATGTAACAGATTTTTTCAACATCTCTATAGTGTGTACAGTGAATGTCTGCTAGGAACCTTCCTGAGCCTTTTATGGATTGTATGCATTTTTTGTAATAAAATGTTGTAAAATGTTATATATATATTCTTCTAAAGAGATGTGTTATAAAGAAAAAAGTTATTGTAAAGAGATATAATTCCCTAAAGAGATGTGTTCTTCTCAAATGATGTGTTCTCCTAGAGATAGGTTCTCTTAAAGAGATATGTTCTTCTAAAGAGATGTGTTCTCCTAAAGAGATAAGTTATTTTAAAGAGAAAGGTTCTCCTAAAGAGATGTGCTCTTCTATAGAGATGTGTTCTCCTAAAGAAATACGCTTTTCTTAAGAGATAAAATCTCCTAAAGAGATGTGTTCTCCTAAAGAGATATGTTCTCCTAAAGAAATGTGTTCTTTTTTAGAGATGTGTTCTCCTAAAGAGAATAGGTTATTTTAAAGAGATATATTCTTCTAAAGAGGTATGTTATCCTAAAGAGATGTGTTCTCCTAAAGAAGGGATCTCAAACTGTGGGCCTTCCAGCTGTTGCGAAACTACAAGTCCCATGAGACATTGCAAGGATGACTCCCTCAGGAGGCAGAGACATGATGGGACTTGTAGTTCCGCAACAGCTGGAGGGCCCAAGTTTGAGACCCCTATCTTAAAGGGATGTGTTCTCCTAACGAAATAAGTTCTTCTAAAGAGATAACATCTCCCACAGAGATGTGGTTTTCTAATACATATGTCCTCCTAATAAGCTATGTTCTTCTAAAGAGATATGTCCTCCTAATAAGCTATGTTCTTCTAAAGAGATATGTTCTTCTAAAGAGATATGTTCTCCTAAATGCATAAAACCATAAAAAAAATTGTTGTGCAATAATACTATTCAAGTGATGTGTAAAACCTCCTTAAAATCCGTGCACTGAGTGTGTATACATAAAAAATAAATACATAAAACCATATGTAAATATATAAATAAGTGGATCCTTTTCCTTTTGTGGTACCAGTGATTAAGTGATATTTGTGCGATAGTGCTGTGAATAAAAGACAGTTTAAAAATGAGGTAAAACCACGTTTACATTCCAACCCTTAAAAAATCCATGCGTTTAAAACTGAAAAAAAACGCATTAAAAAATCCATGCGTTTAAAACTGAAAAAAACGCATTTAATTGTGCGATTTATTTGTGGAAAAACGCATATTGGGTTATGCGATTAAATTGGGAGAAACACCATAGGTGTTTTTTAGAATCCTTTAGGAGTCCATGCATCTAATTGATGTCTCCTTAGGTGTTTAATTTGCGGTTGCTTAGACAGGTGTTGTTCCTGATTAGTTAGTGCTGAGATGTTTTACTAACTAATTGCCCTTTGGTGTTGAGCACAGGTTAAAACTTGAAGGATAAAAGGTGTACACCACAAATGAGAAAGATAAGCACCATTTAGTAAATGTATATTTTTTGAGCAGGTATACACATAATACTTTTACTTATCTTTAGTTGTGGTGTCCTCTTTCCTGCTGGTCACGTCCTTACTAACTCTTCCGTGTTTGCATGAGGATAGAAGACAGATAAAAAACCATTGCGCAATATAGTTATACTTTGAATGGTGTGCATGTGTTGTGGCTGAAGCCCATCTACTTACACAGCACCCTATGAACGAAGCGCGGTGGTTAGAAATATGTCAGGCACTGTCAGGCACTGTGCCTGACATATTTCTAACCACCGCGCTTCGTTCATAGGGTGCTGTGTAAGTAGATGGGCTTCAGCCACAACACATGCACACCATTCAAAGTATAACTATATTGCGCAATGGTTTTTTATCTGTCTTCTATCCTCATGCAAACACGGAAGAGTTAGTAAGGACGTGACCAGCAGGAAAGAGGACACCACAACTAAAGATAAGTAAAAGTATTATGTGTATACCTGCTCAAAAATATACATTTACTAAATGGTGCTTATCTTTCTCATTTGTGGTGTACACCTTTTATCCTTCAAGTTTTAACCTGTGCTCAACACCAAAGGGCAATTAGTTAGTAAAACATCTCAGCACTAACTAATCAGGAACAACACCTGTCTAAGCAACCGCAAATTAAACACCTAAGGAGACATCAATTAGATGCATGGACTCCTAAAGGATTCTAAAAACACCTATGGTGTTTCTCCCAATTTAATCGCATAACCCAATATGCGTTTTTCCACAAATAAATCGCACAATTAAATGCGTTTTTTTCAGTTTTAAACGCATGGATTTTTTTAATGCGTTTTTTTCAGTTTTAAACGCATGGATTTTTTAAGGGTTGGAATGTAAACGTGGTTTTACCTCATTTTTAAACTGTCTTTTATTCACAGCACTATCGCACAAATATCACTTAATCACTGGTACCACAAAAAGGAAAAGGATCCACTTATTTATATATTTACAAATGGTTTTATGTATTTATTTATTTATGTTCTTCTAAAGAGATATGTTCTCCTAAAGAAATATCTTCTCTTAAAGAAATGTGTTCTTCTATAGAGATGTGATCTCGAGAGAGTTTGGATTAGTGGAATGGAGTTTCATTCTACTGATAAAAGCGACATGGGGTATCTATAGAGATGTGTTCTCCTAAAGAAATAAGTTCTTCAAAAGAGATATAATCTCCTAAAGTGATATGTTCTTGTGTTGCTATGGCCAATTTTGTATATTGTCTTGATAGCAATAATATAGTTAGGTTTGATAAGGTTAGGTTAGGTTAGGTTTGATAAGAGCATATGTTTACAGAGGCCCTCCCCCTCCATTGATATGTAAATAAACCAGATGGATAGGTTTTGGATCTGAGCAGAGGAAGTTGGTGTATGCAGAAAATGGGTGGGAGAGGCATGGAGAGGGTTTTGAAAGAAACTTGTGTTCGGACAAGGGAGTGGTGTTTGGAAGGACAAAGAGGAGACATGGCTGCCGGAAGCTGGAGAACTTTGTGAGTTGGACTGAGCAAAGGACCATGGAGGACATCTTGACCCCTAAGTTGAGTAATTGTTTAGTTTACGTAATGTGTACAAATTGTACATGCTTATATGTGT